>VZTG01010058.1:0-69522 GCA_013397845.1 Melanocharis versteri | reverse complement strand
AAGAAAAAGAAAGAAAGAGGGAGACTGTTCTGTCAGTAGGAAATTTCTCCAGGATTTCTATCACATGGTGACAGTGCTACTCCAGTCAGCAGTCTTCATCATCTGCTGCATCACAGGGGGTTTGCACAGTTATTATTTCAGAGTATTCCACATAATACCAAAAACACCCCACTATTTTAAGTTATGGAAAACCTGCTCTATTTCTGAGATTTTGGAGCACTGCAGGGATGATTTCTCATTTATTAAATGCTCTTTTGCTTATGATATTATCCTGTGATTTTAAAGATATCCCAATGTCGTGGTTCAACCCCAACTGGCAGCTCTTTTTATTTATGTATGTCAGACCTTATCTACAGCTCTTCACAGGCTTTAAATGGAGACGAAGCAAAAGGAGGTTACGGCTTATCTTTCTCATGCTGTTGTTTTTTTAGAAGCATAATTCAGGCATGATAAGGGAGGGAAAATCACAGAAAAGTTCTCTCATGGGGACTTCAAAGTCTTTCTAGCATCCTGTGGCATCCTCTTGTGTGGTTTGTTTGGGGGTGAAGGTTGGGAAAATGCCTTTGGAGACTTTGTTATAGTTTGGATGGCTAAAGAAAGAATGGATCTTTGACTGCAGGGTGGAAATGAGAAACAAAGAGAGCAGTTCACCCCTCCCCAGCACTGTGACCCCTTGGAGGCCGTGCAGCTGTTCGAAGGGGACATCCCACGGCAGAACTGGCTTTCTTTGGGGTTTGCGCTGGTCGGGAAGGTAAAGCAGCCCGTGGAACTTCTGTCTTGCTCCTAACATGGGCACATGCCAAGCCTGGGGAGGGCAGAGGCTACCCTGAGAGGGTTTCTCTGCTCCTTTGGATACAATCCTCCAGCTGGTTTAATTTAGGCTGAACACAGGGTTGGTCCAGCGAAAAGCCAAACATGAGAGGCCACCGTGGTGGTCTAGAACAAGGGAGGTTCCTTGATGTAGGGTCTGATACAAGCCTGGAACAAATCAGATGAAATCCTTTCAGCTCTTTGAGCTTAATGTGAGGGTACCGAGGGTGAAACTGATGGCATTAAAACCCTTTCTGCTTCCTTAGTTGCAGAGCAGGCTGTTTACAGCAAAGATTATAGACCATGGAAAATCGATTCGGGGGGGGCTGAGCTCAAATCACGCTGTGGTGCTCTGCTGAAACCATCACAGGGCCATTAGAATGAGTGCTAAGTGCTTGTGTTTTCAGTGCTGCACAGGACCTAGGGGGACTTTGCCTATCCAGAGGGAACTGCCCAGGTAGAGGCATTACGGAGCTGAATTTCCCCGAATCTGCAGAGCCGGTTTGTAGTCACACCCGTATTTACGACAGATCTCTCAGTGCTTCCAAGTTACCTAATAAACACCAGCGGATGGCTTCTCCTTTGGGGATGTAGCAGAAAGTGGTTTTCCCCCAGGGACAGCTGTGCTGGAAATAAGTGGCTTGTTCCCACATATCCACACAGAAACTCCTGCTCTCCTGTAACTATGCTGGCTTCATTTTCAATTGCAGTCCAGGACAAACACTTGGCACTTTCACAATTAGCAGTTATGAACAGATGTGATGCAAGGACTTCTACTCATTTAAAGCCCTGTTTTATGCCTAATTTACAGGTACTGGCTGAGAAAGTAGAAGAACACATGCTTGCTAAAACCCATAAGGTAAATTTTCTTTGGAATGAGAGTCTGAACCTCTTCAGTGGGACTTCCAACAGGACATGCCTGAGCCCTCAGAGTCTAGCACCAAAGCTGCTAATGTTTCCCAGAGAGCTTGATGCAGTTGGAGGGGAAGGTTACAGAGCTCAGGGATGCTCTGTGGCGTCTCTCCTGCTCCACAGAGGAGCTGCCAAAATTGTGGAGGTTCTGGTGTCACACTAATGGTGAGCTAGGCAAGCTCTGTGACCTTGACTTTGAGGTGAAGTTATGTCGGTTCTTTGGACATCCACAAGGTTGAACGTGTCAGTTAAGCCTAACTGATACTAGTTCTTGCTGCTGTTGTTACTGTTGCTTTTCAGAGGTGATCTCAGCTGCAGGTCTAGATTTCAAGTTTCCCAGGTTGTTGGGGGTTTTTTCAGAGTCAGGTGCATTGTTGGGCCCATCACCACAGGGGTGGTGGAGAACAAAACGGGACCATGTGTTTAAGCATTGGAGGTGCAATACTTGATTCCTTGCCTGTGGGATGCTCCATGGTTGGAGAAATCCTGCTGTTTGGCATGAAAGATGGTAGTAATGAAGGTGAGGGTGATGCTGTAGGGCAGGAGACTGGTGTGGTCTCCAGATAATCTCCAAGTGTTTAGCAGGACTGTAGAAACAGGAGTAGATGCAGGAGGAGTCTGGATGAAAACCAGCAAGGAGGAGGTTCTGTGAGGCAATTAGATGAATGCACAAAGCTTTGGAAAGCAAGGCAAACGGGGAGCAGTCATTCTTGAGGAAGACCTCATTAGGAAATCAAGGAAGGTGCCTCCTGCTCTGCCAAGGGCACACACAGTCCAGGTGGGGCTGGAATACATGGTGTGAATCCTGCCCCTGGAGCCTTCCCATTTCCTTGGGAATCTGTCCTTGGCTGGGAGGTGCAGCCTTTGGCTCAGCTTATTAACGGGGAGCAAGGACATGGGCAAGAGCTGTCCTGAGTACAAAGTTTCACTTCAATCACCTTGTGGCTTGTAGGTGTAGGAGGTTGCTTGCCTGCTTCTGGTTGCAGGATCTGGGCCTTTGCTGGCAGAAGTTCTTCTGAATTGTTGCTCCTGGAATCTGTTTTTTCTCAATCTTTCAAGCATGCCAGAACTTGGCTGGCAATAAACTGTCCTCATAGAAACCTCTGATCAAACTGATCACTTGATTAGATTGTCTCCCAGGGAACTGATCCGGCGTAATAATTGTAGTGAGAGGAGGTGGTTCTTGCTTCACCAGAACCGTATTGTTCTGCTGCAGATCTGCTCCCTGGCGGGACTCTTTGATCCCTTCAGTGGAAGTTACCTGGTGTGTAACCAGGTGGGGAGTAGCTATTGCACTCTCAAGTGCATTTTTGATGAAGTAGGTAATGAAGAGGGAATGTGAGTCTGTACTTTTGCTCTTGTCTTTTGAGTAATCATGGTGCTCTTCTGCAACATTTAGAAAATCTAACCTCTGAAATGATTTGTCTGTGAAATATCTGAAGTAACACACCCAGCAGAGAGAAAGAGGAGGTTAGAGCAGTGACCTAGGTTCAGATTGCGGCTCTAACAGAGACGTTTATGTCCATTTAAGAAGTTTACATACAATTTCCTGTGCCTGATATTTCTATACAATGGGGATAATTGTATTTCCTTTACTTAAAAATAGTGATTGATAATCTTAGACAATATAAGAGTACTGTGCATGTACATTAACCTCTAAGGCTCCCTTGGGATTGGACACAAACTCTTCCCTGCATTTTGGATGGGCCAAAAGCATAAAATCATAGAAAGACTTTTGTTGAAAGGGACCTTAAAGCCCATCCAGTTCCAACCCCCTGCCATGGGCAGGGACACCTTCCACTATCCCAGGTTGCTCAGAGCCCCATCCAGCCTGGCCTTGGACACTGCCAGGGATGGGGCAGCCACAGCTTCTCTGGGCACCCTGTGCCAGGGCCTCACCACCCTCACAGGGAACAGTTTCTTCCCAATATCCAATCTAAATGTCCTCTCTGTCAGTGTGAAGCCATTCCCCCTTGTCCTGTCACTCCAGGCCCTTGTCAAGAGTCTCTCTCCATGTTTCCTGTGGGATCCTTTCAGGCACTGCAAGGCCACAGTGAGGTCACCCCAAAGCCTTCTCTTCTCCAGGCTGAACAATCCCAATTCCCTCAGCCTTTCCTCACAGCAGAGCTGCTCCATCCCTCTGCTCCCCTTGGTGTCCCTGCTCTGGAGTGGCTCCAGCAGCTCCCTGTCCTTCCTGTGCTGTGCCCAGGGCTGGATGCAGCCCTGCAGGTGGTCATTTAGTACTCCTCCACCAAAGTAGAGTCAGAAATTCCCAGTCCTTCACCAAAGCATGGTCAGATACTCCCAGTCCAGGATCCCCTTGGTTTGAAGGGCAGGAAATCAGCCCAGCAGGGGTTAATGCAGCGATGACCTTTCCAGCTGGACTCCAGCTGCCTGTCCCAGCTGCCAGCTGCAGAGAAGGGAAAGGGGTGGAGAGAAGTGCTGCTAGTCCAAAGGTAGGAAAGGCCTCGTGTTGCAGAAATTAAAGGTCTCTCATTTTGCCACATTCGTTGGCCTCCTGAGAAGTCCATTCTACTTCGTTTCCGTGCTCGCTCTTTAGTGAAGGAAGAATCTTTTCTAAATTTGAAGATGGAGACCACCCTCAGTAATGAAAGCAAACAGCACACATGGTGCAGAAGTGCCTGAACATGAACTAACTTTTACATATTGAAGACTCACCTGTGCCTGACATAGCTTTAGATCAGCTCTGACTTCAATCTAAGCTAAAATGAGTGGTCTTTGTCCCTCTTCTCTTCCATTCACTTAAATGCAAACTTTTTTCCCCGAGGACAACTGAGAGACCTCCTCCATCAACGTGTATTTTTTTAGATGTGTTTCTGTAGTGGCTGCATAGAGAAGCTTAATTGATTTGTGTAAAGTCTAGGAGTCATAAACTCTAAAAAATGTTTCAGAAATTATATCATTATCCATTTTCACTGTCAAACCCTGTTTCCTTAGAGACCAGGAGGGCTGACAGCCTCTCTTTAACGTGACAATCAGTTTTCACATCTCTCCCCAAAGCGCTGCAAGCAGGCTCTACCTTCACTGCAATTATGAGTCAGCTTTTATACCGAGGGTGACTCAAATACGCAACCCTGGCACCTGTTCCTTGCCTGCCTGGGTTTGGGGAGAGCAAAGGTAAACAGGAGCGTGTCCCTTCCCAGAAGCTGTTTGCCTTGGGTGATAAAGAACAAAAGCTGCTACTTAAAGGTGCTCAGGACTCTGCAGCTGGAGGAGTGGGGCATTGTATGGGAGGTCTTGTATCACTCGCCTCGCAGAGGGAGCGGCCTCGGGGATGGATGCCACAGCCTCTCACACTTCCTTTGGCACCTTATTTTGCCTGCTCTGTGCACGTTCAGGGAGAAGGAGGAGGGAAAATTAAGTTAGCTAATTGTATTAACACTACTGAGGCACCTCATGGATGAAAAGCACTATTCAAGTGTTTCCTACTACTATTATTATAACTAGTATTATTATTATTATTATTATTATTGTCGTCATCAAGGGAGAAAAAAAAAATTCCTCAAGAGAGGAAGCTGCTCTGCATCTTGCCCAGTCATGCCACTGCAGACATGTGAAGAGGGGGGAAAAACAAGGCTCCACTTTACCCTAACAAGGAGGTACCGGTGTTAAATTTGGGTGCATAACACTAGTTTTGATTTGTCCTGGCGAATTTACGACGTGCAGCTGCAAATAACATCCCCAAACCCAGAACCGGTTGCTCAGCTTTCCCATGTATGTCATTGTCGGAAGTAATTTATCACTGTCACGTGAAATCTCAGCCAGGATGCCTCTCAGACAGGTATCTGCCTTCAGTGTGGTTGCCATGTCCATATTCATCTGAAAAATAAGTTCAAGTGTAGGGAAATGCTGCTCACTGAGTATTTGCACTTGGTCCTGTCAGGTAGAAAAGGCGTTTTACACCTCCTCAGAGGCAGCTGTGACACATCAGGCCTGGCACAGGGATTGGTATTTCCAAAAATAAAGGTGCAGTTTCGGGAGGTGAGGTTTGAAACCAGGAAGCAGGGCCAAGTTGGGAGAAGCGCGAGATGTGAATCTGAGCAATTCCCACACAAATTCCACACAAAGGTGAAACTACAGAGCTGGTGTGGTTCTGCCAGCTGTAAATGCTGCCTGAAGGCAGGAGTGTGCACAGGGATCCAGTCTGACCATGTGGGTTAAGAGTGGATCTACAGCTTATCAGCTTAGGGGAGAAGGAGGAGAGGAGGAGGATTTAAGGATTTCATCACAGGATAAATGTTTTTTTTCTGTCTTCTTTGTCACCTCTGCCTTCATAAATCTTTACAAGATGTTATGGATTTTGGATTGCTTATATTTTGAGCTTATTTTCTCTTATTTGCTTTTACCTTCCTCTGGCTTATGCTAAAGGCAATTGCAAGGCAAGTGTCTCCCATCAAGATGCACGCTACCTGCATGAGTGGGAGGGTTATAATGAGGGTACTGGAATCCTGTCACTGTGCCCAGCAGCTCAAAACCTTTCTGCAGGATAGCCAGAAGCTTTCCAGTACAACTCCAATGATCCACATGGGACTGTTTACGTCTCATAATTCAGGAGCCCTGGTACAAGTGTTTCCTGGTGGCTAGTGTTAATCATGATAGTCAGAACAGTGCCAGCAGCCCAGAGCCATGGAAGGGATTTTCTGATTGCAGTAGAATTGCATAGGACCCGTGCATGTTTGCCAGTGAGCATGAATCACAGTCTATTCCTGATAAGTCCAGTGACAACCGTAGTGCTTCAGTGACAGGAAGGGAAAATTACAGTAGTTTCAGTTTTCCTGCGTATTTTGGGTGTACACCTTTGCTAGCAGAAAACAGTCTCAAAAAGAAGCATTCTGCCAGGACAAGGATGGCAAGAGCCTCCCCGGATGCATTAGGAGAGCATTACCAGCAGGTTCAAAGAGGTGATCTTTCCTCTCTGTTCAGCACTGCTGAGACACATCTAGAGTGCTGGTCTCAGTTCTGGGCCCCCCCAGCATTAGGGAGACATGGAAACACAGAGTGAATCCAGCAAAGGGCCAGGAAGGTGATTAAAGGATTGGTGTATCTGTCCCACAAGGAGAGGGTGTTGGGCTGACGAGGCTTGGTGGATTTTATCCATGTGTATAGAGAACTGACAAGAGAATATAAAGAAGACGGAGCTAGGCTTTTCCCAGTGACATGACAAGAGGCAAATACAGGAGAATTTACCTTAAACAGAAAAAGTCTTTTTTACTGTAAGGTGATCGGACACTGGAACAAGTCGCACAAAGAGGTTGTGGAGCCTCTGACCCTGGAGATATTCAAAATCCAGCTGGGCATGGTCCTGAGCAGCCTGATCCTGCCTGGAGCAGAGGGTAGGATTAGTTGATCTCTGGAGGTGTCTGGAGAAATGATTACCTGTAAGACCAGGTAGCCAAACCATGATGTACCACGCTGGAATATGTGTGGGGTCAATCAACCGTACTCTGAAAACTGTAGAAAGCTCTTCAGAGAGCCACTGATGGTGTGAGGAAAAGCCCTAACGAGCTCAGAGTGCTGCTGGTTGCACATGACCACACAGGTTCATCCCTGCCCGGTCAGCCACGATTTGGGACAGACAAAAGCACCTTCAGCTCACCCGTCCGGTTGTGTGGCAAAAAGGGACGGGTAGCAAAGCAGGCAACATGAGAGGCTTAAGCTATTTTAGGTCAGGTGTGGGAAGAGCAGACACCCACCAGGAAGCCTCAGGTTCAGGTTTTGGGGAGGTGAGTGGAGCTGTGGCAACAGGGACAAGGAGCCCGACAGGCCGAGTGGGACACGTTGCAACAGAGGCAAATTAGCATCCAACAACCCAGGAGCAGCTCAGCTGTTGCATCACCTGTCTGTAGGGCACTGTGTTACAAGGAACACTCCTGTGGGCTGGTACCCCACACCTTTCCAAAGGCTGGGAGATGGCTCCGCACCACCCAAGTTAACTCACAGTGAGAAGGAGCAGGTTTGGCTTTTTCAGCGTTTTTTTTTTTTTTTTCCCCTAAGTCCAAAACAGGCATTACTTACAAACCTCTTTTTACCAAAGTTTTGCATTATTCCAGACATTTCACCAGAAAATCTGAAGCTTCAAGAAGTAAAATAATGTGAGTATCATGGGAGTATATGTTAAATTTCATATCTTTGTTGAGAAATTAGTTAATAACAAGAGAATAATAAGAAACAATGCCTTTTATTTTTGCCTAAACAGGGGACAGAAAGGAAAGAAATCTAAGGTTATCTACTGTCTTCAAGAACACATCCAGAGAGAAAAAGCCCCTTGCTCTTTATCCTTTTCCAGCTGAGAAACTTCCTGATAAATACATCCAGACATTCAGTCCTAGAGTACCTCCTATATATTTAGATTGTGTTCAGAGAGTAAAAAATCTCAGTCTGGGAAGATATTCCAGCTTTCTTACTTCACATTTACTTATGCCCACTATATTTACCTCTAGTTTATATTTAAGGTGGGCAACTGGATTGAATTCTTCCATTTCCACCCTTTGGCTCCCCTCCCAGTATTGATCTGTGAGCGATTTCATCGTTTCCCATTGATTCTCCAGGCTCAGTCACCTTCTGGGCTTGATCCCTGCTAAGTTGGTAACTCATGAAGGTTTAAACTGTATTTCTCAGCAGCGTGCTGAGCTCATTCTGAGGTGTGTCCTCCCTCAGTGTACAGATGTGTGAGCTGATGAGGACACGTCGTGTACAGTCATATCTGCGATCCATGCAGCGAGCTCCTGATAGGAACTGCATCCCAGGGCAGTCGGCCCTGTCTGGGTCACAGAGGGTGTGGGGTGAAGAATATTCTGTTAGAGGGAGACTTCTCCAAACAAACAGTTGGTGTTCGTGCCACGTGGGTGGGCTGCTCGGCCCTCTCAAAAGGCTTTCCAGAGCACAGAAGTGTTTCCAAAGCAGCGCTGCGGCTTTGCCTGGAAGCAGAAAGGAAGGGGCAGAAAGTTCTTCATGTTGGGGGGACCTCATTAGCTAATTAACAAGAACAACGAGCTCCAGATCGTTTCCTTGACCACACCTTTGCTGTCTGGGCAAGACCTAGGGAACACAAGGGGACACAAGGCAGCTCATTGAGCTGCACTGTGCATACATGGAAAACTGCCTCTGAAGTCATCTTTCCTTATGCTAAAATATTTTCAACTTACTGAGAGAAATTTAATTCTTCCCATACACACATCAACAAATAACTTGATCCCACCCACGAATATGCAAACAAATGCATAAGTTACGCCAAGTATTTCTCCCTCTCACTGCCAAGTAAGAAAGGGAGATTGTTACTGCAACTTCTGTTTCCAAATACTTGGGAGGTGCTCCAATTCTGCAGCGAGGGGGCCTATATAATACCTAGGCTGGAGCTGAAAGAGCTCCAGCAGCAGCTCAAAGCCTGGCTGAAATAGCTGAGTGGTGAGATTCTCCCCCTAAATGATGTTAGCAGAGCCCTACCTTTAAGTAAAAGCACACATCCACCTCCCGGTGCGCAGCTACCTTGCTAATTGCAAGCAGGCTGCAAACATGCCAGCTGCTGCCCCACGGCTTTGTTGGGTGTGAAACTGAGCCCAGTGTAGCCCAAACCTTGCCCAGCCACCCCCCTCCTTGCTCTCATGCTATTTTGGGCTGTGGCGAGGTGCTGGGACTGGGCCGGTGGACAGCAGCTGGAAGAAAAGGCCGGTTGTTCGGCAGGGGAGGTGCGCCCTGTGGCACGCCGTAGGAAGGATGTGTGCTTGGAGGATGTGCAGAAATCATCAGGAGGGTGTGTGCAGCCCAGAGGGGGGGACCCAGACACAGGAGGAAGGAGCCAGGGAGGGGAGAGCAAGGGAGGATGAGGGTGGAAGGAGCAGGGGTGGAAGGACAGAGACTAAGGTAGTAATTGGGACTACGAAAGTCACTGCTGGATGTAAAACACCTGAAGATAAACTAAAAGACTTCCTTTGGGGTGAGAATTGCTTTTAAATGTTGATTTGGTCACCTTAGAAGAACTAGATCTTCAGGCCCAGATGGGCTGGACTTAATACAGAACCTGTGCTGAGGGTAAAATCTGTCGAAGTGATCTTTCTGTTCCCTCTAAACTTTGCAGGGCTGGGATCAGTTTGGCTCCAGAGTATTTAATGCCATAACTTCTCTAAAATGGTCTCATAGGGGTTGTTCCATTGCAGGGGGTGCCTTTGGTTTGGCCCAGACAGTGCCCTAAAGAGTTTCCCGGTCTGAGCTGGGAGCAGGTGGATGAATCACCTTTATTCCAAATCTGGATTTCTCTCAGTGTCAACAAAACAGCAGCTGCTCTTTTAGGACACCCCTCTGCCATACAGGGACAGCACAAAGAGGTGAACCCTGGCAGCCAGAGCTGGATTTGGCCCACAACGTTAAAGGGAGCCTAAGTCACAGAAGGGAGACTGTGCAGCAAAAACACGCAAGAGGGTGTGAGTGAAAGGCCAGAAATGAACCTTCCTGTTTGCTCTGTGGGCTCCACACCTTCTCTGCCCCCCAGCTTAGCTGAGCCAGTGGCTCAGCTCCTGGTCTCCCTGGAACCACTAACTCAAATCCTGGCAGGATTGACTCAGCCCCTCTGTAATTTTGAGGCTGAAGGAAACTGTGAAACGAAAGGTTCTGTGGCTAGGTGTTTGCCCCAGAACGCGTGGCCAAAATTGTCCTCGTGCTTTTTGTGCGTGGCACGCTGAGCTGACTGGTCTCCTCTCATTGGGTCTTCATTCCTTCCAGTGTACTAATTACCTTAATGACTGCCTCAGTATTGCTGAATTAGTCACGTGTTTTGAGGGAGGGAGTGTAGTGTATATTTACCATCCACATCTTCAGCGAGTGCTGGTCAGTGAAGTGCTGCTGCCATTCCTGGAGTTACAATGATCTGCATGAGCTGAAGATCTGCTCGTTAAACCCAGCCATTAAAATCCACAGTAGTCCCTTGATTTCAGCTTTTTATGGGTTATTAGTTGAGATGGATTATTTACTCTTGGATATGAAAAAGGCCTGTGGGCAATTTTTAAAAGGATCAATCTGAAATGTCTCTTATTATCCATCAGGCTGGAAGCGTGTTGGATGGGATTTTTGTTTCTTTTCTTTAAGGGAAAATAAAACAAACATCGGTGTCAAAATGTGACCCAACCCATGCTTTTTAAAACTATCCCTTTAACTTCCTAGACTTAAAAACAACCTTTTATGGTTTTCTTTTTTTTTAATAAAATATTGCTAAAAATATTCTCCTGACCTGAAAGTTTTGACTGCCAATATTCAAGGCTTCAAATATGCTTTCATAGCCAAGTTACAAATCTATGAAAAATAGATTTATCGCCTAAGTAGAAATTAACTTGAACTAAGCCAAGATCCACATGATTCCTTTATGTTTCAGGATGAACTGTCTGTTGTTCTCCCTTTTCCCTCCCAACTCTTGTAAAGGCTTGATATAAAGACAAATACTTTTTAAAAATATGTCATAACTTCTGTTCTTAAAAGATAAAGCTCTCAACATAAAACCAACTCAAAGGACCTTATCATTCAGTTCTTTCTCTAAAGGTTTTCCATGCTCTAAATGAAATTACGAGAAGTAATTCAAGATGTTGCCAAATACAGTGATGAGTAAGTGGACTCCTGAGCAGTCACAGCAGCAGCAGCATTTAACTTGTTGCTCAGGAGTCCCTATAGCTGTGTTTCTGCAAATACAATTCCAGCCCTGTGGGACAGAGATTTCACTCTTTAGATCTGTGGATGGGAACATCTGCATCACTCTTTTGACATTCTCTTTGGAGGGGGTGTCCTGGGGCTCTCACAGCCTGAATCCCCTTGGATTGCAGTGGCTGCCCAGCACATAAAGCTCTCCTCAGAGCGTCCCAGCCTAACTCATATTCAATTCTGAATTCAAAAGTCGATCACAAGCAGCTTTGTGGCTCACACAGCTCTGGGGGAGGCCCTGCACCCCTCAAGGCTCCCCAGGGCTGCAGCAGCCAGGGCTGTCAGCTCTGCTGCCAAAACCTTCCGAGTTCAGAGAGGCTCCACCAGCAGGGAGCACAGAGCTTTGAGCTGAGCTCCTGCCTTCCTCACAGCAAACGTGAGGATGAGGAAGGCGAAGGTAATTGATAGGGTGACGTCTATTAGATCTCAAGTGTAACTGGGAGTGCCTGGGAAGGAGTACATCCATGGTGAATCCCACTCTCTCAGAGCCCGAGACATCCCAGCTCCCACCCATCTCATCTCAGAGCCCTCCTGCACCTCCCAGCCACCAGTACTTCTGTTTTGGTTGCCTGCCACAAGGAGGTTTGTCCCTGCTCTACCCCTCCAGAGCCTTTCAGCCCTCCAGCTCCCCACTTCCCCCTCCCTTCTGCCAGGATTGTCTTTCCTCCAAAGCCCTTTTTCCCCCAGCACACTCCACTCCTTCCTAAGCCCAAACCCCTTCCTCTGATTGTGCCCCAGGAGCTCCAGGCTCTCACTAATCATGCACTGCCTCTGTCCTGCCTGCTCCAGCTCTGCCTGATGAAATGCTGTTGCCTCACACGTTGGCTCTCCTTACCTGCTACCTGCTCCTGTCACTCCACTGCTTCCAGGCTCAGCCTGAAGTGCCAAAACCACGGACGTGCTCCCGTGGGAGCTGCGGAAGATTTGGCCTGGCTTCCACTCCCCACAATGTGCTCAGATGGGACTCTAGGAGAAGAAAAGGGCACATCAGAGGAAAAACTGGATCTGTGGTCTCTTCAAGAGCCATCTTTGTTGGTTTGGAGCAGCTTGCTTGAGTTGTAAAACCTGTATTTTTTGTCTTTTTTTTTCCCCCCATCACTACGGCTGAAGTTTAAAGCTGTTTATTTTTAAAGTATTTCTATAGCAGCATCTCATCAGCATGATCTTTTCTTTAAAAGATCTGTGTTTTATCTGTGGTAGTCCAGTAAAATCTATAAAATATCACCCACTGAAGGCATTTCAGAATGCTTGTGAAAAAGGGAAATCAGAGAAGTTCTCATTTCATTAGCTGGGTAGAGTTGCTTGCAGTTGGTAGCATAAGAGATAATAGAAACAAATTTTTACGTAAAACTACCCAAGATTTCAGTAGGCAATTCCAAAGGGTAATTAGGGTGGGAATAACCATCCCTACATTGGAAGAATACAAGTTCTTACAAGCTATTTCTAGCTACTTTTCCATGTAGATCTGTCCGTGTGGCTTTAGCATAGGCTCGTTTGGAACTGGATCAAATCAAACCACAAAAAAAAAAAGGCAGAATAAGAGTGTCCACGTGGGCAGTTCAAGCACAATAACTCCACTGACACCCTGGCAAGTGTCACAACAGCTTCCCCAAAGAGCAATGCGGAATTCCTGCGAGCTGCAGCCGGGCAGGGACGCTTGGAGGGCTCCCCTGATGGAGAGGTGGCTGCTGTCAGAAAGAGCTCGAGGCGACGGAAGAGGAAATGACTCAGGCTAAGAGAGGAAAATCATCCCATGGCCCTGTTTGTTAAGGGAGGTGGAGGAAAACTCTCTGTAACATCATCAGCCCTGTGCAAAATATTTTCAAGGTATCAAATTGCTGATATGAATGACATATCAGTAGATCAGAGGATTCTGTGTTTAGAATATAGATAGACAACAGCTGAATCTTTTTTTTTTCCCAGCCTCCCCTCCCTTTTCATCTTCTCCCACCCACTCTTTTCCTTCTCTGTAAACTTCGGTGGTTCAGATAAACTGAAACATGGATCTTCCCTCACCTCCCATTAGATGCAAAAGGAAATATCTGCAAGCAAGATGTTATAAAGACTTAGCCATGTGCATCCTTCCTTTATAGTATTCCAGGGTTCAACCTTCAAGTTATACATTCTCGGTGCCAGTAGGATGTGAAATTTGAAAATGAAAGTATAAACAGTTTAATTGTTATTTATTCATAGCCCGATTTGTAAATGCACGATGGTGGCATAACTGCTTACATTAGCCTGAGACAATAAGCCACCAGAAGAAATGCCTTTAAATGAACAAAAACAGGTTTATACATAATTTATAGAAATTCCTTCACACAAAGACATTTCAGAGCCATCAGTGTGTGCCACGCACTGAGCAATTTTCCCCCCTCACTTTTGTGGCTGTGTCAGAAGTAGGGCACGTTTTGGCACAGACTTGGTACATTTACATTGTACAAACTTTATAAAACACAGCAATACGGAACCTGCAGCATGAATTTTTCCTACTGAAACTAAGTAGGAGAGTTGGGTAGGCAGAGTGCATTTATTTGATGAAGTTTGGGTAGGGCTTTGAGGTTGAGATTACTCCTGCTAGGCTAGGGAAAGCTGGGAACAGGCTGGGAAGTAGGATTTGGGTAAAAGGTACAGTGATTTTTCTGCAGGAGCCAGCCTCCTCCATAAGGGACCAAAGGGCAATTAGGGAGTAAGCATTCACAAATAAAAGCTAAATCCAAGCAAAAAACCCTGTGTCTGGAAGTTCTCCTGGACACGAGCACTACACACTGAGTTCAGTCAATCTTTTTGAGGGACAGCACCTGCCTTCCTTCAGCATCATTTAAAACTTGTCTCCTGTTCGTGAGACTTTGTGACACTGCCTTCTTTCCTTGAGTTCCTGAGCTACTTGTTTGCCACACAAATGGAATGTTTAATGTATTGAAAATTCTCTCTGCCTTTCACACTGGTTTTTATCATGAGTTTAGCAGCGAAGGAGTATGCTTTGAAAAAGCGTGTTTGAAAAAGACAATAGCATCTCTTAAGGGCTGAGGAGGGAGTCTTGATGTGGCTTCACTAAATGCCGCACAAAATATTTCAAAAATTTGTGAGAACTAGTTCTCGAAATACTGAGAGAGAAAAGATACATTCTTACCCTGCCCCCACATTGCTAAAACTGTGCTTTGCTAGGCTTAACCTTTGTAGCTCATGCCTTCAGTGTAGGATTTGAGTACCTCAGCTTACACTAAACCCCAGAAAATTCAAATAGTGAAATTCCTTCTCCTCCTCATAGAACAGCTTGTTTGGATGAAAATACACGTTGTTGTTCTCCACAAAAATACCTTTTTTTCTAAAATGTAATTCTCTATTTCTGCTCAAGATAGATCCTCCCTCACTCCCTGTTTCTGTCAGAGTACAACTGTTAGGCCACCAGCCCATTCCAGGAGAGTAGCAGCAATTAAACACAGCAGGCGTTGATTTCATTGCCAGGAGAAATGTGGGTTCTTTTTTTGGTACAGTCAGGGATGAAGTGCACCCTCAGCAAATTGCAGATGACACCACGCTGAGTGGTTTGTTACCACACCTGAAGGACAGGATGGCATCCAGAGGGACCTGGACAAGCTCGAGCCGTGACCCATGGGCATTTCATGAGGTTCAACAAGACCAAGTGATTCCCAGGATCAATCCAAGCTGGGGATCAACAGATCCAGAGCAGCCCTGGGAGAAGGACTTGGGGGTGCAGTGGGTGAGAGCTGGCCCTGCCCCGGCCGTGTGCGCTGGGAGCCAGAACCCCCCTGTGCTGGGCTGCACCCAGAGCCCCAGGGCAGCAGGGGAGGGGGGACTCTGCTCCTCTGCCCCGCTCTGCTGAGACCCCCCTGCAGGGCTGCATCCAGCCCTGGGCCCAGCACAGGGAGGACAGGGAGCTGCTGGAGCCACTCCAGAGCAGGAACACCAAGGGGAGCAGAGGGATGGAGCAGCTCTGCTGTGAGGAAAGGCTGAGGGAATTGGGATTGTTCAGCCTGGAGAAGAGAAGGCTTTGGGGTGACCTCATTGTGGCCTTGCAGTGCCTGAAGGGAGCCCACAGGAAAGATGGAGAGAGACTCTTGACAAGGGCCTGGAGTGACAGGACAAGGGGGAATGGCTTCACACTGACAGAGAAGAGGTTTAGATGGGATATTGGGAAGAAACTGTTCCCTGTGAGGGTGGGGAGGCCCTGGCACAGGGTGCCCAGAGAAGCTGTGGCTGCCCCATCCCTGGCAGTGTCCAAGGCCAGGTTGGATGGGGCTCTGAGCAACCTGGGATAGTGGAAGGTGTCCCTGCCCATGGCAGGGGGCTGGAAGTGGATGGGCTCTAAGGCCCCTCCCAACACAAACCAGTCTATGAGTCTGTGACCTCGTGCACTGCTGCACATATAAAATGCCACTGCAAGACTTGCACCTCAGTTAAATGTGTGCATCTATAAACACAGGCAGGACATAGATGTACACACATGTGCATATGGACACAGGGGATCTGCAATCAAGGGAAGTCCACGGAAAGACCACCACCAACTTTACTATGCTTCATGTTAATCTTCTGTTAATTGATTCATTCTCCTTTTTGCCTTTATGGAGCTGCCAGGCAGGAACTCTGTTTGTCTTTGTACAGTGTCTTGCACAATAGGCCTTTTGAATAAGATTTTACTATCTGATTACTGTATATTAATGTCTGTGATATAAGTTTATTACTCACCTAGCCAGCCTTTATCTTGTTTCGCCTTGAAACAAAGACACTGCAGAGCAGGCTTAAAGAGAGTCAGTTGAGTTAGATTTCTGTAATGCTCTCTACTTGTACTGTTTGGCCACACACAACCTCCATTTCTGCCTGTGATGTCAGATGATACTAATTATTTCTCTGCCTTCACTAAGTATTTTATTAATGAACACTTAAAGGAATGCTTGAGCATAAGCTGAAAAGTTCAGGTGCTAATATGAGTTTTTGTTTCCAAAAAGTAGCATTTATTTTAGCCCCAACCAAGTTTTCTTTTAAATTTAAAAAAAAATAGATCCCAGAACACTGACTTGAACATCATGAAAAAAATGAAACTTCAGGGTGATTCCTCTCACAAAACTCGGGGAAACTTTGATTTGAACTTTTTCTACAGAGCATCTCTCTGTTAAAAGGAAAGCTTTGATAAAAATGGAAGAGTGATGTAAGATGAAACTGGCCCTTAAGGAGCAGAGACTGTAGAAGTATCTGTGAGACACGTGCAGACTAAAGAAGAAAATCAAAAGGCAAGCAAGTCAGAAATTGCTCTTTCATTTAAGACTGTATATGCCAAGGAGGAATTTTCATCTCAAAGAGAACTATTGAGGAAAATAGCAAGGTAAGCTCATTCCCTGCTGCCTTCTGTCAGTCTAACGATGGGCTCTCAAAACCAGTTTGAAATTGTAAGATCTTCCAGCTTTAAGATGATATAGCAAGAATCAAATGGAAGGATGGCAGGCAAAAGGGAATGCAGGAAAAAAGTCTTGCACAGCATGTGCTGTCAAAAAAGAGTGAGTTAAGTGAGCTAACTGGATAAGGTGAGGTTTGATTTGATTTTGTGATAGAAAATCTGAGAGAAAAAACATGGAAAGCAAAGAAATTATTTTACTGCCTTGATTATTGCCCATCCCCAACCCCCGGCCCCCAAATCTCTTTGTTCTATTTTTCACAACCACAAGCCCTAAATAAACACCAGCATCCACACTAATTATGTATGACAAGGTGCTCTGAGAACTGCTTGGAAGTCAAATATATTCCATGGTGTCCTAAAAGCTGTGTTCCACAGTCACTCCCTCCCCATAATTGTAGGGTGAGGACAGGGGTAAGTCTTCAGGACCTTATTTTCGGTGAACTACACCATTTGTACAATGACATCTTGCAGTCCTCTGTCATCTTCCTTTCCTGGGTCCCAAACAGATTTCTAAGCTTTACCAGCCGTGCTGTTTGATGGGAATTTCAGAGAAATTCCTCAAAAGCGTCTAGGTGACATTCCTTGTCACAGAATCACAAAATCATTAGGGCTGGAAGGGACCTCTGGAGATCACCCAGTCCAACCTCCTGCCCAGGCAGGGTCACCTGGAGCAGGTGACACAGGAAAGTGTCCAGGTGGGTTTGGGATGTCTCCAGAGGGGGAGACTCCAGACCCTCCCTGGGCAGCTATTCCAGAGCTCTGCCACCCTCAATGTACAGAAATTCTTCTTCATGCTGAGGTAGAACTTCTTGTGTTTAGTTTACGGACAGTGTTCCTTGTCGTGTTGCTGGGCACCACTGAAAAGAGCCTGGCACCATCCTCTTGGCACTCTTTGAGATATTTATATGTATTGATGAGATCCCCTCTCAGTCTTCTCTCTTTGAAGCACCACATCAGTTTAGCAAACTGTGGTACAGAACTTTCCTCTGCAGGCACTGAGGAAGAAGGAAGACCATCTTCTCTGTTCTTCTGATGAGCTGCAACTCTATCCTCACTTTGCTTAACACACTCTCTGGTGGCTTGTCTTGTCTAGTTTTGAATTATTCATACAGTCAGACTTCAGCATCAGATAAAAGAGCAGCGATTTCCTGGGACAAAACTTTGGAAATATTTCCATATTAAACAGCAATTAGTGAGAATAAATGAGGAACCTATAAACTGATAAATTACTCCATCATATCCTTGCTTTACTTAGGAAGCAGTTCCTTGAGGCTTGGTTCTTTTCTCACTGCCAATTTTGTAATTATTGAGCAACCCTAACTGGAGTCACCCCAGAGTAAAACTGACTTCCGTGAGAGCTGAAGCAAGCAAACTCTCCAAGAAAAGCAAGCAGCAGTCAGGCCTTAGCTAGAATATTTCTGCCCCTTAGCCAAGAGACAGCAAATTTTGGTGCCTTGTAGGTCAGGTTTCCTCTCTCACAGCAGGATACAGAGGTGCTGACTTGGGTGTTTCCTTAGGGTAATGTGTCTATTTAAAGAACATACAGACACTAGCTGATCCCCACAAGGGTGGTTATAAACAGCACACAGTCAATTCCCTTTTGCAGAAACACCACAGCCTTGTCCCAAGGAATAGATGCTTTGGTGTCCTTTTCCTTTGGGCCACTCACAAAACCAAGAGGCAGCTGTTTGGACACATCCAGCACCCCTTTCTCTCCCCCTCCCCTGACTGTGAATGGGGGGAACCTTTGCCCAAGGCTCTGACCCCGTGGTGTGGAAAAGCATCTGGATCATTAAGCTTGGCTTTTATAAATCTGGGCTCAGTTTCACAAAGGCTGCTCAGAAAGCTCAGACAGAGGAAAGAGTTTCGAGCCACAGAGTATCCTTAACAAATTTGTGTGTGTGGTTAGTGCTTGGGATTTTTAACTTTTCGATGAAGAATTTTATCATGGGTGTGATGCATCATGTGCAAACCATTAACTCCTCTCACCATAGCTGTACATTTTCAAATACAATGGTGCTCTTTATTAAAGCACTTAAAAATAGCGTTCTGGTGCCAAAGGTTATCCAGTTTTTTGCTGCAGAGCATGTCAGCAACTCTTTGACAGTTTGCAGTGCATGGCAGTGATTTATTTGTGGAATTCCTAGAGAGCAGGGGCAAGCTGTGTAGAAGCCTTGATGCATCAAATTCAATGATGTGTGATAAAAGATGTAATAGCTGATAACACAAACGTATTGAGGAGGTCACAAAGAACATGCTCTCAGTCTGCAGAGCTGGTGAGAGCTGAGACCTAAGGACAAGAGAATGAGAATCATTGCTGCAAAGCTCACACGGTGTTTTAATGTGGTCAGGGAGGGCCTTGACAGGGTGATGGGAAGAGGAAGAGGCTGACATGGAACACGGGACACGTTTATTGACACGTAACAGCCCTACCTGTCTGCACAGCTCCACCCTGGATGGGAGCTGGAGTTGATCCTAGCACAGAGCCCTGGGCAGACCTTGATGCAGGATTCTGGTAGTGCCAGCTCCGCTGGGCCTCCAGTCACCACTGCCCTACTGCTTTCTATTGGCACAAGACATGACTTGCTTCCAGTAATTTTAACCTAGCCTCAGATTTACACCAGCTGAAAACCTGGCTCCAAGCAGGCTGTGAGGGAATTTCCTTGACTTTTCTCCCCCTTCCCTTTAGAAATAAATTACTGCTGCATGTTTTCCATTTTCCTATAGGTTTTCTATCCAATGATCCAAACACTCCAAAATAAACACGTACATTTCCTTCCCTGGTACTCTATGTCGGGATCTATTTAGCTTCCTCTGCAGGAGCAAGCAATCCTAAAAATCCGAACACTGGGATTAAACAGAAGTTTCTTTTATTTTTAGAACCATCTAAAGGTGTTACACCTCAGCAATAATTCCCGCTGTGTTCACGTGCCCCATCCCTGGAAGTGTTCCAGGTCAGGTTGGATGGGGCTCTGAGCAACCTGGTCTGGTGGAAGGTGTCCCTGCCCATGGCAGGGGGTGGAACTGGATGAGCCTTAAAGTCCCTTCCAACCCAAACCATTCTGTGATTTTAAGACTCTAGGATGATTCTTGCAGTGCTTACGGATGCATTTCCTAGGGCTGCACACTGTTGTGGACTTATTAACCCCCATTAGACACATTTTGCTGTAATTTATTCTAATTCAAGTCTGGAGTAAATGCAGCCACTCCCAGAAAATTCTGCATGTGTAAGCTGCTGAATGGACCGTGGAGTCTCCTGAAATGAAGCCGAATGAAAACTGAATTACTGCACAGCAAAGCAGGACCTGCAATCTCGAGTACAGTGAGCTTTCCTTGACATGAAATTCTAGCCCTGGAGTGTGTGCGTTTGTGTGAGGAAGCAGGTAACCAAATGGCTGCTGCTGCAGACAGGCATTGCTTCTTCCTGTGTTTGTTTAGTTATTATGGTAGTAACAACCAGAGGCATAAACTAAGAACAAAAAAAAAATTAGGTTGATATAAAATACATATTAATATGTATAATTTATTTAGGCTGGCCCCAGGTGTAGAATGAGAACAACAGACCAGGATGGGAAGAGGCAGGAGTAGTGTGGTCTCTCTTTTTTTATGCCCACAGCTCTGGCACCGTGTGGAAGCTGCTGTGACAAGAAGAGCTTGGTTATTTGGGATACAGATGGTTAATCTGGTTGGCACTGGCCATACCCAGAAGCAACCACTGTCCAATGCCTCCTTGTGCCTGGGCAGTAACAGGAATGAGCAATTCAGCTCGCCAGAGGTTCTGTCCCAGTTACACATCTCTGTCTCGCACTGCAGGGATGGAAGGGTCCTCTCTGCCTCTGGCCACACATTTGAGTTCCAAAACTTAGTTCCAAATATAACCTTGTGGAGCCCAAACCTGGCTGCAAGAGGCTTCATTCGTATCACTCTACCCACACTTCACTCCTTTATGCTGGTGGAGGGTCTGGCTATGGGAGTTGTCCCAGACCATTTACCACCTACCATATGTGTTATGTAAAACAAGAGAAATGAGCACAAAATTTGTATATTCAAGCTCAGTTTCAGTTCACAGAATGATCTGCTCAGAGACCAGATGTGTTTTAAGCTCCTCATGACTGGGAACGTGGGTGTGTTTGCCCCTCTCCCTGTGTAAAATCCCACCACTTCCATTTAGTGGCCTTGCGTATGTGCCCTGCCCACACAGATTCTGCCACTGGTGTGCATGAACACAGAAGGCACAGGACACAGGGAACTCAGTCTTGCACTATTGGGACAGGCCAAAAATGCCACCCCATGGGCCATATTTTAGCTTTCGGGACAGCAGTGAATGAGAATCATCGGCAGGTCATGAAGGTACCACAGCAAGAGATGTGTACATCTTCATGGAAGGGGCAGCACCCCATTTTCCATGGGAAAGGCCACCTAAGATGAGCCCAGCATGCTCCTTGCCCTCTGCATTCAGGGCTCCCAGCAGGAATTAACACAGCCCTGTGCTGACCAGCCTTCTGATGGCAAACAGCTGCATCCAGATGACGGCCCTGATGGAGAAACACGGATTTGCCACCTGGATTTTCTGTGTGGAACTGGTGATTTCAATTTAAACTACTTGCTTGCTCCAAAGCCGCCCGGCAGTTCCCTGAACTGCAAGCCTGGGTGCCTCGGCTTTTCAGGCTCCAAGCTTTGAGAGATCTGTGGATCACTGAGGTCAGAAGCTTCCAACCTTCCCTAAGTCTTCAAGTTATCCAGCATCTCCAGAGGCTGATTTTCCCAGTCTGGTTCACGCTCCCCAAACAGCTGACGCCCAAGCACAGCAGTCAGTGAGAAGGGCTACCCTGGGATTCTGCTTCGAGTTTCCCAGGGGAGCTGGGGAAATACATCCTGTCCAAGAAAAATGTGAGCTGCTACTGCTGCTGGAACGTTTTTTATTTCTTTGAAAAATATTAGCTCTACATGCCTTGTCCTGAGCTGTAGCAACATACTTGGCTTAACAGGTCTAGGCAAAATAGCAAAGGACTGTTGAGGTGGAAAAAGGAACGTTGTTTCTAAAGTGCTGACAAGCATCTTCTTTTTTTCCCCCTGAAGTAGAAATTCATCAGTAAAAGACTTGGAAAGAAATTTTTTTTCTCTCTCTCTCTCTTTATGAACCATTTTACTATTTTTCCATGTGTTTCTGATCATCTCAGGGCGATGCATAGTTTTTCCAAACTCCAGAGAGGTGAAGCTCTTGGTGAGGTAGAAATCAGCTAGACCCCAAAGATTTTAATAACGCCAAGGGGTGTGCGCAGAGGCCAGTGATGCTGAAGGGCAGACAGTGCTAATGTGTAAGGCCAGGCACAAACAGGTGGCAGCAATGCCATTCATGGAGAGCAGGACTGAGCTCTAGGCCATGCCAAATGGCAAAATCAAACCAGTGCTTTACTTTGGGCTTGCCCTCAGCCTGGATCAGCCTCACACACGGATTCCTCTCGCCCATGGACAGGGTGCTTTGAGGCAGGACAGACTTAGCTGGAACCCAAGGGTTTGTTCTAGGCCTCTGAGCCCTGCCCGAGAGCACACACTCTGCCAAGACACCAGTTCTCCTCCACAGCCCTCCCCACTGGAAGAAAGAGCCACAGAACTCGTGAGGAGAGCATCAGGGGGCAGCCGATCCTGGCGTGACACAGAATCTTGGGATGGAGGCAGGTTATGCTGCGAGCCCCCTGCTCTTCCACACTGTCTCAGGTAGGAGAGATCTACTTAAAGTCCCTCTTCCTTGTGTTCCTTTTAGGGAGCAGAGGGATGGTGGACTTCCACTGTACCTAAATGCCCTCTTTTCCTCCCCACAAGATGATCCCCACTCTCCTGAGGGACCCACCAGCCCTGCACCCTTAGTTTTGAGTGCTGAGCTGCTGGTGCCAACAACAGAAAAGAGGCATCAAATCACTTGGTTTAGAGAGGCAATTTGGACACCCCACCGATTTTTCCAAATATTTCTGGGCCCTATTGGGATGAAACCCATTAACTTCAGTGGGCTTTGGATGATTTCCTACATATACAAAAGTTGAAAAATCGTGCTTTAAAAGAAATGCCGAAGTTAAATTGGGAAATTTTAATGATTCTCTTTGTATTTTAATTTAGTGGCTGTATGCTGACAATATAATTAGAGAGATGCTATGTTAATTAATGCCAGATGACATTAGTGGGATGGCAAAAGCATCCAGTTTTGTAAAGAATAGTTCACAGTTGAACTGTTCCTTTCTCCCCACCCCATTTTTAGTAGAGAACTATATTCAAAAAGTCAGAGACAGCTGAATTAAACCAAAAGCCAAACCATTCACAAATACCGTGTACCTTAGCATGTTATTTTCAAGACAAATCTAAAGTTATTGCAGAAAAATACATTAGCCATGTTCCGTTAACTGACTACATGTTAAAAAAAAAGAAAGGTTTTCAGGACCTCATGTTATTCTTGTGCTTAAAGCGTGGAGTGGCCAACCAAGTTGCCACTGGAGCCAAAGGAGCAGGACCTAGACTTGTGCTTTATATAGCTGAGGGTCTGAAATGTAATTTTTGGTTTAGGGTTTGTGGATTTCTTGGGGTCCACCAGATAATTTGAAAAAGATTTGCAATGATGGGGCAATACACGTTCACATTCAGTGTGAGCCCATACATACTATGTTCATATTCTGGGGGAGTTCAGCTTCGTTAAACTTCAATCTATATATATAAAATTACTGGAGCCCCCCAGACCACTACAGGAAATTTGACAGGGCATAAAAGTCACCATCTTATGAGAGCTATAGCTTTTATTTTAATATAAACTCACATATTCCAAATTGTACACGTAGAGATATTTATCTACGGATGCAAATATATATATATATATAAGTTCACTGTACACTGTCGTATAAATGTCTTGTAGATCCTGTCTTGAGTAGAGTTAGTGAGTTAAAAGTCTTGGGGAATATAATTGTATCCTGCTGTGTCAGCAGACAAAAAATTGCAAGCACATTTGTACTGTTCTAAACAGAACTTACAATGAAAACTCTTCTGTAGGTGATCTCAACGAGAGAGCAGCAGAAGGAAGTTGGCAGGACTTCCTTAAAAGTCTTAATTTTCCTGGGGCGAGAAGAGGCAAAGGTAAAACCTGAAGGCTGGTAGATCCCAAATGACCTCTGGCTAAAATCAGGGGAGCATCACTGCGTGGCCAGGACTGAATCCATGCTGGTGCCTGTCTGGCAGTGTAGCTGTCACTACCACCCTTGGCCTATCTAAAAAAAAATCCCCTTTACTAATATTCCTAATTCACAGCAGGCAAACCTGAAGCTGCACAAAACCCACTTACCTTTCTGTGCTAACACTACACTGGCTTTGCATCTGCTTTGCATAGAGTTCGGTGCCAGGAAAAGCCACAGGAAAATTAACTCTTGTCCCAGCTTGTCTGACACTCTCTGTTAACAGGGAAAGCCTACTATTCATCCCCAGGCTGGAGCTGAATTTTACATGTCCTGCCCCCCCAGCTCGCAACTCCTGACATGTGAGGAATGCCCCTATATTCTCAAAGTGAAAATGTCACTGAATTTACTGTATCATGTTTAGGAACGGGCAAATCTGAGTACTGCAAATGTGGGATTACACTTGGCCTAGTGCTTGATATCATAAGGGAGGCATCTTGTTGGAGTAAGGAGCTGTGACTGGTGTTGCCCTCAATGTTCCATATCCATGGAGGATCCAGAAGGCAGGGACTGGAATATTTGAATGCCATTGTGAAGAAACCTTTGAACTGAAAATATGCTTTAACTTAACAGAACTACTCAGCTGCAGCACACTGAAGTGTGCTGGGATTTGAGGGTGTGCATCGTCTTTGCACGTGTTCAGAATCCTCTGTGCAAATCACACCGAAGAAACAATCACTAAAATGAAGTTGGTAACTCGTAGAAAAACCCCTCCACAGAATTGAAGAGGTTTTCCATCACTTGTGCTATCATCAGCTTTCATATCAATGCAGTGAACAGGCTGGCACTTCATGTTCTTGATCAGCTCATTTATTTGATCTTGTTTTCAAACCACTCCACACATGAGCACGAGAAGATATTTCTAAATTAAATGCAAATACAGCAAAAAGCAATTTCATAATAGATTTTTTTTATAAACAAAATCTGTGCACAAAAAAAGCAGCTTTGCATTCTGCTTTTTCCAGAATATTAACAATTCATTTTCCCTCCACATGACGTGCAAAAGGATTGTTTGCACATTTTGCTGAGATCATATGGAGATAGGACAGCACAAGCTGTCATCAGGACCTGAAGTTTTCATGGAGGAAGTTCTGCCAACAGCAGCCACTCTCCGGATACTCTTCTGATCCCAGCTGTGGCTGTGTGGGTTCAGGGTTTCCCACATCCCAAGCTTGTGGTTTTACCACCAGGCTACTTGTTCTTTGAAAGCAAGTCTGGCTTTTGGGTTTTACATCTGCTCATGTGAGGCAGCCTAATTAATAACCCTGATTTGTGAGATGATCTCATGTTACTCTGTCACATGGATTTTTGTGAGGGTTTTTTTTATTGAGGCTGTTCGGAAACAACCTAATAACCTTTAACACGAAAATTACTTGGTTATTGACACCTACGTTTGTGGGAGAGGAGAAATGGGGATCGTAAAGAGTTTCCTATCCCTGGCCGTGTTCAAGGCCAGGTCGGATGGGGATCAGAGCAACCTGGGACAGTGGAAGGTGTCCCTGCCCATGGCAGGGGGTGGGACTGGATGATCTTTAGGTCCCTTCCAACTCAGGCCATTCTATGATTCTATATTTCAGTTACAGGGAATTATGGTTTTAGCCTTTTAATAAGAAATCATGGTTTACTATGCATCTGTGAACTTGTTTAGAAACTCCAAACACTGCGTTTTTAAACTTTTCTTCAGAGCTAATAATGAAACCTTGCATTTTATTTTCAAAGCTGACAAACTTTATTTGGTTTATAAGTGTCGCAGCAGTTCCGCAAAGCCTCTGCTGACATTCCCATGATGGATAAAACTGCTCTTCATGTGTAACCAGGCACTGCCTGTCCCGGCAGCCCACGTGTCCCCTCAGGATGAGCCTGTCCCGAGCCTTACGGTGGCTCTTGTGCCTCTTCCCGTCCAGGGTCCCCATGGGCAGTGAGGGAAGGGGAAAACGGGGAGGAAATGCTGGAATTGTACACATTTCCCTTCACCGCCCTCGAGCGCATACTTCCCGGACGGACTCTTCCCAAATGTCTCCTCCGAGCCTCTTCCCGGTCCCAGACCCGCATCCTCTGGCCCCATGAATCCCACAGTGGGTCAGGCTGAAGGGACCTCAGTGGGGCACCCGGTGCCACCTCCCTGTTCCAGCAGGGCCATCCCAGAGCGCAGGGCTCAGGATTGTGTCCAGACGGCTCTGGAATATCCCCAGTGAGGGAGACTCCCAGCCTCTCTGGGCAATCTGTGGAAGACGTTTTTCCTCCTGTCCAGGGAAACTTTCTGGGATCAGTCCCTGCCCGTTCCTCTGGTGCCATTGCTGGGCCCCCTGGAGCAGAGCCTGGGCCCTGCTCGGAGCCCTCCCTGCAGACAGGGACACACAGGGATGAGGGCCCCTCTCAGCTGGGGCTCCTCTCGAGGCTGAACAGCCCCAGCTCCCTCAGCCTTTCCAGCCCCTAAATCATCTCCGCAGCCTCCGCTGGACCCGCTCCAGGAGCTCCATGCCCCCCTCACCCTGAGGATCGTAGGACTGCACACGGATGGGCAGACGCGGTCTCGAACCCGCGGCCCCGCGCTCGGCAGCGAGAGGGAGGTGCCGGCGCTGCCGCCAGGGGCGCTGGAGCGCCGAGCGCATCGATCGCGGCCGTCCATCCGTGCATCGGTGCTCGGCTCCCTGGGCAGCGCCCGCCCAGCCCTGCCCGTCCCCCGCCATTTCGCACCGGGACGGGAAGGGAAGGGAAGGGACGCGGAGCGGGAAGGGAAAGCAGAGGAGAGGAAGGGACGCGACGCGGGCACTGCGAGTGCCGGGAGCTCCCGCGGCACCGCCAGCCAGGTACCGCCTATCCCCACCCCGCCGAGCCGGGCGACCCTCTTCCTTCCTTCCTTCCTTCCTTCCCCGCTTTCCCTTCGAGGTGGGAAGCGCAGCCGGCGCTCCCTTCCTCCCCCGTCGCCGTTCCCCTTCCTGTCCCCCTCTCCCTCTTCTATCCCGCACCCCCGTTGCTCCCGGCGGCATCCCCCGGAGCCGCATTCCCGGTCCTTCCCGGCGGGAGGGGACAGGTGGCCAACGCCCTGCGGGACTTGGCGCTCGCCCGAGACATCCCCCACCCCTCCCTGAGCCCTNCTTTTCCCAGATCCTTAAACCCGGAAAATTGGGGCGGCGCGGGCGCGGCGCTGGCGGGGGCAGAGGGAGCCGGGGCGGGGCGGGCGATGCCCCGGAGCCGCGGGGGTCCCGCAGGCACGGCTCGCCCGGCCATTAAAAATTAATAAAACCCACCCTGAGCTGTGCAGGGGAAGCCGCCGGGGGAAGCCGTGCTCGCCCCGTCTCCTGTCCCGGCGCGGGAGGCGCGTTCCCGGCTGTGAGCTGCATCCCGAGGGGCGCTGGGACGCTCCGGGAAACCCAGGCGGGCTCCGGGAGGAAGCGGCGGGGAATTAAATCCCTGCACGGATTAATTCCCTGCGCGAAATACTCTTTAGGCCTTTCCCGGAATTCAGTGCCTTTTAAATTTGTTTAGTGTATTTTTTTTTTTTAAACTTATTTCTTGTTCTTTTAATCTCTATGTGACCGCTGCCTGTCGGCCGAGTGCCCGCTCTGCATTCCCTGTGTGTGTAATATTTGAGGAACTGCATTCCCTCATCCCTTTTTGTCTTGTCTTGCAGGGAGGGAGCTGCTTCCCGGTAATAGTAGAGGATCCTGACGCTGAATGAGAAGGCACCGGCAGCATCCTCGTTAGTGGGAGCCCAGCTCTGCTTAATGTTGGTTTCTTTGTCATCAGGTCTGCTAAAAAATGACAGAGTATAAACTTGTGGTGGTTGGAGCTGGTGGTGTAGGCAAGAGCGCCTTGACAATACAGCTAATTCAGAACCACTTTGTGGATGAATATGACCCCACAATAGAGGTAAACACTTTCATCTCATACTTTTTGTGAGGGGAGATTATCAGTTAATAATGGTGCTTGTTTGCTTTTGGACACTTGCCACAAGGACAGGGCTTTATAGTAAAAAGAGCTCAGAGATAATGGTCTGCATTGGAGACAGAATTTCTGTGCTTCTTGGTCTTGCTGTGGAACAGCAGCTTTTGTAAAATTACCATTTTTGATCAATTAAAAGCGTAGTGTTAATTGCCATGTATCCTTGGGCAGTTTGGATGTGTGTTTTTAGGATCTCCATGACAAAGTGTTTGCAAGCTCCCTTCAAAATGCTTGGTGAAACTCTTCATAGGTTTGTGCAACCTCTTAAATGGGGCATTTTTCCTTTGATAAGAAGGAAAATTACAGGTTGTGAAATGCGTGTGCCAGTCTTTCTCAGCTCCTATCACTAGGGTCTGTTTCACAGGGGGAGAAATGTGTCCTAGAATGTTACAATGAATGAAGCAAAGATTGGAGCCTGTTTTATTTTTTCTCTGTTTAAACACACCAGTGCGTTGTTTCCCTATCTAGAGAAAATGTTATAGCTTCTGGAATGTATTCTTTGAAATACATGGCTCAGTACCTCAAAGTTTGAAATTGTATTTAAGCTTTAAAAGTTGTGCTGTTTTAAAGGTTTATAATGAACAGGCAGGGTCTGCCTTTTAAATATAAGAAAAATACCAGTGTTGTCTGAAATCTCCTGTGGATCGTTGCATTTAACAACCTCAGACTCTATAAAAGGAGAAATGACACCATAACTTACCCCAGGTTTTTATGTTCCCAGCACTGAAGCTCTGCATCTCATGACTTCATTTATATGTTTATCCAGCTCCACTTCCAGACTCACTTGAAGGAATCACAAGGGTTTAAATCTAGGCTTAAAATGGAGACTTGGGAAGCGTGTAGGTAGTGATTTTCAGGGAGACACAAGCAAGAGGAGCCGGTGCCCCGAGGTGGCAGAAGTTTAGTGAGGTCCTGAGTCCTAACAGAGATGTGTTGACTTGAGGTTGTTTCACGTGCCCAATGTGTCTTGTTGTCTGTCTCTTGCATGGCCAAATAACATCTTGCTTGCGGAAGGTTTTGTGACTAGACCTGTGCAGAAAACTGTGTTTGACTTACACCAGCAGAGCAGCTCTTTCAATTACTAAGATATGAAGTCTTACAAAAACAACCCCAAACGCTCTTTAAAATCACACGAAACTTGCTGAGAGGAACAAGCCAAATGGGATTTTACCTTTTTCTGCAGAAGGACCTTTGGAGGCTGTTGGTCTTTGATGCTTGTTCATAATTACCTGCGTTTCTCTTAGGTTAGAGGTGTGTTTAGGCACTGCAGAAAGTGCTGTGGAGGTTCCATCTTATAAGTTGTCACTGTGTAAGCAGTTCAGGAACACAGAAACTTAAATGCCAGTATTCCTGGAGCACTTGAGGGATTTTGCTATTCAACCAGCTGAGTGATTTGAAGGACAACAAATACATTTTTAATGTAAAATAATATAATGAAAATATAGTTCCTTCTAGAATGAACCTAAAATTTCCAGAACTGTGTCTTTTATTCATGAAATCATAGACTGGTTTGAGTTGGAGGGGACCTTAAAGATCATCTTGTTCTCATGGGCAGAGACACCTTCCACTAGACCAGGGTGCTCCAAGCCCTGTCCAGCCTGGCCTTGGACACTTCCAGGGATGGGGCAGCCACAGATTGAGTGCTGTGGTCCAGAATCCTTGTGTTCTGAAAGAATGATGCTGTATTAATTGGTTATTAAGCAGCCTAATAGGTTTTACCAGGGTTCCCAGCTTGTCATGTGCAGCAGCATTCATTTCTGCTCCTCTTACAAGTTCTTGAAGTTCTTGTCTACTAGGTCCTGTTCTATTCTTGTAAATTCTGAGACCTTGAGGATGGAAACTCTTATCTTCCTCCTCCTGGTAACTCGCCTTGTGTGTGCTCACATGTGGGTAAGCAATAATTCAGTTCCAACACGGGCAGGCTGTGATTTGGAGTGGCAAACAAAAAAAAAAAACCAAACAAAAACCAAACAAACAAAAACAAAAATGACAACGAAACAAAAACCTGGGTTTAAATGCTCCAGTTCATGCTTGGGCAGAATCCTGCTTGGTTGAGAAGGGTTGTGTGATGGTGCTTCCTGTGTAGGTGCAGTTGTGATGCTGATCAAAGAGCAATAGCTGTGGAGTGGGTTTTAGGCAGTATGGGGAGATAAGGCTAAAATTGTCTAGATTGGTAAATAATTAGGATAGTTCAGTAGTGTCACTGCTGTTGTTTGTCACTTAATACTGTTTCTTTCATTGCCATACAGCAAAATACTCCTTTTCCTTGCAGATAATCAAGCTGAGTATTTTGGGGTAGACAGAGAAGATAGTTTAGTATTTGTTGTCCATGGTATATTTCATAACTACACAGTTACTGAATAGTTCTGAATATTTCCTGTGATTAACAGAATGAAACTCCACATTTCTAAAATTCTCGTGTGGTGAAGACATGGTATGGTGCAGCAGAGGAAAAAGCACACTAATTACTTAATCATAGGTGCCTTTACAGTGTTATTTTTGCTGCTGTTTTTTGGTGGAATAAACCTAATGATTCAACAAATAACCTGGTTGTAAAATGTCAAGTTTCAGGGCCTCCTTGAGTGTTTTATTACTTGAATCTGAGCATAGCAGATGGCAGGGCAGGGGGAGGACTGAAAATGAGTGGGTGGCTGCAGTTGTTCAGATATCGGTGCTTTATGTGTGTTTCACAGTCCAGTGCTTTATTTGAAGGAGGTGTCCGGGCAAGGATTTATAGCCAAGTAATTTTAAGTGTTTTATTTTAAATTAAATGGGCAGTAACCATTGTAAATCTGGCCTGAGCAGTTGAGGCAGTGCCCTCTACCGGCCGAGGCTGGGTAAATCTTACTTGTGATCACTTGAATTTCTATCGTTTTTAGCTCTTTTATGCTTTCAGGGCATTTCAGCCCTAAATATGTGTCATCTTTTAAACGTCCCAGAGTAAGAGCAGCTTTCCTAGCTGCTTGTCAGAGGTTTTGAAATTGGATTAGCCAAATCTCTTGGCTGATTTAGGAATACTGATATTTAAGTCCGTGTTCTTAAATGACCTGTGCCCTCGTGAAACAAGCACCAATATTTAGTAATAGCTTAGTCTCAAGAGCTGTGATATTGTAACATTAAACCTCTGGTATAATGGAGTTTTGTGGAGTAATAATTACTTGCCTAGATGGGATTTATTAAGCACTGGGTTTTTTTTATTTTAGTTAAATTCCATATGTAGTGAGAGCTGAGATTTCATATCACATTTTCTTATTATTGCTTGTGAGCAAATGGAATTATTACTCCTTTAACATAATTCTTGCTGGTTTTTATAGCTTGCGAAAGGCCAATAAAAGCAGGTTAAGTGATCAATGAAATTTTTTTAAGTTATGTAGATATGCGGAGTCTATGTACTGGGGAAAACTGGAATTTCACATTTGAAGCTGGATAGGAATTAGGAATTAATCTTCTAGTTTGCATTATTTCTAGTTTGCATTTTGTTTTTACTTAATAGTGTCAAATGTGATTTCAGGTTTGATGTTTTGCAAGGGGGAGGGGGGAAAAAGGCCAAAAATCAAAATGTTTATTATTTCACTTGTCTGGAAATCATAAGCTTCAATTTTCTCTCCCACATCTTTCTTTCCCTTCTGCTTCAAATCCCCTCGCTAGGTAGTCACAAAGTTTTTCTCCCCCAGAAGTGGCAAAGCAACTTAGCACCTCCAAATAGTAGTTTTTGTATCTGTGTTGTTCTTTATGTTGGTGCATCTTTGCTGCTGCTGCTAACATGGTAGGCAGTTCTTAAAAGTGATTTTCTTTTCTCTTAAAAATTATTTTCTTTGATGAAAATTACTTAAAGCTTTTGTTTAGAGCTCAGTTGAGGGGAATTTCTTTCCCTTTGACGTCCTTAAGATGGAAAGGAATAGTACAGGCTTTTCAATAACTACTTTTCATATTTTTGAACTAGCAGTCAAATTGCAGGAAGAGAAAATGAAAGCTTTGTAAATATGTCTGGTATAATGATAGAAGTTCTGCTAGAACTGTGATAAAGGTAAACCTTAGGACGTGGGGAATCTGCTCTTGGATAGAAGTGTTGGAATGAAGATGCATCCTTAGGTTTTGGAGGTTTTTTGTAATTTTTTTCCCTTTAAGCAGCAAGATGGAATATTAACTTTAAAACGTGTTGGAGCTTGTGTGTTTCTCAGCTGTATCAATATTTAAACATGGCTTATAAGTTTCTAAATAACTTACCCACTTTTTATCTGAACACTGAATTTGCACTTCTGTGAAATAAATAGTTCCAAAATCATGTTGGATGCTAACTTTCGTCTTTAAGGTAAACAGTAAATATTATGTTACCTGATACCGTGAGTCTGGATGACATTTAACAGTAAATGTGAAATTACACAGTTGGTTTAGTTTAAGATACTGATTTTTTACTATTATCTCCTGCTTGTTTCTTAGCACGAGCAACAGGAAAGAAGAGAGGCTTTTGTAAAATTACAAATTGATAGAAAGTGCCTAAGAGTAGGTGTACTGTGCCCTAAAATGGGTACAAAGGAAGGAAGGTTGTTCTGAATTCACCTTGCAGCTGGCTAGAATTGTGATTTTAATTCTTTTAACTCCCTTCCCGGTAGCTTAGGTTCACTCCTGTGTAGTGTCAGATAGAACAGCAGCAATGTTGTGTTAATCTCTAGCTAAGGAAGCTGGAAGGTGATAGCAGGAGCTTGTCTTCATACCTGTTATTTGTTACAAGAGCTGCTTACTGGGAATAATTCATGGTGCTGCTTGATGACACCTTTTCCAAGCTCATTGCCATGGCTTTATTTCAAACCCAGAGGTGTTTATAGAAGTTATTGGGCATGTAATGCTCACCTTCTTACTGCTAAAGCTGTGTACTCATAGAGGCCTAGCACCAAAACAGAGATGTAGTAAAATCTCGCTGGTGGGACTTTGTACAGATTTTCGCCACTTGAGTCAGTGACCTGAAAGTTTTGATTTGATAGCATTGAAATAATTTTTTATGACATCTCTGTGAACCAACCCATCAGGGTTTTAATATGGCTCTGTTGGTCTGTCCTGGCTAAAAAGCTTGAATTTCAACTATATCAGCTCAACTTTGATAACTTCCTAACAGGTATCATTATACACACCTGCTCAGGCATACCAAACAGCTCTCGTGTCCCAAACACTGAAAGCTTTTTATTCTTCACTTCCTTTTCAGTGGCATAGATTTTTGGAGTTGTCTTACTTGTGTGTTTTTTCTGGGTTATTATTTTGTGCATTCTTGTGGCATAGAATGAGGGACACATTGTAGTTAGAAAGAATAGTAGATTGAGTAAGCTTAAGCACAGTCAAAACTTTCCAGTCATTCTTACTGCTAGTAAGTAATTAGATTATTTACAGATTTATTGATGTTCAAAACCTTACCTGTTTGTGGTTAACCAAGATGTATTTTTTCTTTTCCTAGGATTCCTACAGGAAGCAAGTAGTAATTGATGGAGAAACCTGTCTCTTGGATATTCTTGATACAGCAGGTCAAGAAGAATACAGTGCAATGAGGGACCAATATATGAGAACAGGGGAAGGCTTCCTGTGTGTGTTTGCCATAAACAATACAAAATCTTTTGAAGATATTCACCATTATAGGTGTGTATATGAAGAGATAATCAACCAGCTCTTGTATTAGGTGGGCAGGGGGCTTGTTCTTCCTTTGGATAATACAGTGATTTTATGAAATAGGGAAAATCTGAAAATTAACAATATTGTAACTTATTTGTGCCTCTATTAACTGGAGTTTTGGGTAATCTGAAAATCTGCCTCGCTCATAAATGAGGTGTAAACTAAATGTGACTTAGTATTCTGAGTCAAGACTTACCCAAAAATAAATTCTGTGCACTCCATTCATAAAATTGTTTGCTAAGATGGAAAAACTGAAGCTGTTGAAATTGTACAGATAATAATGTCAATTGCTAGTGTTGTTTGGGGCTGGAAGGGGAAATACCTGGGGAATGTTATGAGAAGAATAACCTGTGTGAGCCCTGATGCCTGAGAAGGACAGACACAAAACCAGAGCTCCAAAATGACACCAAAAACCAACCTGTTACTAATTTCTTTGTATTATCTTCTTTTAAATAATCAGTTAAGAGTTCCAACTCACGCTTTCTTTGTCAACTACGCTAATTTAGAAATAGAAGCAGTCTCTGGTGATTACCGTAGCAGATCATTTATAACTTAGTACTTTAGTGTTATCCTGAATTCTCCCTGGGCATTCTGTTTGAAGCCAATGCACTTCCCGCCAAAGATCACTGAGTGCATCAGCCTAAGGTTAGTCCCAAACATGTGTTAATCTATCCACAGTTAGGTAGTAATAATAATAATAATAATAATGATATCACAGATGGGTTTCCTGTGGTTTTAGAGGAAGAAGGGAAAAAGGCAAGAAGGATGTTGGTGTAAGGGGAAGAAGGAGCATAGAGGTTTTTAAGAGGAATTTTTTAAAAAGAGTTGCGGATTTGCATAAGAAGACCTTCACAGTTTATTTCAAAGAGCGTTGGGAGTTGAGTGCTGTAATTTCTTCTGTGTATTGGCAGACCTATGGGTGACCTTCCAGGCTTGAAGCTGAATGATCATAAAGAACTGGAAACAGTGTCTATGTTAATTAAGGAACACACTGCTAGATTATTTGGGAAGGGAAAAGTAATGAAATTAATGATTTTTATTAAAGATTCTTCACAAGTACATCTGACATCTTTCAAGATGCCTTCTAACTAGTGCTTGAAAGGACTCCCTTACCAAAGTTCTGTAGAGAGCCAGACCAGTGGTCTTCAAAGTTTTAAACCCCCTCTCTAAACACAGAATTTTTAACCCTGTCTTTAATTAAAGAACAAAATAAAATCATAACCTCCCCCAAACCAAACCAAAATCAAGACAGCAGACATAGAGCTTTTGGCAGTGTTTTGGCAAATGAATTGAGTATTATGAGTGTTGAGTATGAGCGGTAAGTAGTAAGATTCATACCAGAGCTTGTTAAGCTTATTCTGGTATTAGCTGCTAAAAAGTGAAAAAAAAAAAATAATAAAAAAAATAATCATTAAAAACCCCCAGTGTAATGACATTAACATCTATAGTAGTTTGTAAAATGTTAGGCTTTTGATTGGTTGGTTTTAGTTTAGTAAGATGCTAAACTTGATGGTGACCGGATTGGTCAATTTAATTTTTGGTGGCTTCCAATAGTGCATGTGCAGTAAATTAACATAAAGGATGATGTTGGACTCTGTTAATTTAATGTTTTAACTGTTTTAAAATCTACCATATAAACTATTCATACTTGTTAAATGCAATCTTTCCTTTCTCTTTGCTTTTAGGGAACAAATAAAGAGAGTTAAAGACTCAGAAGATGTCCCAATGGTGCTAGTAGGAAACAAATGTGATTTGCCTTCCAGAACAGTAGACACAAAACAAGCTCAGGATTTAGCAAGAAGTTATGGAATTCCTTTCATTGAAACATCAGCAAAGACAAGACAGGTAAAGCTCAAAACTTCCCAGATGCAAAGGCAGAGCTCTCACGTGAATTGCCATAATTTTAGTTATTCTGGGTGTTGACATTTGCTTGGTCATATCAATGGATGCATTTCTGCAGATTGGAAATCCTTGGGGTGCCTCTTCTTTCTGTCGTCTTGCTGATAATTGGTAATTGTTTATTGATGAGTGATTGATAAGCTTCAACTGGGCAGACTCAGAGTGAGACCTGGCCTGCTGTTGCTCTCCTCTGTCAGGTGGTTGCAGCAGTCTTAAACTTGTGAGATGTTTTAATTGAATAAAAGCACTTCTGCTTAGAGGTAAAATGCTTTTATTCCCTCAGCAAGAGGATTAAACAGACAAACAGCTAATTAGTTTATTCTGGTTTGAGTGTTTTCATTAACAACAAAGGAATTTTTCCTTGAGGCATTGATTGTCTAATTAGGGGGACGTGCTTGATACACCTAAGCAATTGACCATGAGGCTATTTCTGAAATTCCTGAATTAGTTGTTTCTGTAAAGTGATACTTTTCCAAAGACTTTAGAACTCACTATTGGTTTATTGTAGCCCACTGGTCCTTTCAGTGCCTCTCTTGGGCCGTGTGAGGACACAGGTGACAAGAGTGGCACATCTGAGCTTTCAGGACAAAAGAAGCTATGGATAGAGGTGGAACTGGTTCAGTACTTCTGGAAGAAAGCAATCTTTTGAAAAGTGCTGGTTGGTGGTTTCTCTTTCAAGGGCAAAGATTTTACTGTCAGTACAAATTAGATCAGGCCTGGGTAGCTCGTACTCTGCATAATCAGAGGTGTTACGTACAGGTTGTGAATCAGGAATTCAGGAGGTAAATAAGGGCAGAATGCTGCAGTTTGAGTAACTGCTCAGAATTTCTGAAGAGATCCAGCTACATCACTTGGCAGAATTTCCTCATAGTTTGTGAGGTATTTTTGGATCTGAGAAATGAATATTTTATACGTACAAATTTGCTCCACCCACCCACGTTTTTGACAAGTTGAAACCTGGGCTCATTAGTAAAACTTCACAAAGCAATGCTAACTTCTGGCAACAAAGAAAGTCTCTGTTAAGTAGGATTAAAAAAAAACCAAAGCAGAATTCCCAAACTTGAATGGCTGAGAATAAATTAGGCCACACGAGTGTCCTGAAGAGAGGGGCTTATAAGTGGACTGAATAATGACAGTGGCTTTGTTTGGAAGTTGCTGTATTAGTGGCTGTCATAGAGATAGGAGGGTGAAAAAATAACTCTGGAATTACATTTAAGGTTTGAAATAACAGAAGTGCTGCACTAAAACCTAGATTTTACTTTGTTCAGTCTGTCTTGCAGAGCATCAGGCTTTGTTGGGGAAATACTCCTTTTGCATAGCCACTTCTATTAAAAGGGATATTTTAAAATAAAGATGCCCAATTGACTGTTTAGAACCTGTTGGATTCTAAAAGTTGGCACCACTAGGGATGGCTGCTGATTCTTTCCCAGTGCTGTTCAGAGCGTGTTGTGCTGTGAAATTCCTTCACAGGATGCCACGTAAATAAAATATTTCTGAGAAGATAAAAGGGCATTGGAGAAAGAACTGGCATTTATTTATAGCAAGAGGATCTAAATATTGGTGTCTGTGATTGTATATACATGTGTGTGTATGTGCATAGAATGATTTTTCAGTCACACTGTCATATATATAAATATATATATATATAAACACACACCTTCTTCAAAAGTAATTTTAAATTAGGGGATTCAGACCATTTTGTGAGCTGAATATGGCCCGTGGGCTATAGTTTTATTCACTCTTTGTCTAAAAGTCAATATATAAAAAAAACTCTGTCCTCATGGAGAACTTCCATGTGTGACCAGATGCAGCTGGTGGTCTTCTGGCGTCTGTTGGAAGTCTGCCATGAATATTTAGAAGTAGGAACCTTCTTTTCCATTCCTGTCCTCACCTTCCACCCCATGGAAACATCAGCACTAATGCCCTGCTGAAAGGCACCATTTTATTGCCTCTGCCCTTTGCTGTGCCCAGTTCTGCTGGAGCACAGAGGGAATCAGAAATGTTTCTGTAGAAGGAAAAAGGGAAGGTGGAAATGGGGAGGAGTTGTCACAGTAGACTTTTTTGGTTGCCAAGACGCTTTTTTAAAAGGATGGCATTGCATGCTCATGCGGGATGATGTCTCAGTTCAACTAAGTTTTTAAGATTTTCAAAAATTCATAGGCAAGGACAAAAAAGAGAAGAATATTGGAAATGAAGTACAGAAATGAGTTGTTCTAGAAGTTAGTGTGTTTGGGTTCTGACTGAGAATAAAGATGCAAACTTCAACTCACTTCTTCAAAAGAAGATTGTGTTTAAAGCCAAATCCCTCTGTGAATTTTCATATAAATCATTGAATTCGTCAGTGAAACCTTGCCTTAGTGGACCCTACAACTTGGGTATAAGGCTACAGATTATTAATATTCTCAATTAGACCACTGACTGAAATTAATATAATGTAATTTATGGAAAACAATGATAGTCCTGCTTCTGAATGTAAACAAGTGGCAGTGCTGGTGGTTTTGTAAGCCTTTACTCATCATTTCACAATCCTTATGGAGAAGGGGATGATTGGCTTTATTTTGATTGCTGATTTTGCTTTTCTTTGTTTGACATCAGCTTTATATTCAGGTTCTTCCCTGTCTACATGAGCATGTAGCTCCCAATATTATCAATAATATCAATGAGAGATGAGGGACAAACTTGATTTATCCCCACCAAGGCTGCACCCCCCATTCTTTATTGGGCTTCCCTTTGGGAGTTACACAGTGAAAAGCTGTGAGGCCAAACCACCCCAGTGTGGTTTGACTGTAGGGCTTTGTTTCTCTTGGAACATTTCCGCTTCCCTGCTGGTGTTGGATTCACGGGAAAAGCAGTTAAATGGGCATTATTGCAAGCATAGTAAAGGGTTTCCCAAAGTTTGAGGTCTCATTATTGAGAATACATGCTTAAACACACTTCTGAAGTGTGTAATGAAGAAGTTGACCTAAATTACCAGGATGCTGTTAAAAAAGCATTTTGGTTATTTCAGCTGTCTGATGTACAGTGGGTTAGGCCCCAGCCTTGTGATGAAAGTAAGTTGAGAACTTGTGCCCAGTCTGGTGAAGTAACCGGGGCAGTATTTACAGAAATTCATTCCTCCATCTCAGTTAAAATTCGTGGCTAACTGGCAACTTATTTTGCTTGAACCATTTCTTAGAGGATTGTTGTATCTGTTTAATGATATTGTATCACTCCAAGCCATTTTTAATCCAGTTCTTACGTACAGGTTTCATCTTAAAGAGTTGTTTTCAATGAGTTTTAATTTGGTCAGACTTTACACGGGGGGTTGAGTTTTTTCTTGTCTGTTGTAAGGTAGAACTTTTCTGGAAAAGCCTAGTCCTCCCCCAAGGACAAAGCTCCAAGGAAAAAACGTATTGGTTGCTTTTAGGAGATCAGCTGGGATCGAGTGTTTAAGGGTGGGCACAGAACAATTTTGAGTTGTCAAGGCTAACTTTCATTAGGTGCCTTTAAGGGCTACAGAAGTGGAACTTGTGAAAATTCCTGTTTGGGATACTTTGGTCTGTGTTTGAAACAGCTTTTCTTTGCACTCAGTCATATTTTAAATGGAGTATTTGGCTGTCATTCAGGAGGCAAAAGCACCTTAAAAATGTTGTCTCAAGGTCCTGGGTTCCTTGGGCTGTTTAGATTTTGAAGCTTTTAATAACTGCCAAAGGCTGTTTTTACTTCCAGATCTGACAGCTAAAAGAACTGGTTAATCCCATTTTATATATATTGTCATTGCTTATTGAAGGAAAAAATACTAGGGAGTCTTAAATTGGTATTAAAGTGACTTAAGTTTGTAGGGTTGGCATCTGGCTCTTAAAAATGTCACCTTGTGCTAATGATATAAGCAAATATGTATCGGTATATATCTTCTTTCAGAATAATCTCTTTCAGCAGGGTTCATAAGACTGTTCTTGGTGGTGGCAGTAATACCAATTTCTTTTCTCACTCTGTGTCTCTCCATCTCTCTGCACTGCTAAAGCAAATTACAGCTCCTACTGGTGATGGGAAAGTTGGCAATAAATGTTGACTCAAGAATTGTTACCTAATTTTTCATATGAAAGCTCCATAATCAAATTACATCTCCCTACTGCAAAACAGTAGATTTGCAAAAATGTTGATTCTTGTACAGCCTGTGCTTTGGCACAGAGCAGCTGATTAATGTTTGCTGTTTCCACTTCAGAAAGAAACTTCCATTCCTTCCAGAAAAACATGGAAGTATGAGCTTTACTTGGATTTTACCTGTTTTTAGTGGCTTTCTTTACATTTTGCAACCTGTCAGTTCTGGAATGTAAGATTTGTCGATACTTTGGTACATCCTAAGAGGGCACATTATGTATATACAGGGAAATACAATCCAAGAAATAAATCTAATTCATTTAATCTTCAGATTGAAGAGGCTGCAGTTCAGAAGAACCCTCAGATAAGCAGCAGTGTGTTAAAAATAAGTGTTCAATGTGATAACCTGTGGCACAGGTCATGCAAAATTACCCAGTAACTGTGGCAGTAAATGTTGGCTGGTTTTTGTTATTCAATGCATAATATGAAAATGAATTGGAGAGAGAATTTATGGAAGGTCTGCCAAATAAAAGCCCAGACTGTCCATTGGTAATAATAAAGTTTTGGGGCTTAAGTGGTTGTGCTGCTTACCACGATCATCAGTCTGTTCTGGTTTTATTTTTGAATGATGAGTTTGTATTAAATTATCAACCCTGTTGATCTGATTGAGGAGACAAGTACTGAGATTGATAGTAGGGCAGAGGAGTGATTTGCTCTCCCCTTAAAAAGCTGCAGTGGAACATTTTTCATCTTGTTCTAGTAAGAACATCCTCACAGATTGATCTAAATTCTTAAATTTATGCACAGACACACTCATTTTGAATATTATAACTTAGAGCTGGTGCTGGATCTCTTTATATTGTATTTGGTTAAAGATGTCTTCAGTATCCATACTTTTTTTTTTTTTTAAAATGCTTGTGGTGTCATATCCAAGTGGCCTTAGTGCAGAGCTGCAGAAAAGTAAGGTGTGAGACCAGAGAAGTAAAACATGTACTCAGTGTCATCCCTGGAACAGCTGAGGAGCATTTCTGCAGCAGATTAAAATCTGAGCAGCAGAACTTCACGGATTGTTTGCATTTAGTTGTTGTTATGGGACCCTTGTGGTTGCTGAGTCCAGCCCAGAGGAACAGATCAGGTGTGGCTTGTTGATGTAACCAAGCTTTTAAAGATTATGATAATGAACATTTGCTGCCATGGCTCAGGTATCACTTTTTCTAAATTTAATAGCACAGCACTTGCTTTGTAAAAGTAAGTAGCTTTAAAAACAACACTGCCCCAAATATAGTATACTTAGAAAATTTTATTTCTTTATAACCACTTACGAAGTCACCTGGAGGGACTTTTTTAATACTTTGTTAGCTTGATCCATGGATTTTTGCAAAGTTCCCCTTCTTACCTAAAGAACAGAACATAAAGGAGCTTGCTTTTCTTTGCCCAGACAGTAACATGTTCTCACTTTGGCTCAAAACTGCAAGTGGGTGGTTTAACTATGTATGTTCATAAGTACCCCCCAGTTCACAATTTGATAAGTTTTTGTGCCTCCTGCACACGTCCATGCCAACAGGAATGTGGGAGTAAATTCAGTAACACAAGCAGTATCATTTTCAGCAATGGAAGAAAAGAAGTCTTACTCTTTTTTTTGGCCCAGTGTTACCATGCACAGAAGAAAAGCAGGACTTGAAGCGTAGATATTCACAATAATTGGTAATCAATAAATGTTGAATTAAGCTTGAATTAAGTATTTATCAAGAAGCAAATGAGCAAGCCCAGCATTTTAAATACATAAATGAAGCTCCATATACTTCTCTCAAGTAAAGCTCATAATTTCAGTGGTTTTGTTGCGGTTTTTTTCCCCTTCCATGGGTGTCCCAGTTTGTCTCAATCATTAACAAAGCGATTTTTAAGGAGTTGTGTTTTACAATGCAGAGAGTGGAGGATGCTTTTTATACATTGGTGCGAGAGATCCGACAGTACAGAGTGAAAAAAATGAGCAAAGAAGAAAAGACTCCAGGGTGCGTGAAAATTAAACAATGCCTTGTAATGTGACAGGGTAAGTTTGCAATGTAACAGGTTAAGTGTTGCGAATCACTTGCCAAATAAAACTGATTGAGGGTGTCTGGCCAATCAGACTTTTTGTGGCTAATCAATGATATAATTTCAGATATAAAACCAATCACATTTCAGTGTCCTGAATATGGATTTGCTTTGTTTTGTGGGGTTTTGATAAATGGATTAACAAGAAGTCTTTACTGCGTGTGGAATTCTCCAGCTGGGAAATGGAGGCACAGTTCTGAGTGGGAAAAAGTTAAAAGGAAGGAGTTTTACTAGGAATATATTGCAGATGCTGTTGAAGTGAATACTGGTTGAATCTTCAGGCCGATGAACTGAGGGGAGAAGATTATAACATTTATAGTCCTCAGATGCAGAAATAGGAGGTTCCTATTTCTGTAGCAGGACAGTATTTGACTGGTGTACAGGATTTTTTAAATCTCAGGCTCTCCTTATGCCGTGCTATCTTTTCCTTGTTCTTCTCCAGCTTAAAAAATTTACCCTTACCATTTCCAGAAAGCCATTAGGGGTTTTTTTTGTCAACTCTAATGCCGTGAGTGATCCAGATTTGGACAAAATAAGGTTTCACCTTTTTTGAGAGCCTTTACAAGAGGTGAGGGTTAAGCAACAGCGAAGGAGCACTCGAGGAGAGAGGGGACTAAACCAAAACCAGCAAGAAAGCACCAAAAAACCCCAATACCCAAATTCTCATAAAATCTTTTTTTTTATTCTATATATTCCACTGTAACAAAAAAGGGAGGAGGTGAGGATGGAAGAAACTGATACAGAAGAAGTGTTTGTCTAAATCACTCCAGTGGTTTTTGAACAAACCATTGGAGCAGCTCCTTGGAAATATTCCTATTCCATTAATTCTTTACCTCTTACTGAACCAGAGCAGAGAGTGAGTTGTTATTCCTTATATGCTTGTCCAGCTGGAGGATGACCTGGAATTTCCTATTGTGTAAAAGAAAAACTCTTCATTTTTCAAGGTGTGTGTTTGTGCTTCAGAATATGTGGCAGAGAAGTAGTAGAATTTGGGTTGTACCCTCCAGAGACTGTCACAGTGTGGGAATATTCTCTTCAGTGAGGGAGTTTTGCTTCTCTTTCTGGGGGAGAAATTTTGATTCATATCAGTTTTTACTAGATCTGCTCAGGCTAATAAGTCTCAGCTTTTAAGTGATGAATGACTGCTCAGAGGTAATTGTTTAGAATTTTTTTAAGTGATGAATGACTGCTCAGAGGTAATTATTTAGAATTTTTTTGTTCTAAAGAAAGTGTCCATCCCTGGAGATGTTCAGGAAACGACTGGATGTGGCATGTATTGCCATGACTTAGATGACAAGGTGGTGGTCAGTCAGAGGTTGGACTTGATGCTCTTGGAGATCTTTTCCAACCTGAATTATGTGATTCAATCACTTTGTGATGCTCTTTGCATCACAGGTTTCCTCTGCAGGAAACTGGGAACTTCAGTTATGAAGCTTCCTAGTCTTGCATCCAACTCTCACTAAAATTGATGCCATCAAAACACTTTGTTTTATCCTTCCCTAGCTATCAAAAAACAACAAACAGAAGCTGGACAAGATGCATTTTGATGAGAGCAATAGGAATTAAATTGCTTAAGCACTGTAGCCTTCTGGAAACCAACTTTGCAGTTACTTCGTGTGTTACTGATGTAACCATACCATGAAGTAGAATTTATTTTTTTTATACTGGGACTTGAAAGATCCTCAGTTCTGTCTGCTTTCCCCTCCTGTTGGGAGAACGAGAATAGGATGGTGGGAATTGTGGTTTTCAGTGCAAGGATTTTTGCAGGTTGTGAGGTTCTTATTTATGTCTCAGTGAACACATGGTCTCCTTCTACCAGCTTCCTGCTTGCTTTCTGATGATGTCCAAGAGAAGTATTTTTTGGGGGCGTTTTGCACCTTTTTTTTTTTTCAACCCCCATGAGGGAAGTCTTTTGTCAACAGTGGATATTGTTGAGTTTTGGATGTTTGTTGTTGTGTTTTCTTTTTTCCCTGCATCCTATGTAGAAAATAGTCTTGGATCTAAGGCTCTAGAACTTCAGGAGTCTGCTTAGGGAACGAATCATTTGTCCTTATCCCCAAGTGAATTCTACATGGTATTGATAGGCAATTTCAGCAACTTTGTATTTAGGGAGTTAAGCTGGAGGAAGCATATTCCAAAATTACTATGGCACAGCTGTAGTTCAGTAGTGATTTGAGTGGAATGAGAAGTCTGATATTGAAGCCAGCCTGGCTTGTATTACTTTCCAGTCAGTAAAAAAATGTGTTATTTCAGTCTGGTGTGTAGTAGGTGGCTAGGGAGAGCAGCACCTGATGGTGTGAGCCTTACAGCTGGGATTTTAGGCTTCTAAAATATTCATTGTAACACAGATTGCAATGATAGTATTTTGTGAATAATCAGGTTGGATAGTTCAGAGTGTTTTTCTCCCCCTTGGAATATTGTTAATCTTCTTGCTTCCTGTGGGATGCCTTCTAAAGTTGTATTAGTCTTGCACAAGGAAACTGAAGACTTTGACTACCCAGACTGCCATGAACTGCTGATGCTTTCCAAGAGTTTCATTCCTTTGGCTGTTACACAGTAAAGCAGAAAGGACAGAACATCTTTTGCTCCATTTGTAATTTCCAGCTAGCAGGGAGAAATTTCCAAAACTCCATGTGAAATCCTCAAAAGAACTCTTTTCATGAAAGCATCAGATTTTTTAATTAAAAAGCACGCTACAAGCAGACATCTAGATAATGTAATTCAGGTTGAGCTGGGTTAATAGTGATAAGCTTGAATTAGAAAAGTTCTAGATTTGAAATTCTTGATTCAAACTGCAATTTAATGGTTTCTCTCCATAGTACTATGGAGGTGTACAAATAACTTCTATTCCTTGTGACTGATACATGTGTGTATGTACATATGCATTAGATATTAAAAATATATAAAAAAGAACTCCTACAATTTAGAACTTGTTTAGGGGTTAATTTTGGGGCTGGGATTTTAAGGAATTCCGAATTCCTTATGAATTTGGTGTTTGTTATTGCCGGTCAGGTTCATTGCCCAGTCTAATGATGATTGTGGTCATGCAGCCACATCTCCAGACTTCTCTGCAGCCATGGGACCGTGTGGGGCTCCAAAAGCAAACTTGTAGCCAGCAGCAGGCTGTTCCTGTGGGATCAGTTTTGCTGTTCCTGTGGGATGAGTTCTGCTGTTTCTGTTCTCTCTGCCCTTTGGAAGAACAAGGGCCGGGAGCAAGGCCTGTCTGTGCACCTTCAGTGAGGCTCTGGGGTTTCGTTCTGAGCCTGCTCAGGGAATTGTGAGTTTCTAATCGGAGCCTGGATTTAAAGCTCTCATTCAGTGCATCTTAACTTTCCCAAAGGCTTGCACACAATAGTGCATTGTCAGAGGGAGGAAGGTCAGCTGCCTGCAGTCCCTTCCCGCTGAAGGAGCTGGCTGGAAAGGTTGGCAGCCTTTGATCTCGCAGCATTGATGCCTTCAGGGACCTTCTGGAGACAGAGTATCCACTACTTTAGTTTAAAATTCCATGGGCAGGCTGAAAAGTTGAAAGACCTCCCGTTACCTTGTGTTCTCCACTTCGAACTCACAAGTGGTCTAAGCGTAGTTTTGTATGTCATGTTATATTAATGACCTGAATTGAAGACGAAACATAATTGATAATTAGTGAGGCTTGGTCTACCAAGGTGTAAATGCAAGGATGAAAGCCAAGTCAGTTCTGTAACCTCATCTAGTGAAAAGTGTCCCTGCCCACAGCAGGGGGTTAGAATGAGATGATCTGTAAGATCCCTTCCAACCCAAACCATTCCATGATTCTGTGTTGCAACATGTGCTGTATTTAAAAGGTCATCATCTTACTAGGTAGAATAAAAATTTCAGCCTTTACTGGGAAGTCATGTGCTTAAAGGTTCATGATAGTATCTGGATATTACTTTGTACAAGTTATTTTCTCTGCATTTATTTTAAAACAAGTTTAATGAGGGAGGGTTGCTCGTTTGAAGACTTAAATTGCAGTTTTTAAGTGTGTCTCATTTGAAGACACCAACTGAAAGCCGTTTCTGAAAGGTGGTTCTGTAAGGCAGTGCGAACACTTGTAGAAGAACATTGGGCAGAGGTTGTTTTTCTATGGTTACTGTGTTTTAGGAATGAAACTGTTGTTTTGTCCGTTGTGATTGATTCCTAGTGCTGTCCTCCTCCTTCTTAATACTGAGACCTGCAGTGGAATCATTAATTGTTGCTACTTCTAGGCCATTTCCCTACTTGAACATCACTAAATATTCTCTTTATGCATTAATGCTGAAGCTGTAAGTAAAATACAGTAGTTCTGTCTAAAGTGATAGCAAGTATTTTTAATTTTCCAAAAACTAATGAGTGACATGAGTTTTTGCAGAAATAAGGCTATTCTCCCACTAGGCATGCTGCATCCATTTTATATTGTTCAATAATGCTTCAAAATGTAGAACAAGTTGTTTGCAAGGTCTTGTAATACACAGAAGTGTGCTATTAATATAGGGAGATACACTGCCAAGGACTTTGAACATCAGTTGTGTGTAAATGTTTTATGAACTTGAAGGTTTTAAATAAATGTAGCTTAGACTGAGTGCTGCTTTTTAAGTGAAGCTATTTCACACCTCCCTGTTGTTTGGACTTTATATATTAAGTTTCATCACCACTTGGAGTTTGGCTGAAACAATAATGAATTAGGTGATTTTTGGCTTTTTGCTTTTTCGGAGTTCACTTTCAGTTCTTTACTGATGTAGGCATAGAGGAGGAAATGCAGAGCGTTATTTTTTTTTTTGCCAGCTTGAAGGCAAACTTGTGTGGCTGAATTTCTGGACCCAGTTCTATAGTGATGCATTTGGCTGCTGTGATACCGTAACATTTCTCTTCTGTCCAAAAGAGATAAGGAGTAAGGCAGCAAAGAATCAAGAAAAATTTTATTTTAAAGATTTTATAACTGCCTATACTCAAATTATTACATGTAAAGGCAGACTGACAACATGAGTACTTCAGTGGAATTTGAAGCAACCTCAGAGCAAGGCCATAAATTGTTTCCCATAAGTAAGTTGTAACAAAGTACACAGTTCAATGTTGTACTTGATAGTGGTCCATACCCGGCTTTTGGATATGCTGGTCTCCTTTGATCAGAGTTAATTTTGGTCAGCTGTAATTACTCCTGAAAATAATGAAAAACTACTCAGTGTGAACAAACTTCAGCTTTTGTGTCTGTAGCTTAAGTCTTGGAGCCGTGGAGGTTTTAAGTGGCTGTACAGCACCAGAGAGAATGTGTTTCAAGTGTCCTTAACTTTCAAAGTTGAATAGAATGATTTATCAAATAACTTATCATCGGGACATGGGATTGATTCGATTGATTTGCATGTGTAAAGATTTATAGAACTGTGGTGTGATTACTATACCAGTGTGCCTGAGAAATGATCTGAATATGTGGATTAACTATAACTATGTCTTTGGTATTGAATTATTGGTACAAATATTAGAATTCACATTCCAGAGTTGCATATAGATTATTAAAGCATAAATGAAGATAGTTAATGCCTCACAACTTCCCTGTGAGGGTGCGGAGGCCCTGGCACAGGTTGCCCAGAGAAGCTGTGGCTGCCCCTGGATCCCTGGCAGTGTCCAAGGCCAGGTTGGATGGGACTCTGAGCAACCTGGGACAGTGGGAGGTGTTGGGGTTGGAACTGGAGGATCTTTAAGGTCCCTTCCAACCCAGGCCATTCCATGATTCTGTGACAGTATATACTCACAACCTAATTGTGAGGTGTTATTATATAAATACACACTCTGTATGTGATGCTTTTCTAGCTTGAGGTGGGGCAAGGTGTGCTCTTGGAGATAGAGGAGAGGGCAGCACACACTTTATTACCTTCCTTCCCTCATCAGCAATGGAATTTCACCTGTGGGGTGCCTGTTAATCACCTGCAGGATGCCCTAAGCCCAGTTAAGGAGCAGCTGAGGAATAGGGCAGCAGGTGTCAGCTCCTGCTGGCACCAGAGCAGATCCCTCAGGTGGTTGTGTCAGCGTTGCTCAGAATTCCAGAGAGGAACAGGATTAATCCTGCAGCCAGGAGTCATTGTTCAGAGGATGGCAGGTAGGCAGAAAATGTGCTGATGGAACTGCCCTCACACGGCCAGGGAGGGACACAGGCTGTACCTCAGCAGGCCTCTGAGTCTGAACCTGATCCTAATTTGTATCTTTCTGTATCTTTTCAGGGTGTTGATGATGCCTTCTACACATTAGTTCGAGAAATCAGGAAACACAAAGAGAAGATGAGCAAAGATGGTAAAAAGAAGAAAAAGAAGACAAAGACAAAGTGTATAATTATGTAAATACAATTTATCCTTATTCTTAAGAAGTACTGAAGTAATTTTGTACATTACACTAAATTATTAGCATTTGTTTTAGCATTACTTTACTTTCTGCTTCATGATCCTGGTTAGCTTTACCTGAATGCTTGTTTTAAATGACAGTGGAAACTTCATTCCTCTTAAAGTGCCAGTATTCTTTGACTGTTGGTTCTTGAACTAGCAATGCCTGTGAAAATAAAAAAAAAAAAACAACAACAAAAACCTAAAACAAACAAAAAAACCACAAAAAAACCCCCAAAAATTGTCTTAGGACTCTTTGGTGCATGCACAGTTGCTAACTTCCTATTTTTCTCACTGATCGTGAACTTCTGTTCTGTGTGCAAAGCAAACAAATGATGCTCTACACATTTTAACATCCCCTCTAAATTTTTGGTTTTATAAATTTGGTTGGGAAGAAGGACTAGTTAGCAAAAGAAACTTTCATTTCAGCCTTTCCTTTATTTTAGACTGATTGCAATAGAGAGAGACCAGAAGCCTTTATAGTCTTCCTGTAGATTTTGCTTCTAGGCATCTAGTCTTGTAGCATTTCAGATCAACTTTAATGAATGTAAAGAGAAAACTTTCAAAAAAAAATTTCACTGCAATTTGTCACGGTCGCTCCTTAAATATTCTATTTTTTCTATAAAAAATTAAAAAAAAAAAGAAAAAATTTTAGATGCACACCTGGCAATGGAAAAAGTAAAAGTTCTAATTAGGTTGATTTGCTATTCTTAATGCATTGCTTTAAGAGCTTCACTGACTTTTTGTGTCTGAAGAGCAAGGTGAAACCCCCCCCGTGTCAAAGCTTTGAGTAGCTTTGTTCAGTAGGGTTAGGATTTCACCCTGAGTGTCCCTAGGAAATACGAGAATGCCTTAACAGAGAAGTTGATTCAAATTCTTAGGTTAATTCATACATGGACCCAGAATTTACCATGAGAATTAAATCAGAATCAATCCTAAATTACGTAGCGGAGTAAAACCATTCTTTTTCTTTTTTCCCCCCAAGAGTGGCATTGAATATTTCCAGATGCCCATTTTGTGCAAAAGAGCGGAGAAATTTTAAATTCTAGCAACATCAAATGAGTGAATGAACAAGTCGAATTTAGCTGCTTCATGCAAATAATTTGGAAATCCACTATGCCATGGAAATGGTGTGGAATTTGCACAATCTATCAGCATAGAACATGATTTCCAGAGTCAGTGTTGTTTGTGTGATGTCTGTGAAGTACTGATTCAATGGTTGGTGAGTGGCATTCCAGTGTCTAGACTGTCATGAAGCTACACCAAGAGTTTAATGTTGTCTTTCTCTGTGATTAAGTTCTCTTGTGATTTTTGTTCTTCTCTCCCCCCCTTTTTTTTTTTTACTGATTGGAATTAATGCAGGATTTTTGCAGGAGCTTTCACTTTTTTGGTACTGCAGTAGCCGAGTTATCCACTGAAGTAAGAGCCAGTAGTTCCAGTGTTTCCAGTTCCTAGTGTCTCCCTGTAAATGTGGAGTTGTTTGTTTCAGGAGAGCTTTGGTCCCTGAAGGTGCACTTCTTCACAGGAGCTAACTCAGCTGCAGAGTGACACTGGAAGGTGTGACTCTGGTGTACCCAGAAAATAAAACACAAGACATTGAAGTAGGATAGTTCAGGACACTGGAAAATTGGGAACAGGGAATAGCAGCATTGCCCTAACCTGAGGTATTCTGTGGAAATTTTACACAGGTATGTAAAAATTGCACTGTGTAACTTGGACCACAGAGAGTGACTGTTGTAGGTGGAGAGCTGCGTAGCTGGCAGGGAACACAGAGTGTCTGGATTGCTCCATGTTCTTTAATTTCATTGTGTCTGGGAGAAATCAGGCCTTTCCCTGCCCGTGCCCCCCATTCCCACCCTTCACCAAAATCCAGACCTCTCCACTCCTCTCAGCTTCAATGTGAAAGGTAGGTTATGAAATACTCTGAAAAACAGTAACAGGAGAACCTAACTTTATACTGTAAGGACTGGTAAGGAATAAGAACAGATTCTTAATGTCACAAAATATTTCAGAGCTTCCAAGGTTAAAATGTGTTGGAGACAGTTATTTGCACATTTTATACACTCTTGATAATACATGAAGAACGTAGCAAAAGTGGGTTGTAAGCCTTGAGCAAATGGAAGTAATCTTAAGGCTACTTTAATTTTGGTAACTGAGTCACACTGCATGTCAAATTAGGGCTGGTCTAAAATTCTGATGTTGATTTAACTAAAAGCTGTTAGGAGGATCTGTAGCTGAAATGTCTTATTCATCAAAAGTGGATTTCTGTAGCTCTACTATAAAGCTATATATGAACCAGTGCTGGGTTTTTTCAGCGAAAGTGAGCTGTAGCTGCCAGTCTAATTAAATTAGTACAAAATCCATTTAGATTAGCCGTTATTTACTTGAAGAAAACCCCAACCCCACCCCTTCCTTGCCACTGTTGTGCAGTTTTGTCTTCCTGTTTGTTGAGATTTGGTGAAGCATGTTGAATTGCAGCTTGCACAAGTTGCCCCATCATCACAGCCCTGCCCTGAGATGCTTCCACAGAACATCCCTGGGTGCTGTTGTGTCCTGGGAGCAGCTCCTGAGCGAGCCCAGGAGTCACTGCCCACGTCACCACGTCAAACTGCCGTGTGTCAGGGAGTAACACCTTCTTACAGTAGCTTTATGTAACTCTGCTAAATACCTGGATCCTTGGTTTGCTCCAGAAGGAATTACTCTGACCTGTTTCATTGCCCTGAAATTTTTTTGCTAATTTTTTGCTGTGTGGGCTTTGTTACAGTAACAGGATAATGGGTAAATACTGACACACACAATCTTCTGCTCTTGTCTAGACTATGAAGCAATACAATTATTACCTTCAAAGACCATCAAACTGTAAAACAAATCATTGTGTCTCAAGTTTACATAAAGCTACATAGATGGTAGATCTTTCCTAACATTTCTTTATTCCACTGTCTTGTGTTTTCATGTTGAAAATACTTCTGCTTTTTCCTCGAGTGCCAACTTCTTACTAGAATGACTTCTTAATGTAATATGTTTACCTGGAATGTATTTTAACTATTTTTGTATAGTGTAAACGGAAACATGCACATTTTGTACATTGTGCTTTATTTGATGTGGAACATATGCAGTGTGATCCAGTTTTTCCATAATTTGGTTGTGTGACCTAGGAATGTTGGTCATGCCAGACATTAAGTTAAAAAAAGGAAAAAAAAAAAGACCACTGTTTGTTTTAAAATTTTTAATGTTTTTAGGAGTATGTGCTGTGAGGTGATCTGGAATTTGTCATTTTTTTGTCAAACTGTACTGCTCCTATTTATTGTAATGTAATAAAAAATAGTTATTGTGAGTGTCTGTCCCAGTTTCCTTTTCCTCTGCAAGAATTTCAGGTAACAGAGCATCCCACAAATTCCAAGTGCTTGGCAGTTGTTCTCTGTTCTTGTACTTCTGCTGGTGCTGCCTGTCCCAGAGCTGCTGTCCTTGTCCCCCTTGGTGTCCCTGTCTCTGAGAGAGGCGGCTGCTCAGAGCAGGTGGAAGTGCAGAGGAGCTCAGCCGATGTGGAAGGAGTTTTTCACATCGGTGTGGTGGCATAAACGGGAGCACGTGCGTTTCATCACAAGGTACTGTACTCTGCCACCACTTCTTAAATCCTGTCCTAGAATTCTGGGAGGGTGGTGCTGCTTCCCCCCCTCCCTTCTCCTCAGGCCAGCTGTGATCTCAGAAATGCTCATTAGGCCTGGGCTTTAACAAGCAGCACCTGGGCTGGAGCTCATAAGCAACAGTTCCCAGGAATTGATACTATCCGAGGAGCTCCTGCTTTGTAACCTACGGCCCTGAAAACTTATTTTGCCGGCCTGAAGAACACCCCCAGTGCAACAGCATTTCTGAAATTTCAAAGTTACCAACCTGGATAGTGGTCACGATGGAAAATTGCTGTGACTAAACCCACCTCTCTTGTGACCCTATAAAGAGTGGGCCTGAGTGAGGCCCTTGGAGCTCCCCTGGACTGCAGTGGGCAGTGATCAGAAGTCTCCCTCTGTGTGGGGCCTCTCAGAGGCATTTTGCTGTATTTGGAGGACCAGCAGTGACAACGGAGCGTGGAATGATGCCCCCCTTCCTTGAGGCTCAACCCCTCAGCCACTGACGAGATGCAAAGGTATCCAAGGTAAGTGCTTCAGTGAATTCCAGGGGAATTTTAAACCTTATACATACTCCTTTAGGGTTGTTTGTGAGTGTGGATATGCTATAGAAAATGTACAATGGATAATGCTCTCAAGAGATTCTAAGTATGCTAGATTTGCAAATAACTCAGGCCTATGAGTGAGTTGCTGTTGTGCTTATAAGAAATTCTGTATGACTCTTTAGTTAAATAGCTTTAAATTAAACTATGGATTAAGTGCTGTTAAGTTTTAGTGCTGTTAAAACTTCAGGGATAAACTACTGGTCAGATCTGGGGCTCAAAGGAGCAAGGGGGTCCACTCTGAACTTTGTGACTCAACGGGAGCATCTCCCTTATTCCTTTTCTCCTCATCCTTTTCCATCCTTACCCTTTTTGTGACCCCAGTGTCCACAGAGTAAGTTTTGGTTGATTGTGGTTTTAGCTTGATTGATTGTAGATTTTAGTTTGCTTTTTCTCTGTGTGCTTTAACCACCTAGTAAATAGTGGAGTGAACCCTGTGAATAGACTTTGTCACATTGTTTTTGCTGATGCCTTTGCTGGCAATTCTTTGAGTGACCCTAAAACACTCCTTAGTGACAGTGTGAAGACTTGCTGCTGCCAACAGCTCTACTGCAGTGATTCCTTACCTATAGTTCAAAGATTATTTCTCTCTCCAGTGTCATTTAGTTGGTGGAAACACCAACCAACCCAACAGAGTATCAGCTCTGACACAAGTGTGAGTTGAGCCAAGGCCTACAGAGACAGCCTGGAGCAAACAGCCATGGTTAAACTTCCCTTCCAGGGGCAAAGATCAAGTTTTCTATTCCTGCTGCAGTAGTTACACAACAGCAGAAATGAGCAGTAGCTGTAGTTATCTGCAGGGCTTAAGTAATAGTGCTTAAAGCACTATTGTTCAAATTCACCCCTTCCCTGACCCCACAGTTGTCTCCCTGACGCAGTAAGGTGGTGGGTGCCTCTGCAAGTTGAGCAGATGAGGTTAAAAGTGTTAAGAATTTACTTTTACAGAATCACAGAAAAGGCAGGGTTGGAAGGGACCTCTGGAGACCATTTAATCCAACCCCCCTGCCCAGGCAGGGTCACCTGGAGCAGGTGACACAGGAGCGTGTCCAGGTGGGTTTGGGATGTCCCCAGAGAGGGAGGCTCCACGCCCTCCCTGGGCAGCTGCTCCAGGGCTCTGCCACCCTCAATGTACAGAAGTTCTTCCTCATGCTGAGGTGGAACTTCTTGTGTTCTGTTTATGGCCACTGCTTCTCGTCTTGTTGCTGGGCACCACTGAAAAGAGTCTGGCACCATTCTCTTGGCACCCTTTGAGATATTTATATGCATTAATGAGATCCCCTCTCAGTCTTCTCTTCTCTGGACTAAACAAGCCCAACTCCTGCAGTCCCTCCTTATAAGAGATGCTCCAGACCCCTCATGTTTATGGCCTCTGCTTGATCCTCTCCAGTAGCTCCTTGTCTTTCCTGACCTGTGGAGCCCAGACCTGAAAACAGCGGTCCCTTGCCAGGGCTGGGAACTTCACTTTTGAGAGGGTGCTCATTTCCAGCAGAAATGGATCGTTCAACGTGGAGGATTTTTAAAATCAGGCTCATCTTTGAAGTAACAAGCACAGCACCTTGAACTGACACCCGAACACGCAGCTATGGGGTAGGAAGAGTTTCTGTTCAACACATACATTGAAGTGAAACAGAACAGGGCTGTGCAGCTACTCCTTCCTGCAAAATCATTTCATACCTGACGTTTTAGTTTGAGGAGGTCAAAAGCAGCAGAGGAAAACCTGTTACCCATAACCTGCACACCCCAAACCCTTCAAGCAATTCCTGGTGGGGGAGCAGCTCCCCGACTGGTGCTCTAGAAGGGTCGGAAGGATTTACATTTCACTTCTTTCGCAGTTAGAGCTCTTTTATTGTTACCTTTCCTGGGTGTGTGTGGTTACAGGCACGGTCAGGGCTTGTCGTCGCTGTAGTAGCGGTGCTTCATGGCTCGATATTTCCTCAGGAAGTACAAAGCCTCCAGCTCCTTTATAACAAATTCTCCCCGGGCAATCAGTTGCTTAATTTTTTCAGGGTCTGTCTCATCTTTGTTTTTTAGAAAAGCTGCTTTCAAACGGCTTCTGAAGTAGTCTGCTCCTTTGGGATACTCCCTTCCAAGGTACAGCAGCTTGGAGAGAAAAGAATAATGTGTTTTTAATTAACTGCGTGCACAGTGAAAGGGGGTTCATTTTCTGGTAAAGGAAAGTGCTGGTGGCATTTAAGACACTTACATTTTTGTACAGTTTTTTCACTTCACCTCTTAAAGAACTGGCCATTCTCACATTTCAGTGAACTCTGTCCTTGTGTGATTTTTTGTTTTGTTTGGGTTTTGTTACCTGAAGGATAATCAATTTAACATTAGCCTTCCCCAGGAGTCAGTAAACCACCGCCTCAGCCTTCCTAAAACTTTTGTATCCTACTGAGCCCTGTTTGCTTTAATTCTGGTTCTACTCTATCTCTTCTTTTTTTTTCTTTCTTACTTTTTATTCCATTTAGCTTCTCATTGTCTTCTCCCCTCCCCCCTCAAACAGAAAACAAGAAACTTCGAAAAACTTGGCTGCTTTCTCACACCCTTACAATTCTCACACCCTATACCTGCTGGCCTGGCTGCTTCTGTGGGCTGCTAAAAAACTGTATCTTCAGATATATAGATATATATATATATATAGATATAGATATATATAGGTATAGATATATAAAAAGTGGTAAAGATACATAAATACATATTTATATATTTTATATATTCATAAAGCAATGTTTATAATAACATATTTCGATAAATTATTTTATCTCATACAGATTTATTACGTATTTATTTTTTATATAGATTATCCATTTTATGCATTTACATGTATATTCCTGCAACTGTCGCATTCATAAATTTTGCTTTTTTAAGGACTCCTTAAATGCATTACAAACTGAGTCCCGTGCGCAGTGGCAAAACGTAAGGCTATGTGGCAAAGTAACTGATTTTTATTTCTGTATACACAAAATCACAGAATGGCCTGGGTTGGAAGGGACCTTAAAGATCATCTCTGCCGTGGGCAGGGACACCTTCCACTACCCCAGCCTGCTCCGAGCCCCGTCCAGCCTGGCCTTGGACACCGCCAGGGACGGGGCAGCCAAAACCAAATCACAAGCGACCGGAATCCGATCCCGATCCCGCTCCCGCAGCGGGACCCGCCGGCCTCCTCGGGCCGCCACCTCCCCCGGCTCTGCCTGCCGCCCCGCTCCCCTCGGAGCCACCCCTGGTTCCCCGCGGATCCCGGCAAGGCCGGACCGGGATCTCACCCGCTCCCTCCGGGAACCGCCGCCGCGCCGCTTTACGGCAGCGCCCGGCCGGGGCTGCGCCTGCGCCGGGGCTGCGGGCGGGGCCTCCGCGGCTCCGCGGGACCGGGACCCTGAGGGGATCCGCGGGGCCGGGATCCTGAGGGACACGGGGGCGGCCACAGGCACCGCCACCCGCTGCGGGACATGGTGGGGCGGCGAAGGGGCGCGGGGGGCTGGGGTACGGCTTAGAGGGTGGAGAGGGGAAGGACGGTGGGATGGGGAGGGGTGAGGTGGTGGAGTAAAGCGGGGTGTTCTTGTTAGCTGGTGAAGTACCAGGAGGTGGGAGAAAGGCTTTAAGGGTGAAAGAAGCCCCTGGAGGACGCGTTTATCTTTAGCGCGAGCCCCGGTGTAAGTCCTGGTGCCCTGGTTTGCCGCTGTGCTTGCTCCGTGTGGAACCAGCCGCGAGGTGGCTCAGGCTTTGTTGCCAGAGTGGCTCTGTGGAAACAAGCTTCATGCCCCGAGTCATGTGTTAGTGGCTAATTTTCTACAATATGGAAATTATTGTCATTATAGTTTTTCAATAGATGATCACATCCAATTTTAACAGAGTAGTAGTATATTTCTAGTAGTATATAGTTATTCCGTCCTAGCTTCCCTGTTGTCTGATGTTCCCTTTCCTTTTTCTTCCCTCTCTAATCTTCTAGGGTCCAAAACCGAAAAAAAAGGTAGGTTGGTAGAAACATGCTGTAGTTCACTGTTGTGTTTATTTTTTTTTTTCATCTGTTTTTTGGGGTTTTTTTCCTGAGGCAGCTGGTCAGGGTTAATTGAATTTGAAGGAGGAAGAGGCGTCTCCAAGACACCGAGCTTTTGTGCCTTTTGCAAGGAGGCCAAGTGTTCCTGCAGCGCTGCTGGAGAGCGTGGCCAGTGCGGCCACTGCTTGTTTGGCTTGGCAACGGGTGCCCAGGCCGAGGGGCTGTGTCCTGGCCCTGTCCCAGCCATGGCGTGGCAGCAGGACCAGGGCAGTGACTGTCCCGCTGTGCTGGGCACAGGTGGGGCCACACCTCGAGTCCTGTGTCCAGTTCTGGGCCCCTCGCTGCCAGATGGACGTTGAGGGGCTGGAGCGTGTCCAGAGAAGGGGACGGAGCTGGAGAAGGGGCTGGAGCACCAGGAGCAGCTTGTGGGGGCTCAGCCTGGAGAAAAGGAGGCTCAGGGGGGACACAGAATAGGGGGCTGAAAGGACAACCGGCAGAAGTCCATGGGAAACTGGGTTGCATAGATTTATCCTGTGGGTTTTTCTTAATTCAGTGATAATGAATTTATCTACTGCTCTCCAGCTGTGCATCTTGCTCTTCTCAGTGCTCTGTTAAGTCATAGGAATGTGAAAAGAAGTTGACTAAAATGTGATTGAAACAAGCAGATTTTCCGTTTTCAGGATAATTATTTATTTATTTATTTATTTATCCAAGTGAAAAGAACAAATTCTTCCCTGAAAGCCTAATGAGTAGAAGTGTGGGTTTTACTGACTCTATTTTGGGATAATTTTGCAAATGAGTGCTTCGGTGACAGCTGTGATAAGACACACGCAGACCCTGGTGACACTTAATTGTCACCATTGTATTTGTCCCAGCTTCATGGCAATCTCTGTACTCAAAGTTGCATTTAGGTATATATTTATTGCCATGCCAAGTAGTGTGACGTGAACAAGCAGTTATTTATGTCTGAATATATGATAGTTGGAGTTGAAGTGTGAAATAAGGGTATTTGTAACACACTTGATGTGTGAAGAAGGACCCGTGGTCAGATAAGTTCTGAGAACCCCAAATTTAAAATATAGTTTTTCTAGGATTGGGCTGGATGTGGACAGTGAACTGTCTGGAGTTGCAGTAAGAGTTTTATAACAGAAGAGAGAACCCTTTGCTATTTTGTCTTGTGAATTAAATGCTTCTAAATGCCCGGCTTGTCCCAAAATACATTTTCCAGTATTTCCTAAAATGTTTGAAGTTGTAGCACCTACTTTCTTAGCAGATCTGCCTGTTACTCAATTTCTACACTAAACCAAAAGATTTTAGTACTCTCATGTTGTGGCTGTCTTTGGGAATGTCTAGCATAGGATAAAAAATTAATTGTAAGAGTTTATCATAAAAAGAGAAGAAAATTGAGTCCAGAATATGCATTACTAATCTGGGGGCCTCATTGGCTGTGCAGAGAGTCTAAAATCTGAATTCAGGAATCACATTGGAAGGGCAAGGTTACAGAGTTACAGAACTGCCAGACTGCATTAAAATAATACTGACGTTTGTTTTCTTCTCCCGTATTGCAAACGTGAAGTCCAGTGGCAAAAGTAAAGATGGAAAACCGAAGAAAGGAGAAGGGAAGCTGAAAGGTACTGTGCACTTCATTTAGAGGGAATATGATGGACAAGTCATTTATTTGAAATAAATGGGCAGAAAGTAATGTACTGAACTAGATGTGGATTGCTGTCTCTGTTTCACAAATACAAATGATTCCTCCCTCTTTTCTGCCGTGGGCCAAATTCCCAGTTCTTTGATGCTGCACCCCACTTCCCTATCAGAGCAATACTCTCTTCCCTAGTTATTCCTACAGCAATTAGCAATTTGGGAAGAATTAACTTGCCGCTAATCCATCCCGGTGGGGGCTTGGGCGTGCTGTGACTGCCAGTAGGTGACTGCTAAACACTCTTGAGATTTTGTGGTGGGAGTGGCAGCTCAGGTGGGCACAGGCAGATTTGGGAACTGCTGCTGCTCTTGCCTCAGTGCAACACACACACTTGACATGATTTACTTGTAGGTGACGGCATCAAGTCACTGTTTGGGAACATCTGGATAGAGGCACAGGCTGTGCCATCTTAGACTGAAGGCTTAGAGGTTGCATCAGTTTTTAGTTTTCACATCCTCTCTTATTTTCTAGTCCCTATGGCAGCAAAGAGAAGCCAGAACTGTGGAGCAGCAGATCCTGAAGAGCATTTCAATGAACAAACAGCTGTAAAATTGAACTTGTAGGAAACCAGTGGTTGTGGGAAAGGAGAAGAGGAATTTGGGACTAAAGCACTGAATTTCACCCAAGACTTTGGATTGAGAAACTGTGTCCATTAAAGCTGTAGATGGAGAGAGCACTCCTGCTGCTGCACTTGCTGGTCCTTGTTTCCACTGTCATCCTCACAGACTGAAAGGGGCAGTGCCATAGTGTGTTTTAGTACTATTCAAATTAATTTGAATCAGTCTTCATGTGGGAGATTTCTGTGCAGTGGAAGATAAACATTTATGTTACTCATTTTATGGTGGTTTTGTCATTACAGCTAATAACCAAATCATTTTTCAGATTTTATTTAGGAAAGCATAGTTATGCCCTTGATCTCTTTTCCAATCCTCAGGTGAAGCCGAGTTACAAGCTGAACAAGAAGAAGCAGAAAGGCTTGAAAAGGAGAGACTGTATCAAGAGCACTTGGAAAAGCTTGAGGCAAAGGTTTGTTTTTTACTTGATGAAAAAGTCTAATCCTATTTCTAAACTTGAGACGAGGCCTATAAAACACCGGTAATTTAGGGGGAGAATAGGAACAAATTTCCTTTTGTACTTATTGTTGGGAACAATATTGAGGAAATTTTCCAGTTTTGATAAGTTTAAATACATTACGTTTTGTGATATGTGATTCTTCAGTTTGATCAAATGCCTTTTTTTCTTTCCATTTCCACTATGCTTTCAATTTAATGTATTTTTTGTGTTCCCCATGAGGATATTTGGTACAAATTCCATAATTAGTTACCTCTTTGGGCAGATACGGTGATTTGTGTTTGTATATATGTGTGTGTATTAGACTATGGATATTGATTTTTCTGAAAAGACTGGCATTCAGAACAAAAACTGATTGGTAATAGAGAAATATTTTTGTGTTTAAAAAGGGAAAAAAGAGATTTACAACAAACTAATTTTTTTTTAAAAGAGGCACTCTTGTCTACTCCCTCTTGTACTTCACAGAATATGTTTTTCCTCCTAGGGAGAGGATGACCTTAAAATAATACAAATTAAAAGGGGAAAAAAAAATCTTGCACACTTTTTCCAAATTATGCTTACATTTTTTAGCAGCTCCCATTAGAGCTGGCTCCAGGATGCTGATATGGAAACGGTTCAAGTGAGAAGTTACAATCATATGTCACATTATGTTTATCATACAGCTCAGCAGCTAATGTGATGACAGTAACATATTGCAAACTACTGCAGTCTTCTCAATTGGATGTTTCATTAAAAAAACAAGTTTTCAGTGTTTGGATTTGTTTAAATAGTAACTCGTTCAAGTATCTCAAATTTGTTTTTTCTATACAGAATATTTGTAAGGAATAAGCCAAATATTTAACTGCTCTGTTTGATTTTTTTTTTTTTACAGTATCAAGGAGAGAGGGAGTCTGAACTTGCAGAACTTAATTCACTGGAACAGAAGTTTCTTTCTGCACAGCAGTGGAAAATCGATTACAGAGAACAGGCCAAGGTAAGCTTTCTTGCCAAAATCTGCCCAGAAGTTTGGCAAGGAAGAGACGTAAGGAGTTTTCAGTTCTTGAATATGGATGTGTGCTGATGGCATTTCAAATTCCATCTCAAAGCAGTGACAGGCCATGCTCACTTTCTTACCTTCTTTACTTTGGAGCACACAGAAAAGACATGTGGGCAAAGAGGAGCCTGTTTGGTGATCAGAGTATCAGTGTCCCACACCTTACCCCAACAGTCACAAGGAATTGTAATTTCAGATGTTCTGGTATCTGTTCTTCCTCTTTTATTTCTTTAATTCATTCTGCTTTTAACCATTTCACCGAAAAAGAAGTTCTGCCAGGGCCTAAAAAGAAATTCTGTAGAACATTTGTTTCAGTGGTTCCTGGATATCACAGGTCATCATTCAGAGAGAGAGAGGTTTGCCAGGTTTTTGAAGGACACGGCACAAACCCAGCTCAGGGCTGGAAACATATGAAAATGCAGCTAAAAGTTGATGTCTGCAGTTGAGGGTGACATCCATGGCAGTTGAACCATCACCCGATGGTATTATGTACCTGTCAAGTTCGATTTTAAGTGGTAAGGTGTGGAAATCCAGCAGTAGATTTCAGTCGTGTGAATCCTGCAGACACATCACTCAGTAACAGTCTGATCATGAGATTTGGTCAGGTAAGGAACCAAAGGTTTCATATCCTACAGGCTTGTGGACACAAAGATTTTCTCTTTGTCTTGTGTATTGCTTAATCCTTTTAAAGCCTCTGCAGAACAGTTTCGGAATCATTCGATAAATCATGTTAGAGAGGACTTCTGAAATTCCTGTAGTTCAACCTCCTGCACCAGGCAGGGCAAAGTCTGAAGTTAAATCAAGGTGCTCACTTGGGTTTTGAAATATTTAAAAGTTGGAGGTACCACAGCATCTTTAACAGCTTTACCACTCTCACTATAACAATTTTTCTCTAACTGCAATTGGCATTTCCCTGTTACAGCCTGTGATCATTGCCAGCTGTTGTTTATGGATGTTTTTGACAAAATAGAACTACTGATTTTTAAATAAGTCTGATAAAACACTAGTAGATTATAGGAAATACCAGAGTTTCTGTTAGTCTGTTGTTAAGATTATTTAGGGCAAAAGAAATATATAATACCAAATGCTGAGTTTCTACGTCTGTTTCTGAACAATTTCAGTTTAGATGAGGAGGTGCATTTACAACTTACCATGAAGTTTATCCTTTTTCTCAAAAAAAGTGCTGTTACTTCTAAGGATGTGATGATAAAAGTGAAGCTCTCTTACAAGTGCAAAGATGTAAAAAAAAAGAAATCAGATGTCTTATTACTGAAAATCAATCAGTCTTTTATAAAGGACTTTCCAGTGCATTCAGCACTCCCCTATTGTTGCTTTGTTTGAAGTCAGCGGGAATGCTGATGGAAGTGGTTGGGAATACAATCCTGTAAGTGCTTTTGCTTTAAAAGATCCATTTGCTTTTGTAACACAGTCTTTGGTAATGTGGGGTTATTAATCTTCACAGCAAACAGGAGTGCAATGTTTCCTTAATATCCTGTTATATGGATGAAGAAAATTCCATTATGGATGATAAATTGATCCCATGAGCCAGTGTTAGGCTTGTGTTTGCCAATAAGTGGGTTTAGTCTGCCACTGATTTTTTCTTTCCACCACTTATAGGAAGGACCAAGAATTGATTTGAAAATAAAATAATTTTTAAAAAACCCTAATCTAGGATTTCACATTCTTACCAGAGGTTTCTGCAACAGGAGAATTGGTGCTGGTAAGGGAGAGGAAATCTCCTTCAGAGGCAGAGAAAGGAGGAGTAAACATGTTGCAGTAGAGGCTCTTCATCAGCTTTATTGCCAGTCTAGGAATTTCCAGTTTTCTTGGCAGAATCTGATCTGAGACCCACCTGCCTCTTCCATCTGCACCTTCCTCATTTCTGTTCTCAGTCATTTTATTCTCCCAGCCCCTCCCTTGGGGCAGGTACTGAAAATTCATTGCTTTATGGAGCAGAGCAGAACCCACTGATAAATAAGTATAAACAGCAAGTGTGAGGTGGGCAAAAGCATCTTAGCACATTCATATCAAAGTAAACCTTTTTTTCCTGGCATAGGGGTAATAAACCAGGTGGTGTTAGAATCCTGTTTAGATGCAGGTGTGAATTTGTCACTATAATGTATTTGTCTTTCTGAATCCTCCTTTTTCTTGTAATAGCAGTGTGCAGCACACCTGTATCCACTTTTCTCTGAACTCTTCTGTAGTGGGAGCATTACCTCAGCTGTGATGGGGCTCCTGACCCCACCGTACCTCAGGAAATCAACACTTTCATGAGTTTGTGGCGTGAAGACCAAGATGAGGACGTTCAGCTTGTGATGGAGAAGGGGGAAGTGGTGCTAAATGTAAGTGTTAAAATGGTGTATTTCAGTTTAAGCTTCATATATCCTTAACAGCCCCCTCTAACTCTATTTTCCCTTTTTTCATGGCCAAATGACTGAAAGCCTGTAACCTTCAACCCCTAGGCGTTTTTCTTCAATTTCTATATTTTTCTTTAATTACAGATTTATTGTTAACCCTGAAGAAGAAGTGTATTGACTTTAAATATGCATTTAAGGGATTTGTGTGCTGTGTTTCTACACTGAGGTCTAGCATTCCACCACCCATATTCCTTTCCATTTTAAACCAGAGCATACAAGCTCATGTCAGATATAAATGCTTTGGTGGACAACAGCTTCATTTTGTAACACTTGAGCCAGTAAAATGTCATGGAGGAGCAGAAGTTCCCAAAATTGATTTTTACCAAGAGAAGTCACCAGCCACTGATAGCTTGTGAAGCAATTTTAATCAATCTGTGCCTGCTCTGTAAATTTAGGATTTTATTTCCGTTTATGCTGACTTTATGGTGTTTTTCAGAAACTTAAATGGGGTCTTCTAGAAACTGGGGGGGAAAGTTGCATGTGTAATACAGGTTTCATTGGGCTGGTTTGGTTCTGAGTTAGATTTCCTATCTGTCTACTTAAAAAAAGGTTATTTTTGTGACCAGGATCTGTTTAGGTACAAAGGAAGTAGGTTTGCCTCATTTTTTATGACAGAACACACGATATGTTAAGGATGGTGTCAAAACAGATACTTTTCCCATATAAATGTCTTCTAGTTGATTGAGAAGTTGGAGTTTCTTCTGCTGGAGGCATCACCAGATGAGATCACAGAAAAACAACGAGACCAGTACCAGGAATTCATTCTGCAGTTGCAGGATCTGCTTCATCAGAAGTACAATGAGGCTACACAAAACCTGCTTAAAGTGAGTGAGATTTACTGCTTCAAAGTTGTGATATGTGCACATAAGCTTAACTCAAGTGTCCTTTAATGGTGGTTGGATTTGTTTGGTCTTAAACTGTCACAGAGATGAATCTGTGAGTTTCCAAATCATGTTTATAGCACATGCCAGACTTTGTAATTATTCAAAAGTCCTGAAAATCTGAACTTTACTGTGGCAAATCTCATCATTAAGTTAGACAAGATTAAATTACTGGAAAATTTTGTGAGATTTGGAGATGACGAAAACAAGAGGTGCTGCATGAAATTTGTTGACTGTACCAAAAAAATGTAGATGTGAAAAGCAACTCACAAGGTTGCCTCGTACATATTTTTTTAATACAACTTCATGTGATTAAAATATTTTTTAAACTAAGATCTTGGGAAAAGTGAAGAGTACTCAAACAAGAAAATGAAATTTTGCTGAGGAGTCAGTTTTCTGAGCTGCATGTGTAGGTAGTGACCTTGCTATTTCAAGAATATTAATCATATATATAAGTATATTTAGCAAAGGAATATTAGTGAAATAGTGAACCAGTTGTATGAGCACAGTCAAAACCCCCTGCAAATTAAGAAACATTGAATTCTTGTTTACTGAATTTAGGATTAAACTCCCAATATAATTATCATTTCACAAGTTTGATGTTGCCTAAATGATAAAATAATCTGTGCAGTGACTCTGGGGTAGGAATCCATTATTGCTCAGTAAATCCTTTTTTGTTTGTTTTTTATAATTTATCCTGAGAATTAGGGAAATAATGGAAGAACCCCTATTTGGCAGTACTTGGCACACAGAATTTATGAAGTCGGAGGAAGAAAAGGAATGTAGTTCAAATTTTAAGAAACAGATTTGAGTTTATAACTGTTGTGCTTTAGTATTTAAATACAACACAGCTGGGCTTGGTCTGGTGTATTTTCATTCTTACATGTATTTTTTTATTTATTTATTCAAGTAAATGTAGGTAAATCAAAATTAAATAAATAACACGTGATTTAATTGGCTTTTTTCTTTGTAGACAGCTAGTTTGTATGAAGATTCTGAAACTGGGAATATGCACACAGTCATAAAGGATAAAAATATTACTTTCTGTATTTGGGTCAATCTGAAGAAGAAAGCAAGGTACAGCACACTGAAATTACTAATTTGGAATGAGGCATGGCTTTGTTGAGTAAACACCAAGAATCAATTTCTCATCTTTTTTTTTTTTTGTTGAAGAGCATCCATTCTGCAGACTCTCAGTGCTGGCTGTTGCTCAGGCATGATTCAGAGATATATAAATTTCTTTCTTAAAATGCAACAGCAGAACCCTGTCACTGCCAGAACAAATTTGGAAGAAAAACAGTAAAGCTCATGCAGAGAATTGAAATTCCTCTGGAAGCAGTGTTTCTTGCTGATGCATTTAAAATATTCTAAGTTGTTCCAGTTGCTTGCAAAGCAGTGAATGATACTTTGTGCTCAGTTAGAGAAAATACTTTAGAGCCTGGGATGCACTGTCAATTCTGAATCTAAGTTTTGTGTTTTTATTGGATTACCATTTAAATGGTACGTTTTCAAAATGAGATTTTTGAGCAAACTTCCTACTCCCACTCCACAAACATAAGGAATAAATTATTAAAAGGACTTTAGCTTGACTAAGGACCTGTTGCTGTGAGTTTTGGTAAGATCAAGTAGAAGGGTGAGTGCTCAGCAATGTCACTCTGACCTGTAGAAAGAGCCTATATGGGTTAAGTGTTAGAGCCTTTTGGCCAGCAGAGAGATGCACTTAAAATATTCAACCAATAATCAAAAACTAAGTGTTGCTTTACTAGAAGATTTTTAGGAATTGTGACCAGCTTATCTTATCCAAAAATAAGTAGTATTTGAATTATTTTGAAGGGTGCTGAGAGCGATGTAACACAGACAGCTGTGCAGGGATTTTCCCATTAAATTAGTCAGTTTTACCAGGAATGTAGTTTCTAGAAGGGCTGCCATCTGATTCTGCCTCATTGTCATCCTGTCCAGACTTATTTTTGAAGCTTCTGATTCCCTTGATGCAGCTGTGGCTTTGCTGGAGGGTCTTACAGACAGCTACCAGCACGAGCACTGTGACATCCCACATTTCTCAGACAGTGCAACAAATCCCGAAAGGGATCTGACCATTTGTGAGGAAACACCAAATGAAGCGCTGCCAATCTTACCAGGGCCTGTTGTTGTTGTCACTGCCCTTCCTAGGTTCAAAAACCACGTGTTCCAGGAGGCAGGGCATGGCTTTGACCTCCCCAAATCCCTGGCCCTGAGCAGCGTGGCCGTTCGCGTGCTGCACACCCGCTACGACCACGTGTCTCCCCTGTGGGTGCAGTGCCAAGGGCTGCCGAGGCAGGAGGCCCCGGCCAGCGAGGAGTTAGCTGAGCCTCCGGAAGACACTGGGCAAGAACCAGGAGAAGAGGAGGAGAAAGGCAGGGAAGAACCCAGCGTGCCTGCTGCGGAAGAAACGGGTTCTGAGGGGAGAAAGGTAGGTAAAAAACCTCCTCAGCAGATATCCGACACTGCTCTTGTTTAACTTGAGGCTCAGTCGCAGTGTCCTGTGCAGGACAGCCAAATCCTTCAGTGTTTTATAGGAAAAGGCAGCTTGTGTCAACAGTGTCGTAGATCTTCTCAAGGGAATGAAAGGATGGAAAGTAGAAAGGGAAGTTTGGACAGGATGTGCAGTTGGCATTTGGTTGGTGGTTTAAGAGTAGGATCAAGCGTGAGGTGCCATTGCAAGATATTTCTATAAATCTCTGGCATATGTAGAGATGGATGGATTCTGCTTTTGCAAAACTGACAGCCCCACAAAATCCCTGCAGGAATCCAATTTTAGGAAAATTTGCAGCGTGCAGAGTAGGATTCAGAGTTCAGCAGGTGTTGGCTGTGCAGGTGCCTGGTGCTCCATGTCTGTGTGCTGACCTTTCGCTGTTAGAAGGCTTTTCAAATACTGTTTCTGGCTGCCTGTCCTCTTCCTCAGCTCTCTTCCATGGGATATGTTGGCTTTAGGTGTGGTGGAGGTTGCTTGGTTTTGTGTTGTCCGTACTGGCTTTGGGGTTTTCACTTTGTGTATCACCTGTGGCTTTCAGAGAAATGCCCTGTGTTCTCTACCTAAAATTTCTGCAGAAATAATTCACAAAACATCAAGTTTTAGGCGTTCCTAGTATGTTTAGAGCAGTTTCAGATTTCACAGGATATTCTGAGTGGGAAGGGACCCACAAGGATCCTCGAGTCCAGCTCTTCAGTGAATAAATTTCCAGGATCCATACAGGGATCGAACGGGGATCGAACCTCTGTTCATGATCTTTTCTCCTTTTCAGTCCTCAACAACTTTGTAATGAATCGGTCCTTGAAATCCTACTTTTCTTGGTCTCTTTTTCTGTATGACAAATCTTATCTTTTGGCACTTTTCACCTACATTTCTCAGACTTTCTTTAAGCTCCTTCATTTTATTCCCTCTCTTTTTCTTTTTTCTTTCCCAGGTCTTGTGCTCTTTCTCTCAATCCATTCTATGCATTTTCCTCTTCCCTCTGAAGGCTCCACTTCTCTCAGCCTCTGTCCTCTCACCTCCTGTCCTGTTTGAGGAGATGTGTGTTCTTCCCACGTGCTGGCAGGCACAGCCAGGGCACAGAAGGTGCTGTGCCTCCAGAGGAGTCTGCTATGATATGGATGAATCCCTGTCTGGGTTGGAAATTTGTCTGGAAATCCAGGGTAATGTTTCTCAGCATCATTCTTTCTGGCTGTGCCTTGAGTTCCCCCACATTCCTGCGTGTAAATACAGTGTGTGAAAGGGAATAAATAACATGGGCCAGGCACAGGCCAAAGCTGCAGCTGGGGTTCTGGCACAGTTTCAGTGTCGGTTTGGATTCACCCTCTACTTGCATTTTCTTTGTGCCACTCTGCTGGCTGTAAAACAAGCGAAACCACAACTTTTGAGTGCACACACTGCTAAAAAGGTGTTGGGTACTTGTTTGGTCCTCAGGGAGCTCAAGATGGAATTTGCTATAGAAATGGAGTAATTACTTTGTCTCTATATATCCAGTTCCAAATTAGAGAGCACCTTTAATCAAAATATTTTTGCTAGCTAGGTAGAAATTATTTCTCTTAAAACCTTGACCCTGTAGCAAGATTGGTACGAATGTTTCTGTATCCCTTCTCCTTGGGCCTCCTTGGAGGAGGTGATACCTCCTTCTTCATTGTGTTTGTCTCTGACTAATGGAAAAATGTCTTTTGCTTTTTATCTAGGAGAGCGCTGCCTCACTGAAAGAAAACAGCAATAACACAGATGATATAAAAGAGACAGAGGAGGAAACTGAGAAGAATTCAGACGTTTTGGACGCACCATCACAAGGTATTTGGTTATTTTTTAAGTGCAGCACTACGAAAGTACTTAGGCTAAGTATTTTATATGTTAAAAATTGTTGCCTGTGGGGCTGGGAAGGCCCTGGCACAGGTTGCCCAGAGAAGCTGTGGCTGCCCCATCCCTGGAAGTGTCCAAGGCCAGGCTGGATGGGGCTCTGAGCAACCTGGGATAGTGGAAGGTGTCCAGGGGACTGGAACTGGACTTCAAGGTCACTCCCAGTCCAGGCCATTCCATGATCTATGGAAACACTGCAATATCTCCATGTGCATGGAGCAAAGTTTATAAATATAGGGGTGTTTTGATAACACTTGGGGTTTGTTGACATTTCTATTAATGATTGTTAAATGTGGGGAGATAACAGGACAGGTAGGAAAATGGAGCTTGTCCGCACACTTATTTTTATTTATTTATTATTTATGCTTATGTCCATGTTTATCATGTTTATATAGATGTGTGTATTCTTATCCATATGTTTATGGGAGAGACACACAATCATTATGAATCTGCCAGGCTCTGGGTAGATTTACTTAGAAAATGCTGATTCAAATGCATATCATGGTAGGCATTGGTGTAGTGTGGGGTGTTACTGAGTATTACCTGAATGGGTGCTTGAAGTGAGGTACCTGCTCTTACACCTTGTTAAAAGAGGGCCTAATTCTAGGAAATAAAAATATTTATCTGTCCCACATAAGTTACAAATTTCTCCAGCATTGTGATGTTGTCCTTTGGTTTAATAAGAATGAGTTTTCTTGTGGTACTAACTTAAATAAAACAGCTGCAAACAATTCTTAGCATAATTTAGCTCCACTTTTACAGCCTTTTTCTTCTGGTAAAAAAACCAGACCCCACCCCACAGCACTTTGGACTGAGCACAGTCCAGAGAACCAGTTGTCAGACTAGACCCTGAAAGCAAGGTTTTCAAGAGAATATAAGGGACTTGGGCCTCATGTGAAGGAATTTGTATTTCATTTCTGTCAGACTTTGAAAACCCCTACCACAGTATTAGGTGAAGTGGATGTGCACAGATACCAGTTATACCTGAGTGTTTTCCAGCTTGTTCATCTGTTTAAGTAAAGAAAGAAGGAAAAAACTGCTTTTTCTGGCATGCTCATGGTTTGCAAACCCTTTCAATCACTTTTGAGAACAGCAGTGAAAGGACGCTCAGTTACCTTAAATTCAAAGCAAGGAGCCAGGTAAATGAGGGTTAAAAACCAGAAATGCAACAACAGAGAAGAGTGACAGTTTCTCTGGATTTACCCTTCCTGTACCACTGTTAAGGAGACAAATTACCTTGGGACAATAAATAGTTTCTTTAGAAAATACTTACATACTTTTGTATTATTATTTTGAAAAACAAGTTTAGATGTAAGCTACCACTGTAAAATGCAGTGAAATGTTTTTTACTTCTGGTAAGTTTGTTGTTCAGAATAACTGCAAAAGGACATTATGGTGGTGTGCGATACAGAATGTATCTCTGCAGAATGTAACTAAATCTGGCATAAAATTAACACAATTTTCACTTTTTTTTTAAAAAAAATATTCAAGACAATTTATAGAGAGAATTGTCATTTTTTGATTCGGTCTCATTCTCTCAAAGCAAATTCCACAACAATTACAGTAGCTGTTTTTACAGTATTGAACACTTTTTTCTTGATTCCTGCCAACAGTAACTTCTCTCCTCCTCTACCATCCCGTCTGATGTTTTATGTGGGCTGGTTTGGTTCTTTTAAAGACAATATTTATGGCCATTTTTGTCCACTGTGTTTCTGCCTTTTACTAACAT
>VZTG01010055.1:46670-94718 GCA_013397845.1 Melanocharis versteri | reverse complement strand
TTTTCCACGCATTTGTTCTCAGATAGTTGTTTATTAAGTCTTATCAAAGAAGGGATGAGGCACAGTGGGACTCCCCTTAGGAAACGTGAAGGAAAAGCTGAGTTATCCAGATAACACCGTTCTTTTAAAGGTAAATTATCCAATGAAAACCCAAAATGAAAGATATTTTTACTTTTCTACCAATGTTCAATAAATCCTTTTACCACATGAAAGGAACTGCGGCATTTTTCACCCAATCCTCTCAATCCACTTTTGCCACAAACATGGAGTAAAGAAAGAAGAAAGAAGAAGGCATGGAAAACAACAACAATCCTTCATTTTGGAGGTTTTGCTTCTTATCTATTTACTATATTAACAAACCCAACACCTCTAAATTTTCACCCTGTGACAATCTTATGTAATATTCTGTCACCTAATTCACACCAGTGTAGATTCTGCTTCTTCCCAGAGGGCAGGTAATTTTCTACATGGATGAAAGGCAAAGATAGAGTTGTCCAGGGGGGTAAAACCTTTCAAAATAGGCAGAGAAATACTCCCTGCATTTTGGACTCCAACACTGAGTGTTGTGCAGCACCAAGTACAGAATGGTGCCAAGCCCCAGGGAGGGCTCTGGGTGGTGGTGGGGATTGTGGCTGGTCACAGGTGTCCTGCAGTCTTGTCCTGTGTGTCATCTTTTTTGACATCAGATGGGGCTTGTTTAAAGTCCCGCTTTTTCCCATTCTTTACACTGGCTCTGGATTACCCAGCTGATATCAGAGGGGCTCTCTGCATGGTTCAGATGTGCAATCTCTGTGCCCCGCTTCTTGTTTGAGACACTACTGAGCACCTTCAACAGCTTCCCCCAACACCCCTTCCTGGGAATGGGCCCTTCTTATGTGCCTGGGAGTGGCCAAGACATCCCAGACCTGGTTGTCTGATGGAAGGTTGCTGCTTCTTGAGGTTGTGTCTCTAAGCAGACCCTAAAATAAGAGTCCATGTTACTTCTGGATTAGTGCCTTATCCGTATCCCTCCAGCCCTCTGCCCACCCGCTTCCAGGGTGACTCCTGACCCTGCACTTCCTGGGGAATTAATCACTCACAGATGCCTGCTCCACATCATCCATTCTGCAGCTTTTCCATCTCCTCCTCCTCCCTGGAGCTGCATCTCCTATGCTTTTCTTCCCAGCCCTGCAGAATGAGCCTCTCCCTCTCCCTTCTTGGCCCTCTCCTTGCAAAATATTAAGAACAAGGAACATCCCTGTAACAATGTCACTATCAGGGGTTGCAGTTATTGACCATCACTGAAAGTCAGACAAGTGAGGGGACTGAGCAGGGGCAGGAGACCAGCCAGGGCAACCCTGAAGAGAAGTAAACACAAAGCTTGTGCGGAAGAGAATGAGACAGACGAGAACGCCACCTTCGAACTGCTGTTCTTGGCACCAAGCATGCCTCTGCTGCTGCTCTCCTGCACATGGATGTCCTCATGGACACCAAGGCTCAGCCCTGCTTGCCCCTGGACGTGTTCTGGCCAGGGGTGAAGAACCTGGCTGTGCGGCCACCAGTGCAGTGGGAGCGTGGTCTGCTCCCCCTTGGTGCTCACAGATGCACAGGGTCTGCAGCAGGTGAGCAAGAGACAAAAGCTGAGGTAGCCCTGCTCTGCGTGCTAGGCTTTGCTTGCTGCTGCTTGCAACAACATACATGCATGAAATTATGTCAGAGCGAGTGCACTGTGAATTTTGCTGTGTAAGGTCCTCCCCGTGGCAGCCAGCTGTCACACCACACACATCCAAACAGAGATGTGATTGCTAACCCATCATGTTTAAAAATAAACTCCTCACCAAGCACTCTGTCTACACCATCACCTTCTTCCAGTTTCCATGGGCTGTGCTGTGCCCACTCCCATCTCTGCTCCTGGTTGCAGGGTCTGCATCCTGCTCACCTGACACCTTCCTTTGCCTCCCCAAACACTCTGTGGGCAGAACAGCTGTGCTCTTACAGACACGTTGTCTCCAGCTGAGTCAGCCCCTGCTCCCTCACGGCTGACAGGGTTTCTGTGTCCCTCTCAAATGCCACATTTGTCTCATCGGGCATCACAATGCCAAATGCTGGGGGGCCAGGGAAAAGCTGCAGCTGGCAGAACAGACACCAAATCCAGGGACAAGGACACATCCCTGGTAAATGACAGCCAAAGCAAAAGAGGGCATAAGCTGAGGAGATTGCTTGTAGAGGTAATTCCCCCCACCCACAATGCTTGCACTCAAACTATGTCATCAATGATTATATACCCTGAGCAACCTCCTACATAAAATGCTGAATTAACTATATATTGAAGGACATAGTCAATTATAGGATTTTACTGCTGAAAAATACATTTTCCATTAATAGTTAAATAAATAAGAAAGCCACTTTCTGAGCATTTTGAGGGGGGGAAGGTCAGTGGCAATTGAGTTGCTTAACAGTTTAAATCCCTGTTCTAGTGTCTAAAGGGAGGTGTCTCACCCCAGCAACAGCCACATCCCATCCCTGCCCCAGCTGAGGAGCTGGAAAACAGCAATTCCTGTTGTTGCGGTACTTCCTTGGCAGCATTGCTGGTCATACATGACTCAGTCGGCTCCATTCACTTGCTCAGCTGCAGAACAGACCCTGCCTGTTGTTTAGATCAAGTACCCAGACAGCTTGATGCTTTTTCTCATTGCTAGTGCTTGCCTGGGCTTACTTGCTGGAACTCCCCTTGCACAGTGGAGATCCTAATACTTCAAAAGCACTTTCCCACTTAGCTTTACACTGTTTACAAAAAAAGGACAAGGAGTCCGTATTTTTTTCCCAGCATGGGTAGATCCTTACATCAGCCTTGGGTGTGCACTTCCCCTTCACTACTGCAGTGCTTCAGGATGTTAAGAGGTGCAGCAAGATGACTAATGTGAAATAAACTCAGGTTCCAATTCTGGGCTGCAGCTCTTCTGGTGCGTAGCTGTGCTATTTTCCCTTCCTGAGTGCAGGCCACACTGTTTGCACTCAATTTCTTCCCCCTTGGGCATCCTTCCACAGTGCCAGCAGAGCAGAGAATGGAGCCAGCACCACGCCTTGCAGTGCTTTTCCGAGGGGTGGATGTTGTACAGGGATGCACCCAGCTGCACGCCTCACTCTGGGCTGCTGCACTTCTCTTCCCCATGGCTGCAGCTCACCTGAAGCAGCCCCAAATCACCACTTCATCTCTGATCTCTTGGTATTATTTCCTCCAGGAGACCCAGCACATACCTTTACAAGACAAAAGGCATGAACTCAAACACAGGAGGAGTTTCAGAACACCGGGAAATACTTCACAGTGAGGGTGACCCAGTACTGAGTTGCCCAGAAAGGCTGTGGAGTCTCTGTCCCTAGGGATATTCAAAAGCCCTCTGGACAGGGTGCTGGGCAGCTGGCTGGGGGTGGCTGTGCTTGAGCAAAGGAGTAGGACCAGGTGCTCACCAGACATGCCTTCCAACCCCAACCATGTAGTGACCTGTGAAGAGCAGTCTGAGGATGAACATTCACAGTTCGCAGTTCTGCTGGATGGGAAGGGCCCTGGACTGGGGAGAAACATTGCTTTTACCCCAAAACCTTCTCCACACATGCAGAAATTTCCAGCCTTATGATCAAACTGAGCCCTGGCCACAGCTCCTTCTGCTCTATAAGCACCACCCCTCCTTTTCTCACAAGCAATTGACCAAAGTAAGTTGAGCTGTGAATACCCTGCCTGAATACCTTAGCCCCGATGGTTTGGGCTTCCATTCAGTGCCAAACACAGACTTGCTTGGCTGGCAGCTTTTTTTTTTCCCCGGCTCAGGTCAAGTCCTCCTTTCCCCTCATCAGGGCATGAAATCCCAGTGCTGCTGCAGCCAGCCAGGTCCCCACTGGCCAGATTTCCACCTGCTATCCCTGCACTTTATGGCATTCACACGCTCTGTCACGCTGGATTACATCCGCCTGAGTGCTGTCGTCAGGGAGCTCAAATATGGTTCATAAAAGCCTCAAGATGTACCTTTAGAGCAAAGTAACAGCAGGGTAATGGGTAGATGTAATGCAGCGTGAAAAAAACCTTGAGGATCAGAGAGAGACGGTTTTCAAAGCAGGGTGATGGGGGGAAATTTTGCCAAGAAATTAAATATTGCACGATTTGATGGTATTGAAGAGCATCATTAACCCCCAGCACTCAGGAATTGAAAGACGGACCTGAAGAAAAGAAAAAGCACGAAGGAGAGTGATTTAGGGTCAAAATCATCATCTTAATTTTTCTTTCTCTTGAGGTATCTTTCAAATTTTCTTTTCAGTCCTGGAGGAGGGCTCAAAATTTTCCTTTGAAAAAAACAATGGAGGTCAGAATGGGGTCTTGGGGATGCTGCTGGCCATCAATGGGGCAGCGCTGTGGTCCTTTGCCCTACAGCATGTACAGAGGAGCAGGGACAAGCTGTGCCTCTATAGAGATGAGGTGGATTTGGGCCCTTCTCTCATCAAAACCCTCGAGGCCGGGCAGCCCAAGGCATTGCAGCATCCCCACAGGCAGAGCTCAGCCGGCCCCCAAGGCTGGGCTGGGGGTCACTCACAGGCAAAGCTCTGGACAGGACTGCCATGAGGTGCCAGCTCGTTTGGGAATGGCCACGTAGCACAGCAGGGCATGATTCAGGCAGCAATGGATTTTTTTTTAGCTTGCCATTGCTGATTTTATAACTGTCTCCTTTTGTCTCAGGCATTACCCTGACCTGAGGCTTTGTAGACAGCAAGTCTCGACCAGCCTCTTTGCCTGCAGCCTGGGCTCTTTTTTAAGCACACAGCTGAGGCAAGTGGGAGAGCAAGGGCTGGTTTAGGGCCCTTTAGGATATCCACAAGATAGGGGACCCAGCACTGCTGCTCCCCAAAAGCCCTTGGTCAGCACTGGCTTACAGGCTCAAAGCATTTCAAGTGAGAAGGAGCTGTGGGGACTGTGGGGACATGACCTGCCAAGCTGACCACTGTGTGATCACTTTTCCTTTATCTACTTATTAATAGCTCACATAATTATTTAAGGAAAAAAATCAAGCAAGCCTTATCCTGACAAGATCAGAAGCATCATCAAACCAAGCACTGGCACAGCTGCCCAGCAGAGCCCTTGCCCGTCCCTGCACTCCTGTGCCCTTATCCCAGACACCTGCCACCCCCTGAGCAGGGCTGAGCATTGCTCCCAGAGTGGTCCCTGCAGACAGCAGCTGCTCCAGCCGTGTCTCTCCAGGCCATGTCTCTCTGTCTGGGCATGTTCTGATGGCTGGAGCAGGCAGGTTGCTTCAATCTGAACTCCTGGGCAGTGGCAGCAGAACAGTGCCCTGCTCAACCCAAACCACCGAGCTCTGAAGTTGGAAGGGCAGATTCAACAGGTTGGCAGGGCCAGCACTGCCTGGCTGGGACTCCATCCAGCTCTTCTCACCTGCTGGACACTGAGGAATCAAGGGACTTCATTTCCCTAGTGCTGAGGAACCAGAGGACTCCATTCGCTTTTCCCCACGTCACTTCACCCTCTCCAAGTTTCACTCCAATTTACACTGTCTTTTTCAGCCTGGTCGCAGCAGCCACCCACACAGCATGCTCCACCATCCCTCACTGTATAATCCCTGAGCCCAGGGCTGTCTCTCCCCCAGGTGTCAAATCCCCAAGACATCCAAACACTGCGTTCCCACTCATCAGAGCTGTTGCCAGGCTCAGCCGTGCACCTTTCCTCTGCCTGATGCATGCTTCCCAAGCTGCAGTGGTGGTGACTGACCTGCAGGCCAGCTCCAGGCTCGGGGTGCCACCCGAGGTGACCAGCGCTGCAGCAGGGACACGCAAATTCAGCGCTGTTGACACTGGTCACCAGCTGGTGTTGGCACATGCATCTGCAGCCTGCAGGGTGGCCACGCTGGAGACATGACAAAATAAAGCCTGCTTGAGCCAGAGGGCACACCAGCTATCCACAAGCTGCATGCACAGGCGCACAGATGGATGGGGCAGGGGAGCACTGCCCTGCAGGAATGAGAAACTGCGGAACGTGTCAAAAACCCCGCAACTACCCCAGCCACAGCAGCTACTGACACTAGCCAAGGGGCTAAAAGCCAAATATCCCTTCTGCAGTATTGTGAACTATGCAAAGGTACCCAGTGGTGTGGCAGGGTAGTCCAAGGACAAGCAGCTAAAGAAGTTCTGAGAACTCAGATCAATTAATCTAGTTGAGGTGTCATCTAAATATTGTCTAATATTTAGTAATTTAATTGTAATAATAGATCCAGTGATCTAAAATACAAACAAACCAAATAGAGGAGCATTGAAGCTCCGTGCTCTTGCAAACCCTTGTTAGACAAAGTTCCATCAAGAAGCTAGAGACTGATGCAGAATTCAGCTTTCCCATACAAATAGAGATCAGATCTTAAAAGCCTGACTAAATGTTTTCAACATTAGAGCTCCGAGTCATGCCCCAGGAAGAAGCAGGGAGTTCCATATAAGGCTGCCTGCCTTGGGAGCTCAGAGCTGCACCTTTGGGAGTTCACCTTTACTTCCTTTAAACTCACTTGAATAGCAAAGGGCTGAGGGGTGTCAGGAGGAGGAGGGAATGCTGGCACAGACATATACACACCACGTGAAGGCTGAGGAAAATGGTGTTATCACGCAGCCAGGGAAGAGGGGGTAGCAGCTGTTTCTCAGCCAGCCCTGCAGCAGATTCCGTCTCGTGCTGAGGTTTGCTGTGAGATGGCCACACACCAACTGTACGGGGGCAGAACCCTGCCCAGTCTTCCAGCAAGCACAAACTCAGGTGGAGATGACACAGGGCATCCCCCAGCACTGGTGCATCACCCAGTCATGACACACTGGAGCATCTTCCTGCATCTGGGACAAACTCTGTGAGCAGAGCCTGCACAAGAACTACAAATAAATAAGGAAATAACTAGAAGTTCTCCTGGCCTTTTCCTAGCCCAGAAATCTTCTGCCACCCACGCTGCTCCCCACCCAGCCCCAGCATGTTGATGCAAGCCCAGTGGTTGGGAAGGTGCCGGCACAGGAGCTGCTCCCGGACTGCTGCAGGGGCTGGGAGACAGCTACAGCAAAAGCTTGTTGAGACATTTTCTGACAGTGAAAAAGAGGAGGTGAACACCACTCCAGATACCATGGCATTATGATTATCCTGGAGATGTTAGTGTGAATTCTGTTTTCAGCTTGGGAAAGTCAATACCTGCAGCTTTATAAGTGCTCCCCCTACACACCTGATCTTACCCATGGATGTTCTGCTCTCCTCCCAAAGGAAAGGGTCCTATGGAAGCAAATGCTGCAGCTTCCCCACACACTGAACTGAACGAGGTCAGCTGAAATAAAGCAGGGAATGAGAATGGAGCTGGCCATTTCTTATGTGGGAATAACAATAGCAAGGCTGGCACTGGGATTATTTTCTTTTGCAAGGAGAAAGTAGGAAACAATCACCAGGGTTTTATAGATTCCATGTCAGTGGAAAATTGAAGGGATAAAAGCAGATGCATTTGTTATATAAAAGACTCATCATTAGAAATGAACATATAAAATTTAATAGCTTGGTTTAAAATACATTTTCAATTAAAAAACAGCAGGCAAAACAAAAAATCAGTTTCATAAAACATACATGACATTGCTGCTACTGTTGTAAGACCCGTGTCCCAGAATATCTTATAGTGGAAAACAATCGTCAGATTTAGTTCACATACTTCATTAAGCAGTAAAAAGAAATAACATTCATGTCAATCTTACCTCTATGGAGACTCTAAATCTACTTCCCTGACCCTAGACCAAGTTTCCGTAATAAAAACTTCCATTTTCAATAAAAATGTGTAAATATATATATATGTATTCTATATATCAGGTTTTTTTTAAAAATTCCCTTGCTATAGTAAAATTATTCCTGTGACTGCCGAAGGGAAGTCCAAGCAGGAGGCTGGTGTTGGCTGGGTACGAGTCCCGTGGCTGCTCTGCCAGCAGTGGATTCCTGTACGGGGTGGCAGGTGTTGGCCAAGCCTCTTCAGCATCGTGCTGCACATCAGCCCCTCTCCTCTGGCCTCGAGCCCACGTGTTCTGGCCACATGCCCACAGTCAGAGATGCATCCATGTGGAGTTTGCTCGACTCCAGACACAGAGCAAAGAGGGGAGCACACAGTGCCCAGAGCATCGCCAACTCTCTGTTGGGGCCCATCAACAGAGGAGGAGAAGGAAGGAGGGGGGAATAAAGGGGGGAATGGAATGAACCAGCTCAGGAGTTATCCACATAAAAATTCCAAAATACCGTATTTCATGTAAATCATTAAAAAAGAAGGTGGGGAGGGACTTCAAGTGGTCTCCTGCACTGACCACCAAGGGAGAATCAATTACACCTGTGACAGTCCAGAGAGACCATTGCCCAGCCTGGCTCTGAAGACCTGTGATGCCAAACCACCGCCTGCATAGGCAACCTGCTCTTCTGACTAGAGAAAACTGCCTCAACACCCAGCCTGAATTTCTGCAGTTTACACCCACTACTCCCTGTGCTTGCCATGGATAGGAAGGACACTTCCATGGGTTGGGAGGCTACTCCCATTAAGCATCCCATCTGAACATGGCCCCTCACCAGCCAAATCATGCAGGCCTTCCTCCTCAGAAGCCATGAGCTCTGGCTTAAGGACCTCATGGTCTGGCCTGTCTGAGACATCTGCAAGGACTCGGTGCTGCTGGCAGGGCACCACGCTCCAGCAGAGGCCTCAGCAATGCCAAGCAGAGCCAAAGGGGGGTTTCCTACTTCTTGCAGGTCATGCTGCTGTTGATCAACTCAACTTGGCATTTGCCTCCCTCTTCCAAACAGCACCATAACAGGAGCTGAACAATAGTAGGTTACAATTTGTTAACCGTTGAGTAGAATCGTTAATTATTAAGTAAAATCATATGCTACTTTTCCAGACTATTTCTCCAGTCTTTCCAGGTTGACCTTCATGTCCTAGGTGAGGTATGTGCAGTTTTGTACTCTCTGAAAATGTTATAAATCTCTTCCATTACCCAGACCCCTGACTAAAGCTCTGACACTGGACCTGGCACTCCCATTCATCCACTCACTATGTAATGGAGGTTTTTGCCTTAGTGCTGCCCTTTAAATGCTCCTCTCTCACTTGCTATGAACAAAAGAGTGCCCTTCCTTCATAAGCACATGCACACGATGAGCAAATAGTACAGGGCAGTACTTTCTGGGGCTCAGGATGCCTGCTCTGCCCGTTGGGTCTCTCCAGCTCAGCAGCGAGGCCATGTATGTACAGACTTCAAGAATGCATAACCTACTTGCAGGCCCTACTCCCTGCTAACACTTGGCCTGCTGAACCATTTCACCACCTTCCTCTCTCAAAAGCCTTGCCTGTGCATTTCCAGTTGTTGACATCCCAGGCCTTGCAAGCTGGCTCCATCCAGCCCATGAGTTCATCCAGGCTGAACTGCTGGTGCAGGCAGCATCCAGCTGAGCCTTAAGTACGCTGGTACAGAAAAAAATCCACCCTCCAGGAAACCTTCTTCCTGACCCCCAAACACCAGACTTTAAGAGAACTGCATCTGCCCAGCTCCTCTTGTGAACCAGCTCTCAGAGTTGGCCCAAACTACCTCCCAGGAGAGCAGTACACAGCTGTTTCAGGACTTAGTGGCAGTTCATGACAGAAACCAGGACCTCCATCGCTGCCTGTGCATGAGGATTTAGGAAAGAGCCGGTATCTTTTTCCTTCTACATAGGAAGATCCATGTTTAACAAGCAGGTCTCTTGTGCCTTCTATGAATGTACAAATGTGTGCTCACCTTTGGTGCATGATAAGGGTTTGTCCATTTTTAAATATCTATGTTAAATATGTTTTCTCTGTATATGGCATCCTTTTAGATGGGTTTCATTGCATATATTCACGGTATATACAGAACACCATATTTTATATATATTATATATCGCTTATATGTACACATTTACAAACCTTCAAAAATATATTGCACTTATATACAATATAGCTTCATCTGATGAGAGTTCACACAGTTACTAAGGCGAGTTCTTCATAAGCAAGGCAGTTTTACATTCCCCCCAAATGACACAAGTGATTTCAACAGTCTGCCCTGGTCACAAGTAAACATTATAGACTTTTCTCCAACCTGCATACAACTCCTACTAGTATCAATTAGTAGTTTTGCAGCTCTCCCTAGCAGAAAACAGTCCAGTAAAATGTTATTAGCTGATAACGGGCTCAAACATGGTTACTGAATAGACAAATAAGACATCACCAGTCTAAAAGGCCACCTTCCAGGAGATTTCCCCTCCCGTACCTACTAGTGGTTTGTACACTAGTAAAAATATATACATGCTCTCCATTTAATTGCTGATCTTTGCTTGCCCATTTCAAGTGCAAATAAGGTCATGAGCAAGAACACAAACATAAATGTATTAAGCAAAATCACTGCTCTGCTCCCCAGAACAAGTCAAACACCTGGCTTTCTTCTGGAGGTGATAAGTGTTTTGCCCAACATACTGAATTATGGGAAAATGTTCACTTGAGACCTTTGTTTAAAATCCACAGAGGATCTGTGATCTTAGATCTCAGTCAGAGTCAGCTTGTAAGATCCTCCAACCTCTTCAATCTGCAGCTGGAAGGTATCTTCATTAGAATAGTGTTTCACAATGTTATCGTCCATGTTGACCAGAATTCTAGAAAAACAAAATAGATCAGGTATTTTACAGTTCTAAATGCCAAAGAGAGCAAAGGCACTCTCAAACCTAAGAAAGTCTGGACTACACAAAGGTAACAAAAGATCCCTGCTCATCTCTCTCTGACTCCTTGCTTCCCATAGCAGATCTGGCTGTCCTGACCCAAGCCTGCCATCAAGGCTGGCAGCCACACTTGTCAGGGTCTGAATGGAAGGATTAAATCTGGCCCCTGGACCAGGGAGGGAGAGAGATCTTGGAGCCAGAAGAATCCTTCTGAAGCTGCAGACACTTGGGGCTCTGAATGGGTTTGCTTATCAGTTATAAACTATCAGCACAAAACCCTACAGAGCTCACAGGGAAGAAACCACCCATGCTTGGCCACTTCTTTCATTTGCCAGAAAGGTCAATACACTCGTGTTTGTGCGCACACACACACACAAAACTGTGCTTAGCAGTGGTTTAGATATCACAAATTCTAAACTTTTGCAGCTGTTCTGGTGGGGTGATACTGCTATGAAACACAGTCCTGGCAGGGTGTCATTTTCTGGCTAGGAGGGCTTTGGAGAAGGGGCTGAGACACTGAAGTGACTTACAGACAACCCAAGAAAATCACTGAGAAATTAAAAGATAAAATAAAAGCAGACAATGTTCAGAAACTCAATTATTTATGCTACAAAATAAAAAGATGGTGAAGTATGGCCTCTGGGAGAAACAGACACTTCACAACTAAATTCTCTTCAATTTAGCACACAGAAAGACAACCAGGGTTTAGTTAGTAATTGAAGACAAATGCAGATATAGTTGAGCCCAGTCACCACTGAACAATTTAACATGGGTTGAAGGAGGTTCTTCATCACTGGGAGTCTTTTAACAAATTGCTTCCTCTGACACGATCAACTCTGGTTCAAATAACAATTGGCTCAGAGAGGTTCCATGACTTGTGTTTACCCAGACTACATATTTCTATGAGACCCTTTCTATAGTCTTCCAGCCTTCAGCTCTGTGGATGATGCTGGAATGTGTGTACATTGTGTGCACACACAGAACAGCAAATGGCATTCACATATCTGCAGTGCATGGAGGAATTATACAGCAGATCTACCTACAGGTTTGAAAAAGGTGTTCATATTCTTAGGCAGTTGTTGCACAGGTACATACTCACCCTTTTTTACATTTTTTGAAGATTTTTCCTATTTTATCAAAGGGAACATCATACTTGTCAGATATCTACAACAGAAGAAAGCAATGATTGGTGAAGCAAGGAGACTGCTGTCATTGTCTTTCATTCACTTCCTATTTTATAGAAAGGAACAACAACAAAAAAAGCACCTGCAAACGAGGACAACTGCTCTGCCCTATAAAGGCAACACTAAATCCCAAACTATAGTGTAAGTCCACGGATGAGAACCCCTTCTCTGCATTTAGCTAACTTCTGTGCAAAAAATTAAATCATGTTTGAAACTTGGCTACTTACTTCTCATACAGCAACCTCCTGCCCCTATACTCAAAAGCCCATCCATTAAAAGCCCACTCCACACCCTGACTCTCATTCTCTCTTGGCTCTTTGTTCTCTTAGCATACTGAAAATCATTTTTAAATTTAGTGTCAGAGGGATCAAGTGAAAACTAGTCATGACAGTGGCTGAAAGAAGAAAATAGCAACAGAGAGAAGACCTCTGCTGCTCAGGGCATGAGGTGGTCAGAAACATTCCCCTTCCCCAGCAGGGTGACATCAGTGTGGAGCCACAGCCACTGACCATGGCAGTCACTGCACAACTTCCAGAAAGTCGGAAGGTCAGTAACCTAAGCCTGGTTTACTTTGGCAAACTGCCCTATCACACTGACAGTAAGTACCAAACCAATACACTGCTTTGACATGCAAATGTACAGGGAGTTTCCCCCAAGCTACAACTGTGAGCACTTGGTTCCTTGCTTTAAGAAATCCAAGTGAAATAACAAAGGTGCAGCTTCAGGACCGTGGGGTAAGGGAAGACTTCACAGCCTTCAATTCCTCTCTCCATTAGCTCCCACCCTCCAGCTGGCAAAGCCTCACAGTCAGAAGAGATAAAGATTCTGGTTACAGAATCACCAATGCAACCAGAAGTTAATGGCCAGACCTGCTTGTACATCCCCAAAGCCCCTGTTCCCTGAGCAGAGGCATTAGTCACAGAAAGAGACAGACAGAAACGTCAGGTTTGAGCTCATGCCAAACATTACACCATTCCTTGGACTTAAGCTCTGTACTTCCTTTGCTTTGCAGCAGCAGGGAGAGTGGAAGGCTATTTTGGAAGTCAAGCACCAGAGAGCAATTTCACACATGTGTGCACAGATATATAAAAGTCTTCAGCAACACACAGAAGCTGGAACTTGGAGCTCTGCATTACCAGCTTGTGAAAGGGCAATGGAGGGCCCCAAACATGGCTTTGAAAGGCTGAAACAAACCCAAGCCACTGGATAACATTCTGAAAATCTCTCCATCTCCTAACTAAAGAACCCTCTCTGACAAGAGGAACGTCCAATCACCAAGTTTGACATACCTGGATCTTCAGGAAGGCTTCTTACACCCAGACCCCACAGATGTGGGGTAAGATACTTAAAAGACAAGCTTCCTGAATTCCCTTAATAATAAACTAAGGCATTATTTGCATTTATTTCCATGTTACTGAAAGGAAATCTTCCTTATTCTTCTTAGCCAGAGGAGCAGAAATATGTGGACAGAAGCTGTGACTGAAAGTCTGACTCCTGTGACTGGCCAGTGTGTAAGGACTGGGTAGCCAGGGCTTTATCTCAAGGACTACCAGCCAAACTCGTTACTTACCGCTTCCATTAGGCCTTTCAGAGATGGTGTCTTTAACATTAGTGCATCAAAGACTTCCTCGGACTCTTTTCGGACATAGAGCAACACTGGAAAGCAATTTGGAGAGGAATTAACTGTGCAATTGCTCCTCAGGAAAGATCTGTATCCCACAGTGGCTAAGCACATGGGGACATCCACTGAGGATCTTCTGAAGAAATATACATAAATCCATTCAATATACACTTAAGACTGTAGCACAAACATGCACAGCTAGGTTGGCTCAAAACTTACTTCTTGCACATTAAGCCACTGTATGCTTAAGCATCTTTATTGTCAAAATACTTTTGTATTTTCTTTATTTTCTCTATTATTAGAAAAAAAAGGTCATATTTGAAACAAAGAAAGGAGGAACACAAAACACAAATCTTTGAGGCTCTTGGGTTCCTCCATATCTCACAGTCATTTGCCGTAAGACTTTTCAAAATCAAATGATTTGACAGATGCTATCACAGCAGGTGAAGCCATCCTGGCCACCTCCTAATTTTTAAATAATTTATTTGTACAGTTCTCTGCTCCTCCTATGCTGTCTCATCTTTCTTCCTACCCCTTGCTGTGTTTCAGTAATACTCATACCACCAGAGCTGGCATACAATGCAGGCTTGGTCTCCTGCTAGGAGGGGAACAAAAGGGCAAGAACCCCAATTAGGTGAGCATCCCTAGCGTTCTCAAGCTAGCACAGACTCATTGTATGTAACATCAGCCTCATTAAAAACTGCATTAAGGCTGAGGAATAAGCCGGGAAAGCAAGACAGCTTGGACTTTAACAGCTTTGCTGTCTTTAATCCATCTTCTAATGACTAGGTATTGCAACCTGGATTGTTTGCAAGGGTTCATCAGCCACAGCTTTGACACACCTGCAACACAGAACAATTAGTGGCATTTCTAATTGAACAAGGTGAACTCAGGACAACACAGCACCTTGATGCATTTCCCAATTTGCCTGCTAAAGGCAGGTTTAAAAAGGGAGGACTGTAGATTTGGAAGACAGGACACATACTCTCAGTTACAGCACAGGTCAGATGAGAGTCAGCCAAAGGAGAGAGACTCCCATGGGCCTTGTTTTATGGCATACAGCAACAAGAAAAGAAAAGAAGTCTTATTTCCTCCTATAAAATTCATCCTTCCTTACTAGTTTATCCAGACTGGAGAAGTGCAGCCCCATTATGATCAGACTTGCTAGACTTAGCATTTGCTGCTTCACAGGTTTAATACTTCAAGCTTTGTTGTGGTCCTTCCACACACAACTATCCTCAAGCAGGTACACCACCTCCAACACCCCTAAGGGACCTCTCATCTCCTTCCACAACACCACAGCAACATGAAATTGCAAAGACTGAAACTCAGTTAAAAATTAGCAGTGTATTCTCTTAGCTTGGCTTTCAGAGGTGAACATCCCATTTCCTGGCACCATGAAAGATGCAATGGTTTTATACCCAGAACCAGTTCTTGGTGTTCATTGCTTGAAGTCCTGGAGGAGATTCCCAGAGTATTTTGTAGCAGATTACATGATGAATTCTCTGCCCTAGTCCATTAGGGATACTGGTAAGCTGCTCACCTCATCCTGACTCTCTTTCCTTATAGGTTCAGAGCCCATTACTGTCTGAGTTAGCAGAAATCCCCAGAAATTCTCACAATGTAAAAGATTTGCACAGCTGAACCACATCCTGATACATGAACTGTCACTACTCCAAGCCAGAAAAAACAGGCTGAAGTATATACCAATATGAATTTTAAAATTCTTTAACCTCAGATGCATCTCTCTATCATGATGAACAAATACTCCAAACATTCAGTCTCTGAAAGAAGAAAATACCTCTTTTTGGCTCTTCTATTCTGGCCATCTTATTTGGAGTAGCAATAAAGTCCTCTTCACCAATATAAGCTCCTCTCTTCAGGTTGGAGCTGTCGTTGACAAGGCAAAATGTTAGCAGTGGTACAATTACAGGGACTTACCCCTGTGTCTGAGGGCAAGGTGTCAGGAGGTTGAAGGGCAGCTCTTACCTTTCACCCTCTAGTTCTTCTGAAGCAACAGGAAGGACCTTTAAAACCAAAGGGGAAATTTTGTGAATATTTCATCCAGAACTAGAATTAATTTTCTCTTATAATCTTTCAATGCTAAATCAAATGACACTTTGGCTCAATCTTCCAAAAGTCAGTAAACATCTTCTTTACCTTTTTTCATAAAAAGTATTAAAGGATCTCAAATGAGAGACAGGAACAAAGAGGACCTAACCAGCTTTCTACCTGGACTGGTGTAGAGTCTTCTGACAAAACTCAGCTCTAGAGCCTTTGTAGAAAAACATGCAGGAATGTCAGCCTTATGGATACAAGTTTATTCTCCATCCCTGCTAGGAGTTCAGGCAATGCTCTTTAAAAGAAAGGTTTAGATTATGTTAGAGCATGGCAGAACTCCCGGCACAGCAAAGTTCAAGATTTTGAAACCTGTTTGCATGCTAATTTTTTCCCTTCCAGTTTCTTGTAAGCTGGAACTTTTCAGGAACACTGAGGCAGGGTGCTCTGGCAGTGGATCACAGAGCTGATACACGTGCCAGTTCCACAGGATAGATCTGGAAGAGCCTGTGCTGCACAACAGCACACCAGGATCCCAAGGGATGTTACAAGAGAAAACCACCCTGCAGTTCATGCAATGGAAATGCTAGGGAAAAATCCCTTCAGGTTCACAGAAACTGGACTTCGTAAGAAAATAATTTGATGATAAAATACCCCCAGTTAACTCCAGCCAATGTATCTTGGAGCAACATCTCTTCCCCACATGAGACTCAGCCTGTATTTGATTAGAGCTCTGATGCAGTCTGACATTTCCTATGTACATATGCACACACAGCATCCCAGGCCTTTTGCAATTACATCTCAGAGCCTCCTCATCCCCACACCCATGAGCTTTACTCACATGAGCTCCACGCTGCAGGTTTGCAAAGTGAACATCAGGAATGAACAGGACAGGCTGTGTGTCCAGGTCCATGAAGGGCTTGAAGATGGTGATGTCGGTACGTTTGTGTGAGGGAAGCATGGGCACTTTGACATCAGAAACTGCAGAGACAAAGATTGGGATAGAGGATACTGAAGGCCCTGATGGGGCCCTACATAATTTAAAAGGTACATACACTACTGAACAAGGCTACTCTGCAGTCAGGGTCAAAGCAAGAAGCTCCTGTGGCAAAGGAGTTTGAACTTTGGTTATCTACCTCTCAACTGAGGGCCTGGCCCCCATGGAAACAGTAGTCAAAGCCTTCTCCATCTCTCCAACTGAGCTGCTCAGCTTTGTTCAGATGTTAATTAGGATGGACAATAACCTGGCACTCACCCCAATAGAGGAACCGAGGTCTTCCATGTACCAAGCCAGCCAAACAGAGGGCAAAAACTAGTCTCTGCCCCACCTTCTCCCTCTCCACTCTCTCAAAAGCTTGCTGGCTTCTTACGCCAGGAGGGTACAAAGAAGACTAAGGGACAACTTGCATCGTTCCCAACTGGGAGCCTCTTAAAGAGACAGCACCACAGGAGCACTACACTACAGAGGTAGTACAAATACTGGTTTGTGCAAGTTGTTACATTGAAAGTTACATTTTGACTCCACACTTCCAAGTTTCGCATTCTGGTTCCTCTCATCGTTCACCCTGGTCACCTCAGGGTGCCAGCCCCTAGTCCATCCCCCTAGGATCAGCACTGTTGCTCACAGAGCACTTTGGCTCTCACAATGCACCAGCTGATGTAACACAACCCACCAAGAGGACAGACTTCATCCACAAAGACCCTCTGAGGAGAAAGTGAGGCAGGAGGTGCCTTAAACTGCACTTCAGACACATCTATGTCAAACTACCACAGTTGAAGACTTTATTTTACCAAGTGGAAACATATCCATCTGAGGTCAAACCAACTGCAAACGAAACAAATGATTTTCAAACAAAACCATTTCTCATGTCCTCAGTAGAAAATACACTATTTTCTCCTTGCAAAATTGATTTTTTAAAAGATTGCTCAATTCCTGTAAAAATAACTTTGTCCAAAAGCCACCAGCTGTTTCTGCGGTTGAAGAGTTCATGTATACGTGGCATTTGTGATCTTGGAGGTGAGTATAACAGCTTATGGCTTAAAGGAATCAAAAACTTCCCACATAAGAACTAAAAAGCAAAAGATTGTACTTTCCAGGAAAATAAGGGTCACATCGAGCTAAGCCCAAGCCTAGAAAATTAATATTGGAAAGCAGCTTTTGTAAAATCGTAAGATCCTGGAAGTGTGTACTGAAACTGCCTTCCCTTTCCAGCCATTATGCAGTAATCTTTTGGGAGCCGCTGGGGCTACTACCTTTGTGAAATGCTAACAGTGTGCTAAACCTGCCTCTTGTGATGTACTTCGAAAAAACCCAAAAACCCAGCCCTTTCCACAACTGCCCTCGAGCAAACGAGTTCCCTTCAGCATTATCTTCTGAAACTGCTCCAGCAGCCTGTACCTGCTGCGTCAGGAAAATCCTGCCTGGCGAGCTGAGAGGTGCGTGCTGGCTGAACCAGTCGGGCTGTTAATAGCACACGGAGCAGAGCAAGCGAGAGCACGCGCCTGCCCCGTGCCAACAAAGAACAGGGAGACACATCTTCCTCTAAGCAGCTCTGCTGGTGAGTAACCAGTCATCCAAACACAGGATCTGTCACCTGCAGCAGCTAAAGGAAGATACTCCTCATCCTTTACATACAACAGTGCTAAGGTCTCCACAAGCTTCACAACGCAGAAACTTTGAAATGACTTGCTAAGGACCACTTTGCTCTCGAAGAGTGAGCATAGGGCTGAGAGGCTCAGCCCCAATGCTGCCACGGCCTTGCTGAGGAGTTGTAAACATATTTTTAATGTAAGTTAAAGTCTAAGTTTAGAAACAAGCTGAAAATATTTGGAACTGATCGTTCTCACTGCCACCTGGATTGGGAGGGGCTCCAGCACTGGCCAAAAATCCCAGCCTCACCCCACCACTTCAACTGCTACAACCCATACCTGTCTGAATACACAGCAGGACCCTGTCTTGGACAGAAAGAACTACACAGGCAGAAGTCCTAAATGACCCAGTGTGTTGCAAAATACAGTGACTGTTCCATGAGGAACTGCTTAAAACAAGCACTAGTCCATAGAGGACAAAAATTGACTTGAGAGTTCTACTGCACAAGCTCTTTGTAGCCAAAATGAAATCCAATATTTAAAATACTGATGGAATAAGTTCTACTTACAGGCATTCAACTGAGAGCTGGGATCAGTGCACTTGCCTTTTCTTTTGCTTTGCTTTCGCTCTTCATCCCTGATCTTCCTCTCTGCTCCCTGTCAGATGAGATTAAGGGAAAGGAATGGGGGAGGGAAGAAGAGGGGAGGGAGAGAGAGAAAGAGAAGGTATTTTTATTTTTTTGAGTTTTTTTTTCAGCTGCAGAGGCAGGAACACCAATTCTTTCAGAGCTATGTTTGTGGAGATCAGTTCCACAGTACACGAGCTGCAGGTTTGCCAGCGTGTGCCAACTTTGAGATCTGCTTACTTTCGAGTCCTATAATCTAATGAAATCCAACAACCATATCCAAGATGCAAACACTTGCTTTTCTTTCAAGTCAGATGGAGATATGATGACAAAAGATACCCACATCTATAACAATTGTATAAAGTGTTAGATAAAAATAGAGTTGAAGTGTTTCAAACAATAAAGAACTGCAGGTTCCCCAGTTTAGGAGCTCCCTTGATTGTCATTAAAATCTACAGAAGTCACACCACACTTAGATCACCAAGTGCAAGATACCTCCTGCACATTTCACACAGAGCCTGCAGCAGTTGCACCAGCCTTCACTGAGCTCAAGCTGCAGACATGCACTGCTTTAAAGCAGGGATTATTTCTTCTCCTTTTATCAGGGCCAGGCCATGGTGGAATCCACAGATTCCCTAACTGGGTTCATGCCTGCACTGTTACTGGCCTTCCAAACCAAGCAGTAGAGGGGACAGTGCCATATTGCCATTTTTTCTGCAAGGTGCAGACAGCTATAATGAAGACAGAGAAGGAAGGGAGAAGCTTTGGAATAGTGTTCATCCCTCCAGCTCTGCCCAGACTTCACATGTGACTGTGGCTTAAGTCAAGGATGTCACACTGCCAGCTGCATGAAGTGATAAGCCCACAGGAGATCCCCAACACTCAATCCTGGTGCTACCACCAGATCACCAGAACTGGTACACAGGAGTTCTACCTGTCTCCCAACACCCTCATGCAAAGCAGGGCAAAAGGTAACAGTTACCTGGCCACATCAAGCCCTTATTTCTCATTCCCTCCCCTTCAAAGCTGCCAAAACACACCCGCATCCTTGCATGGTACTGGAAGATGACTCAATTAGCTATAGCAAATGAGGTGTCAAAATTCCTGTGCCCATGGGGTGGGAATCTGTGCCTCATGGTGCATGGGAGAAGGGGAACAGCTCTCCTTACTTCCCAGTAAATCAATGCTCTATAGATGCCAGGCTGCCTATGCCTGCTGGTAGCACTGGGCTCATCTGCACTAACAATAAAAAGGAAAATTGGCCAGGATGTTCGATATACATTAACACGTGTCATCTTTTCTCCCATCCAATGAGAGGGGAAGAAGCAGCTTCAGGCAGCTGTGGTGAAAAAGAGAAAAAATTACACATGAAGACACAGGCATTGCCAACTTTGCTTGATCCAATAAAGCTAATATAGCCCACTGCAGTGAAGACATCCCACCTCAACCTCAGCACAGCTGGACCTCAAACCCCTCTGTGTCATCCCTTACCAGAGCAGTCACAACATCTCAGCTTGACAGCAGAAAGAACAGATTTGGCTTTAGATCTGATTTTTACCTTTCATGTGGAAATAATAAAGTTGTGCTACTCAAACACTGTGCTAGAGAACAGCATCTGCTTCCTTGTGGAGAACATGCTGATTCAACAAGAGCACACATTTTGAGAAAACCTCTGCCCTCCCATTCTCTGCTTGAAAGTCAACGTCATTCAGGCTACCGGGGCCCAGATAAATACATCTCAAATCCCACATTTAAAAAAAGCAAGTTATGTCTTGATAACAGGATTTTCTGCCCTGCCAGCAGAGCTCAGGGAGCAGTGGTTTCAAACTGAAAGGTGGTAGTTTTATGTTGGACATAAGGAGAACATTTTTTATGATGAGGGTGGTGAGGCACTGGCACAGGTTGGCCAGAGAAGCTGTGGATGTCCCACCCCTGGAAGTGTTCAGGGCCAGGTTGGATGGGGCTTTGAGTAACCCGGTCTAGTGGTCTCTGACCATGGTGAAGATCTAGATTAGATGACCTTTGAAGGTGCTTTGCAACCCAAACCAACCTGTGATCATGCAACTGAAAGGACAGTCTCCATGTTGCTGCCCATTCACATCAGCGCTCCAGCAGGCCTTGCACCCACTCTTTCCTTCCAACAGCATCTCACTCATTTGTTCTCCCCATCCCAGGAGAGCCTTCCCACAGCACTGCCCATCGCTACCAGAGTAACAGCAGATCCCAGAGGGCCACACGAGCTGATGTCTGTGAAACCCTGTAATTCACTTTCCTCATGTGGATGCGGAGCTGAGGTACCACTCACAGCAGAGAAGGTCTTCTTCCTCTGGGACAGGTCAGCCCCATCCCTGCCCAGCCCAAATATTGCAGGGCCAAGCCTGAAGGAAGCTTATGCCATACCATTCTACAGGATGACACCATTATACCCATACTGCTTTACTCAGGTCCTGAAACCACACATGAGCAGATGAAAACCAAACATCCCAGGCATTGCAAGTACAGCCTTGACAAAGGAATAGAGGAGACATCTGTGTTAGGTGGCCACAACATCATAATTTTCTGCTGGTTGGGTTTTTTTTCCAACTGACCTCCATACTATAGAGTTGACACTCCATGAAGAAAATATGGGTAAACAGAACTTCTACAGGTAAGAGTGGTCACATGAGGACAAACATTCAGGACTGCAACAGGTGTGAATATTATAGTAACAATAGTCCTATAAACATTCAAAAGCAGCTGGCTGATTACATAGGATTCAATACAGGGCAGAAAATAGGTGCTTTTTCTGAAATGCCAATGCTCTTACAGGAGCCTGGAGCAAGCAGCCAGCATTAGGGTCCACGAGTACATGGGGTTTGTGTGGGATAGCACACAGGGGCTACAGGGGTGGCTCCTCTGAGAGGATGTTTATTCCAAGAAGCAGCTTCCCTCACGCCCAACAGAGCCAATGCCAGTCAGCTCAAGATGGCCAAGGCCCATCAGCAATAGTGGTAGTGCATCTGGGCTCATGTATTTAAGAAAGGGAAAAAATACTCTGCCACAACAGTCAGAGGAAGCAAAGTGAGAATATCTGAAAGAAACAGCTCTGCAGATCCCAAGCTCAGCGCAGAAGGAGGAGGTGTCCACAGGATAGGAGCAGAGATTCCCCTGCAGTCTGTGGTGCAGCCCATGGTGAGGTAGCTGTGCCCCCGCAGCCCATGGAGGGCCATGGTGGAGCAGAGATCCACCCACAGCCTGTGCAGGACCCCACAGCAGACCAGGTGAATACCCAAAGGAGGCTGTGATTCTGTGGGAAGTCTGTGCTGGAGCAGGGTTCTGGCAGGACCTGTGGCCCCATGGAGAAAAGAGCCCATTCTGGAGCAGGTTTGCAGTCAGGACTCGTGGCCCATGGGGCACCAACACAGGAGCAGCCTGTTCGTGAAGGACTGCACCGCACGGAAGGGACCCACGCTGAAGCAGTCGGTAAAGAACTGTAGCCTGTGGGAAGGATTCATGTTGGAGAAGTTTGTGGGAACTGTCTTCCGTGGGAGGGACCCCATGCTGAAGCCAGGAAACAGTGTGAGGAGTCCTCCCCCTGAGGAGGAAGGCACATCAGAGATGTGTGATGAACTGATCACAGCCCCCATTCCCCCGCACTGCTGCAGGAGAGGAGGGAGAGAACTAGGGAGTGAAGATGAGCCTGGAAAGAAGGGAAGAGTGAAAGGAAGGTACTTTAAGAATCAGTTTTATTTTTCATTATCCTGTCCCGATTTTGATTTATATTTCTTCTTCCTTTCTTCACTTCTCTTTTAATTCAGGTACAATTTGCAAAGTATCTGGAGGAATAAATCAGGAAAGTAAGTAAAAATCCCAAAGGGAATGATGAGATGCACTGGCATTACTGCATTAATAGATTTGCTGAAATTTCTGCCATAGCTTGAAGGAAGCCATTGGAGTCTATGTCCTGACTACACATCTGCCTTTTAATTAACCAATTTCTCTTATTAGCAGTGGTACAAGCCTGTCAGTAATTTTAGCACTGTGTCAGTAATTGATGGGACAACTTAGGAGTAAAAGATCTCCCCCCACGCTGCAGCAAGTCTGTCCTCTCTGTATTGTAGAGAATGCAGGTTGATAACACACAAGACTCCCAGATTACTTTGGTGAAAAAACTTTAGATGGCACACTTGCCTCAGTCTCATCTTGAAACAGGAAAAAGAAAATAGAAAAAGAAGGGAAAATAAAGGCCCGAAGAAAGCTCATGAGACCTAAGCCTCTCAGGCTTACTGGCAAGTTATAAAGATGGCTCTGGAGAGCCTTTGCTAAGTCCCTGTAAATTCTTTGCAGAAAGTATCACAACGGGAGCAGCTACAGGCAGCTCTCCCAGCCATGCAGGAAGGCAGAGGGACCTATTTAAAAGCCTATGGATGGACAACAGAATGTGGCAGGGTGAGTTAAAGGCGTGCTACAGCAGGGGCACAGTGCAGAGGGCACTGTGTATTTTGGGAGGTAAACGGAGACAGAACAATGGTGCATGAGATGAATCTTTGTGTCAGTGTCCTGGGGAGCACCAGGCAAGACCACACAGTGTGTGACCAGGGCAAAGCCAGCACAGGACGAGAGAGGGGGGTTACAGACCTGCCCCAGCCCTGCAGCTGCACAGGGAGGCATTTGAGGCATCACCTGTAAGAGTCCGCCCTAGGAAGGCGGGGTCTGGATCCAAAGAATAAGAGGCCCAAATCAAGAAGGATATCAGCAAAACAGGAAGTCAACATGGTTCACAGCAATCAAAAGGACCGGGCAAGTCCAGGAAGCATTTATCACAGCCTAGAACAATCTTGGTCACTCTGGAAATAACAACATTACACATTACTTGCCCTGGACCTTCAAAAGACTGCTCAGGCAGGAACAGAAAATTTTCCAGTCTTCATAACCTTTCTTTGCAAACTCAGTTAAGCTTTTACAGCTGCTTTCAGCTCAGCTTCTGCTGTCTCTTTCACAGCTTCTGTTGAACAGTGGCTTTGGGAAAGGCATTAATTGTGTGCTAATAGCATTAGGCAGAGCAGTCAAATTACAGCACCTATCCAGCTTGTAAATGTTTTTTTTTAATGCTGCTGTGTTTCATGGTGGTACACCTTTTGTTCACAAGCTCTGGAAGTTACTGATTTGAGTTTTTTTATAACAAATGCAGTATGAACACAGGAAGAAATTTCAATGGACCAACAGAGCTTGGGCAAAAAGACACACCTGCACTTCATCCAGTCAATGGCAATGATTTCTCCCGCTGAAGGCTATTCCCGCTGTCAGTCTGCCACTGACTGACCTTTCTCTAAAGTCAATGCTCAGGAACACTTAGTACTCCAGCATTTCGAGAGCACCAAATGTATTTGAGGTCATCATAACATCTATGAGCCAAGTAGAAGGGGTTGAAATTTTTTCCTTGCAAAGGCTAAACACAGACAGGACTTTTCAGTGAGCCAAAATAGCAAGTGACACAATTAGGGGGAAAAAAAACCAAGCTGCTAAGCTGTGGAGCAGCCTTTCCAAAACGGTCATTGGCACATTGACCCAACCTTACCTTGTCACAGAAGACTTTAATTTGGCAGTAGGCTCTGTGGACTGGTTTGTTACTCCTGTTATTGTAGCTGTAAGTGTCAATCTGGAGATTCAGGGGCAGGCCTTTAACTCCCTTCTGAGAGGAAAAATCTGTGCTGAGGCAGTTCACAGAAATGAAAACCTGCAGAAAAGGAAAGCAGCAGCCGTCAGTAGTGACACATGGAGTCCTGGCTGACCACAGAGCAAGGGATACTCGGGGAGTGCTAAGGCCCAAATGTTGGTCCTTGCCACCACAAGCAGCACCTTCTTTCTTCTGAGACATCAGGTAAAATCCCCAAGAAGCAATATAACATTCTTAAGTCTTTATATACGCCATTAGAGGGGACAAAGCCACTTTTTCCAAAACAGATTTCAACAAACTCTCCAACTTTAGGAAGACTCTACCCATCTTTCCACCCAAGAGCTCTCAAATGTCACCATCAAACTTTTAGCGAAAGGAATGCTCCTACACTCAATCCTCACTGCTCAGTGTTTATCAGCACCTTGGTAAGAACACAACCATGTTTCAAAAAATTCATGTTAGTTTGGGCAAGTTAAAACAAATCTTTCCATGAGTTTTACATGAGCACAGCTTATGCTTGAAACTACTTGGTTGAGGTTTTTTCCTAAAGGTTATTAAAAGCTTTTAAAAAATATTAGGCAACATGTAATCTTTACACACAGAAATAACACCATTATTCCAGGGAAGGTTTCTGGGCTTTACACTAAGTTGAACACTACTTTGAATATTCCTTAGTAAGACCTGCAATACCCTGTTAACATTCAGATTGAAAGGGTAAGAGAAACATTTCCATTATTCTTATAAAAAAATTAGTTACAGGGAAAATTAATTGAACGTATGAACATATCTAATTTCACTTTCATAACTGCTTGAAAAAACAACAAAAAAAACCCTCTCACAAACACAAATCACACACAACCAGAGAACAAGTCCAATGCTGCTTAACAGAAAGAAATATCCTTAAGTGGATATGAGCAGATAGACCAGAGTACTTTGTATCTAGATAATGGGCTTGCAGTGTGCCAGGCTTTTCTACAGAGACAACGTCCATTACTGGTACATCTCAGAAGCTGTAAGGATTAATTACCAGGAATTTACGAGCCACTGTGACTTGCAGCGGCTCCTCTCCTCACTGCCTGAATAATAAAGGCTGGGAACGCACTACTTTAAAAAATGATCAAAGCCTTCAGAGCCAGAAGCACCTTCCCAGAGATTTTGCAGGACCATCCCAGGACCCGATCGCTCACTTATTGTGGCGTTTCCACCAGCACCACTTGAGTCCCAGCAGTGAGCTGGTGCCACCTCCCGGAGTGCAGAGGCTCACACAGGCTTGGGAAAGCTTACAGGCTTTGGCTTTGCTAAGTGCTGCTTATCAAGGTCCTCTTCGCACAGGCTCCGCAACATCCTTTACTAGTTTTAACAATAATGGGAAATGGAAACGTAAAACCCCGATCTGGGGATAGTTTATAACCATTGTTTTTTCCCCGCTATGAAAACACAGCTGTATAAAAAGCCAGGGTAGGGAGGAACTTTTCTCGTAATAACTTGCCTGAATATTGGAGATTCACATGCAGCTTCCTGCAGCCCCTGTGCCCTGAGAGGGCAGCACAGTAGCTCTGCAAACAGCCCCCCATTCCCTCGTGTGCACACACCATCCCAGAGATTCCAACTCCAATGTCTCCACCAAGTCCTGCTGTGCCAAGAGACATGGAATGTGTGAAACTCCACCCAACCCAGGCCAGCACAGCACATCAGCAGAGCCCCAGCCCCTGACCCACGCTGCTGCCTGTGCGGGGACCCAAGCCAGCAACATGCACAGGATGCGAGGTGAGCTGGTGCTCAGTGCCTGCTCACCCTCCAGCCTGCGTCCCAGCACCCCAAACCTGTGCTGTTCCAAGACAACTTTTTGTGAAAGCATTAAATACATCTCAAATCACAGTCAGGAAAATTATTTTAAAATAAGCTGCTCGCAGTCTTCTCCAGAGGAACCCAAAGGATGGCTTTGCCCGCTTTTATCCACCCCGCTTCCCTTTTTGCTACCTTTGGCTTTACAAGGACATTTTGCCTGCAGTGCTGGCACACCCCGGGGGAAAGCTTCAAGGAGTTTGAAGAGCTGCTCTCACCAGCTTGGGAGCTTGGTAATCAGATGTATGCACAGCCTGAATAATTGTGTTCCCTGAGCACGGGTTTTGCTTTTTAAAAGACCCTCAACTCTGGTGTTTGCATATTTTTACATTTTAAATTTTAATTTTAAATTTACCTGCACTGAATATTCACACAACTCATTTCTGTATGAAAAAATGACTACATTCTTTAAGAAAAACATGCCCAAGCATCCACATCAGCAGGTCCGCCACCACCTCGAAATTTCTGTGAAATCCCTCAAATGAGTTTCACACCACTGGACACCAGAAGATGCAGTGTGCAGCATCAGTCAACAGTTCTCTAGCACATGGTGTCATGTCTCTTCTGAGACTTCAAGTTTGTGTTTTCAGTTTTTATGGCTTACCAGCCACACAAAGCCTGCTGGGTTGAAGGTAGAAGAGTTGGTCTCAGCACAACAGACACATGTTACTACAGCAGAGCTGCACAGGTATCCCATGGGAATTTAGGATTGCCTGTCAGATGACAAAGATTATCCTCCTACTTTAGAGTCTTCTCATTTGATTAGCTTTGGCTTTAAGCAGCTGACTTCATTTTCATGCCATTTAAATCTTCAGGACTCTAGGCAGGAGATGACAACTAAAACCTAATCATGTCTCTGAAGCAACAGAGAGCCAGCCTGTCTTCTCCTATTTGTACTAAACCATTTCAGTTCAAAAGGAGCATCTACTTCTCCCTACCCATCCTGTAACTCCTATTTTTGAGCAACTTCAGGTTGCCTCAAGTTTCATGAAACAGAATTTTAGCTAACAGCTTTTCCAGTTTGGGCTAAAACAGTTTCAGCCAGGTTCTTTATGTACAGGAATATTTGACTTACATTAGAAATGAAATGTAAGGCCAAGTGACTTCGTCAGCTACATCCCCACCCCAAAATTGCCAGAAGAAAGAAAAACGTAACCGCAGAAGTTGCTCTGCGTCTTCAGCCTGCTGAGCAAGATTCCTTTTCATGAGTCCAACCTATTTTTCTAAGGGCAGTTCCGCATTCTCAGCTATATTAAGATTTGTTGTTACTTTTAAAAAAAACATTTTCATCTCACAACATAAAGACAGCACTTAAAAATAGAGCACTGTCAAGCCTGGGCACTTACAAACGTGAGTCAAGCCCTCAAAAGTTACGCAGATTTTCTTTAAAACTAAGATTTGTAAAGGGATTAGAAACCTGTTCTTGAGTTATTTTGCTTACTTGGCAGTTGAGCCTCTAGTCTATATTTGACTACATATATCTAGGCTATCATATATCCAGGCTTTTCTCTCTAACCAAAGACAGGATTTATTTTCCCTTTTTTTCCTGTGGATTTCTTCCATGTATTTTCTAACTCCTTATAACAAAAGCTGAGATACTCATTGAGGCAAATGGCTCCACAATGGTGGCGTCTCAGATAAAGTCAAACAGTGTGAAAACTGTGAGTGCTACGAACTGCTAACCTCCCACACCTGGCATTCAACCCACCACTCTGGAGCCTCCTTTCCCCAGCACCATGCTGGGTTTCCTGCAGCCTTTGGGGCAGCCCAGCTGCACACAACAAAAGACTGAAGGCAAAAGAATTAAAGCACCTTCTCTGGGATCGTGCTGGAAGTTAGCGTGGGAAGAAGTCTGACCTCATTATTTCTCAGTCTGCTTTAACCATCCGACCCCTCATGCCCCTCCTCACCTAAGGTGGGAGGAACACGCCATGCCTACATTCAAATCCACGAGAAATAATCTTCCATTTTAATAATGCAGAAAAAAAAATTAATCTGACAGCTCTACTATGTGCCCTCAAGGAAGGGCAGCAGAGACAGCCAAGTTCTTTCCACACAGCACCTTTTTCTAACAAGATCTCCCTTTCAAACAAACCAGGAAAAACAGACATAATTAAAGGGCAATCAAAGCGCTGCAGGAACCTCTCTGTCAGCGAGATGAAAGATGCCTTTTTTAAATGAAGGCTTGCATACCCAGATCTCCTCTCCTCGGTTTATCTTGGACGCCGTACTCTTTTGTCACACAAAAAGCACTAGCAATTCTGATGAGTCCAAAGGCTACATATGCAGCAGCTTTAGATGAAATGTCACCTCGTGCAGGCTCATCTGCCCAGCTGGAAAGGAGCAGTGTAGGCTCTCACCCATGGCAGCTGGGGCTGCCACAGGCCATGGGGAGCAACTTGTGTTAGCACACCATGAACTCTGACCAGTCACAGCAAACACAGGCATGGGTTACACTATCCTGCAAAGTCTCGTACATCCTTCTGGATAAGGCCCTACACAGGCAGACTTGGGACTTTTCCAGGCTGATCACCTTGTTCCACGTTTATTTCATTTCAAGAGAAGGCAGATAAATGGTATTACCTCCTCCTGTTTAGGATACTTTATATTTCTGTGTCCAAAGGATTAAGACATTACTCAACAATCCAAGTCCATTAGATATTTCTTTCTCTATTGAGAATTCAGATAAAAACTTTAGCTCTTTTCTCACACTAGGAGGCAAAAGCCTCTCATTTTAACCACAGAACAGTTTGGGTTGGAAGGGACCTGAAAGATCATCTAGTCCAGCCCCCCTGTTATGGGCAGGGACACATTCCACCAGACCAGAAGGGCCAAAATCCCATCCAACCTGGCCTTAAACACTTCCAGGGATGAGGCATCCACAGCTTCTCTGGGCAGCCTGTTACAGTGCCTTAGCACCCTCACAGTGAAGAATTTCCTCCTAATACCTAATCTGAATCTATCAGTTTGAAGCCATTCACCCTTGCTCTGTATCACTACAAGCCCTTGTCAAAAGTCCCTCTCCAGCTTTCTTTTAGGCCTCCTTTAGGTACTGGAAGGTGTTCTGAGGTATCTCCAGAGCCATCTCCAGGCTGTACAACCCCAACTCTTCAGCCTGTCTTCATAGGAGATGTTCCAGGCTATGTTATATTCAGTCCATGTTATATTCAACCTAAAATTGTCAGAATGTTTTTAATTTTGGATGACTGTGTTTGTACAGAATACAGAGTTTGGAGCCTACAACACAACAACCAGAGACAGGTTAAACTGCAATGAGCTTCCTTCCAGGGAATGCAGCTAGATACTGCTTTTCTTGACCTTGGCTAGATGTTATGCCCAAAATACAGTAGGCAAAGGGATTCCAATGGGTCTGGAAACCATTTTCCTGACACAAAGGCAGTGTCTCCCCCTCCTATAAAGAAAAATTACTCGGAAGCTCAAAGTTTGTAATTTCAATGCTGATAGCTAAAATCATATTGTTTCTCTAAAGGCTTGGATAAATATAAACAGCAAAGAAAAAAAAGAGTATTTTCTAAAGATTTGTCCCCATCTGTTTCATCTGCTGCAAGCTAGCTGGATGCAAAACATCTCCAGTCCAAAAGCCTCATGAAGTACGCCAGCAGAGTCCCAAGCCCTTCCGAGAGGCAGAGCTGTCAGCCTGGGCACTACCTGGTGCCAAAGTAGCTACGTGGCTTCCAGGATTGGCTCTGGGTGAGAGCCAGGCAGCTTGGAGTGCAGGCAGGGCAAGCACAGGTCTGCCTGCACACATCCACGAAGGCATGTCCTAGGAAAGCAGTGCTGGGAAGACTATTCTGTATTTAAAAGAAAAAAAACCCAAACCCACACTTTGGTAAGATCACCTGAGAGGTGGCTAATCTTACTGCTCTCACATTTGTTTCTTCACCTCCCACATGCACCACAGGTTTTGCATCAGCAGGAGGTGAGCCAGGAAAGAGATAAAAAAATTGGGCAATTCATGCACCTGTGGGCTCCTCAGCCGCCTCCTGCCTTTGGGATCGGACGCTCCAAAAAAGGCTTGTCTGGCAGATGGGTGCTAGGGCTGCATCCGCTCCCGCTCCGCTCGGGCAGACCCAGCGCCAGCCTGCTCGCAGCCCAGGGGAGCTCGTTTGCATTCAAACCCACCAACCCCAATCTGGGTGACTGACACAGAAGCCATCACGGGTCCCACACCACGGCAAGGAATGACAAGTGGGAAATATGATCCACCTCCAGATAAAGAACATCCTCCCAGCAAGTTTACTCCATTAACAAAACAAAAAAGAATGGTAATGAAAGGAAAATACATATTCCTGCTGATTGTTATTCCAACCTGTTCCGAGGCAAGGAAATATAGGAATGTCTCTGCTCACAGCACCTGGGAAACCTGGGGATAATGGTTCCCAGTCCTACTGATGCTTCCTCCCACCCCACGCTTTGACAAGATAAAGCTACTGGGCCGTTTTTGTTAGGTTGGTTGGAAAGAAAGTAAAAACAGCAGTTTGGCAAAAACAGTGACAATATGTTGAAAAAACCCAACCAACCAACAAAAAAAACCCCACAAAAAACCCCAATGCACCCCCCCATCAACAACAACAACACAAGTCTCCAAAAACAATGACAAAAACTGAAACCCAACAAAACAACACAAAACAGAGAATTAAGTCCATAAAGGCACAAAAATGGCTGAAAAGAAAGAGTTGCCATCAGGTAAAGAAGGAACAGAGAAAAGGGAAAAGAAAAAAAAAATCAACTCCTAGTTTTCTTTACAGAAAAGCTAATGTCAAGAGATTTTTCTTTCAGCTTTAAGAAACACCCTGTGAACTCGTATTTGGAAGACCAGACAATGGCAGAGGCTTGGGACACCAAGTTCAGAAGAAATACTGAGTTGAAAACTTGCTTCTAGCTGGCAATGCTTAAAATCAACGGCAGCATATGCTTGTTTTTCAGAAAACCCAGGACAGAGTAGGGAGAGGTCAGTGTTAAGAGGCAGGTAAGCAATACTTGCTATGACTTTCCTATGTCACTGCTCCAAAGGCTGTGTGTACTTGTGCCTCAAAGTATTTGTGGTCTGCAGCCTTGGCTTCACACCAATCTCTTTCCTTTAAGTATGTTTGACTCATCACATTTCATAGTTTCATTTCCAACTAGCCAAACCTGTACCTACCCAATGCTGCTGAAGGTGGCAACACCTTCTTTAATGAGGCATATGACTGCTGCTTCATTACAATGGCATCCATATAAATGTATGCAATATTCATCAATCAAAAAAAGTTGAAATTCTTCCTACAGTGAACACCAAGGGAGGAATATGCTAGAATAAACTCCTAAAATAAATCAGTAGTGTACCGCCCAACATCACTTCCAGTTGTAGCAAGAGATCCACCCTCTCCAAAAATTGAACTCTAAACAAAATAATCCTGCCAGCACATGGGAGGAGCTGCCAAGAAGACCACCCTCATTGCCTAATTTTCTATTTCGAAAGGCTATCCCAAATTAGACACAAATTACCAAATATAGGACCATTCCACTCTTCTTGGACAAAAAAAAAATGCAATAAATAAAAAAGCACTGTTTAATTGCTCTGTCATTCAGGGCATCACTTAAAAGATACCATAGCATCTTCCTTTCGGTGAAAAGGCAGCAAAAAGCTCTGTCATGATATTCTTGAGCTCAAAATGCCTGTTACACTCTCTACATGTATTCCCTTTTAGTAGAAAGGGTCTTTTCACGCAGAGCATCTGACTTACAATGCCTTTTTTTTTTGGAGGGAAGGAGTAGGAGGACAATAGAACCCTTAATGTGCAGTGACATCATTTTTGGCTACAGTCCCATTACCCAGCCTAAAGCAAGCCAGACCAAAGACCTCCACGGGGGCCCTTCTCTGGGAGCTGCTGGAAGCAATGCTGCTTTTCAGACGGGACCCGTTGGGAAGCACAGAAGGAGCGCCCCAGCGCAGAGGCAGGATCCTTGCCCTGTCAGAGCTACAGAAACAGGCAGGGAGGCTCTTGCAGTCACTGTGCAGACAAGAGGCCCCAAGCCTCCTGCTCCACAGGGCAAGAGCTCAGACAGGATTTGAGCAGAGCAGGATCCAGCAAAGCCAGTTAACCCTGGGGAAACCAATCCGTCCAGATTGTTCAACTGCCACTGACCTGAGAGCAGGCCATGTCCCCAGGCCAGAGTTAAGGGACATTTGCTTTGCAGCCTAACGGGTAACATAGCAGAGATAACAGGACAACAGCCAACACTATGAAGAGCAGTATGAAATGTGCATTTAACCACACACATAGTGGCATTTTTTTTTAGAAGACCTTTAATGGGTACCAACCAAAAAAAGAAGAGCCTGGTATGATGTACAGACCTGGGAAGAGATGGAACCCAGCCTCAAAAAATCATGACCTGAACCTACAAACACTTCTTCTAACTGACATGGAGGACAAAGACAAAAAGGGCTGCAAGGATTCCTATTCCCTACTTCTGACATCCCCACATTTCAAAGACAGCCAAGCCCACTCAGTCAACAAGAAAGGACAGAAAACTCCAGAGAAAGCTGCATCCCAGCTCCAGACACCCTGTCCCTAATGAAGTCATAGACGCGAAAGATGACGAACTTGTGTTCAAACATCTAAAAGCTTCTTTGCAGGAGAAGAACCCCACCTCAGCTGTCTGCCCAGCACGGCAGACACCCAGCATGGGGTGGGAAACTGTTTGAAGTCTCCACAAGCCCCAGGGTAACTCCAGTATTACCTGTTGCATGCAAGCGAGTATCAGCTACGCATCTCGTCAGACTCATTGGATCATGCTTCCACTCATGCAGGATAGCTCCTGACTGAGCAGCTACACTGGCTTTCTTGAACACCCCATTCAACAACTCACCAGTCCATCAATTAGTTTTTCACCCTCTTCCCCTTTCCCTCTCACAAAGCATGATTGTCTCCTCGTTCAATTATTCCCCTCCTCTGCTCTGTCAGGTGATGGCATCAGACCTCATCTCTAACACAGACATCTGAAAGCCCACCTGAATCACTGCTTCCCCACTCTGCAGTATCTCCTGACAATCTTTCTAACCCTGACCTCCCTCTCCTTCAAATCTCAACAGCACCACTTCAGGGCAGCTTGCCTCTTTCGAAGCCTGGCCTTCCTCCCCACCCTCAGCTCCCTTCACTGTCTCAGAGCAAGGAGGCTTTGGCTCCAGGGCCCTTTTCCAGCTTGAACACACTCTTGCAAAGGTCAGAGAATACTGAAACCAGCCTCTGCTAGGAAGTGACTGCTTCCACCAGCTCCTGTGCTGTCCCGAAACAACAGAAGAGGGCAGAGGGGAGCTGGCAGCGAGAAGCACATTTGCTCTGAAATCCGTGGACACGGTCTGGTCCCAGAGTGGGAAGTGTCTGTCATGCATGAAATACTCCTGGTTTCTACACCCAAGGGCTCACGAACAGCACACCAACGCAGGCAGCTGTGGGACAATTCCAGCTGTGCAGAGCTAGGCTTGTCCGATGTGTCCAGTGACCAGAGCCCTGGCCTTGCCCTCGGCTCTCCCAGCACAATGCAACATGGAAATGGGAAATACTTGTTACTGAGGGCATCTCAAACATTCTTCTTCCATCCCATAAATCCGCAGCTGCAAAATCCCCACAATTTTCCTTGCTACAGAAGGAGCATGACTTCTGTTGTATGAAAAGAGTGTTTCCTCACCAGGAAGGTGCAGTTTACTAAACCCCCTTGGTGCCCCAAGAGCACTAGCAAAGCACTCTCAGGCAGGTGACACCCTCCTGAATAGACACAGTGGCAGAGGTGCAATATTCCTGTCTCCAGAAGAAAGCAAGTACCTGGTCCCAGAGCTGCTAAGCACCACTCTTGTGATAATATGCTATTTCTGCCCTAAATCTGACACACACCCTGCGTGTCCAAATGAGTAACTACATCAGAAATCCCAGACACAGAGCCTCATCACCTCCCATCTGACATGGCTGCACAGGATCAAATCATTTCCACAGCAAACTGGAAGCAAAAGCAAGAGGGAAACAGGAGAAGCAGCAAGCCCAAAAGAATCACTTGGCTCTGGTCCAGGTAACTCCAGGGCTCAGGAAGCAAATTTCTAATAACCAAGGCTTGCTGGCTGGTTAAACATACTGTCTATGCAGCACTTCTGCTATTATTAAGTATAAAACCCTGTATTTATTACTGTGAAGGAATTTCTGTAACATCAGAAACTCAACTCTATCTATTCCCTGCTCTCTTCATATACTTTAAGACTGCTGTCAGGGGTTGGGGGGCAGGGAGGGAAAGTAAAAGAGAGAGCAAGAGCATACGAGGTAAATGAACCATGCAATAAAAATTGTTGAAATTGGCTCAGACATCTCCTGATAAGATCACAGAAGTTGAGAAAGAACTGCAGCTCTTCTGGTAAGAAATTCAGTCATTGACAAAACACATCCACTCAGGGAAAAAATGAAGTTAAACAGACACTTAAACACGCAGAGCACTTGCTAAAAATGCCAATTCTTTAAATACTGAAGTTGAGAGTATTTTTGTCTTAATATGATTCTGATCCCAGGAGTCAAGGCTTGCACATTTGGCATCAAGAGTGCCCTCTGAAAGTTCATACAAACCAAGACGCACAGTATATGGATCTCACACACTAAGATTGGGAATCTGGAAGCAAATTTGCCTCTGTAACTACAAAACCAGTCTGTCTCACACCTCCCCACACCACTTTATCCCATGAAGTTCAGCCCTGAGATGAAATATCACCATGAGGGTACTTAGATCTTTTCAAGATGCTATTGGCAATTTCACTATAGACTGAAACTGCTCATTCGGGGGTCTGTAGAGTAACTTGGCAATAGCCACCTGGTAGGAAGGGATGGCTTTTCTTGAGGCAGCCACAAAGTTCTCAGCACCAGCTGAGCCCTGCTCGTGGGTTAGTGGCCCATTCCTACTGCTGCAGAGTGGCTCAGCCAGCAGAGAGGCAGCTGCAGAAAGTGCTTCCAGCTCCTTGAGGACTTGTATTGTTCCATCTGTATGATCCACCCCTGTATGCAAATCCTAAGCCTTTGCATATCTTGCGGACGCCCCTGCTCCTCCTGCAGAGCAGTAGCGCACACAGCTCCAGAGAAGGACCTGTGTTCTTTGCTGAGAGTTCCCGTGTCCCCCCAGGCCAGGCCCTCCCTAGACATGGCACTCTGCAGCCATCAGTACTTTTCCCCATGATGCTGGTGACTACTGGTACTGCTTGCTGATACCAGTTACTCGTACTAGCAAGGGAACAGCCAGTCTCCAAAAACAGATGGAAACTATTCCCAATTTTTAAAGAAAACCCAGGCAGGAATGAAATTCTGCAAAGAAAATTTCTTCACTTCAACTCCAGCAACTAACCAGTGAGAAATGCCTTCAGAACTGAGTTGGCTCCATGCTCTGACCTGCTTTCCATGACCCGAGAAGATGCACAAGCCTTTTCCAGAAGCCGGAGTGGCTCAAACAGCTGCAGTTAGCTACTAGCTAGGGAAGCTGCCTGTACTTACACACCTACCAAAGCGCCCACAGTTCTGAGGAAAGATCAAACCAGAGTTCACCAGGAGGCTGCTCTAGTTTGAAATAGGTCACTGGGTGTTGGGATCTGTGGTTTAAGCAACGCATGCTTTGGGAGCTCAGAGGCAGCAGCTGCTCCCTCCTGGGTGGAAGGCAAGCCCATTGCTAGAGCCTCAACTCCCCAGCAGCTGCCCCCCGCCTCCCGCAGGGATCCTGGGGAGGCTGTGCCCAGTGCCAAGCCCAGCTCCCTTCCATCACACCTCCCGCGCCGCTTCAGCTGCTCGGGAAACGCTCCGTGCTTCCTTCTGTCAGTACTTGTCTCTCAGGCAGGCACTTCTGCCAAGAACCCTAAAGCAGTTGCAAAGCTCTCCCAGTTGCACATGCAAACCCTCTTAAGAAATAGCCAGAAGGTTTTGCCTAATGTAAGAGCGTAAACAAACTTGTTACATGCTAATCACCAGGTAGGCCACACACCCTTCCCTTCCCCCAGCCCCTGAATCTGCTAAAAGGACAGGAAATACAATCGTGGTCACATACCTTCGCTTCCTCGTTGATGTCCCAGGTGAAGGATATGGCATTGTACGCGATCTCCTCAATGTTGCTGATGGTGTTGAAGCTCTCCTTGTAGTCAGCTGTTAGAAAGAAGGATTCATGAGGGGGAGGAAGAGGAGATATCACCTGAGTCCTTAATCACATGAAGCAGCCAGAAACTGTGACTCTTCAGCAGCCTCTTGGGGGCAAAAAAAGCCAAACTGTACCTTAGGAATGGATCTTTAAAGAGGCTGGAAATGGTTCTCACACACAAAAAAACCCTTCAACAAACAGGAGGAAGGAGCAAAATGGGACTTGCTAAAATTCTAAACTAGAAACTCCAGTGAGAAGGGCAGACATCCTAAGTATCAGGTGTTCTGTGCCATAACCTGCTATGTGCGGGAAACTCTACCCTGTATGGCAAGGACATAAGCTCTCAATAAAACTCCTCCAATAACAAACAAAGATTTGCATGCGCGTCTGCTTTAAGTGCCAAGTGATTAATCCCTGCTTTGATTCACAGAAGGAAGGGACGAGGAGTATAACCCAGCCTTCAGCCAGAGAAGGCTGGAACCCAGCCAGCCCCAGCCTTGTCTGGAGGCAAGTGGAAATTTGCAGTGTTTTCTTTTTTTACATGTACCAAAGACCAGTTGTGAGCAAAGCTGTGGGAAGGAGGATCATTAGTCTTGAGGTATTTCTATGAGGATCATGTCTTTTGAAGAAACACAATATTTAGGACAGCCACTGGGACTACAAGCTGTGATTTAGCCACAAGCTAAATATTCCAAAAAAATCTGCTGTTTAGAGGGGGCTGTTGGATCTCCCAATACAAAACCCTAAACCCCACCAATCAAAATGCTCCAAAAAATCAGCCTCTTTAAGGAGTCCTAAAAACTACAGCATTAGCTCCAAGCAATTACAGTCTCTGAGCTTTCAGCAAAGCTATGGATAGCAGAGGGAGTGATCCAGAAGTTCCTTAAAATAACAAAGCTTTAGCAGGAAACCAAACCTTGCCAAGGAATTAGGTCTGAAGTTTGACATCAGCAACGAGAGTGTTCCTTACCTATGTCAATGCATCTTTGTTTGGCTGTGTGCTGTCTTGAGTGCCAGTATTTCCAGTGCCTAAGCTGATCTTCCCTTGTTTTGTCTTCAGCAAACACAACCATAATGACACTCTGAAAGGAGAGAGGGAAAGATTAAAAAAAACAAAAACGAAAATGTGAAAGAGAAAAAGAGAAAAGGCCAGAGAGTACATTTGTTTTGGAGCTTTAGGCTTTTCCACTTGAGGCACTACAGTACACCTGGCACACCGCCGCCAAACAGGAAGGCAGACAACAGCACTTTCTGGGTCATAAACAGAGATGAGCAGAACTGCTCTCCTGACTAGAATTTAAGGATCTCATTCCAGGTGTTGCATCACCTTTACACAAGTGCTGACACCACTTCTTAACAGTCTGAGCCAGGATGGGTTGGTCTGGAAGTAGGTGGACAGCAAAGGAACGAACACTGACGTAAGAGCGCAGGTAAGCTGGCCTTTGTGCTGATGCTCTGGTCTAGCTTACTGCACTTCGGGAGAGTTTAAGGTTACCATCATACACACCCTCCTTCCCAAGAAACCACAAGTGCTGCCACTCACTCGGACTTTACTGATGGGGTGATGGATTCCTTCACTGCTGCTGACTTCTTTCAGTGTGATTGGGTAAAATTGACCTTTATTCAGGTAAGTCATTGTGCTGTCCCCAGGCTTCTGTCGGAGGGACTTAGAGGCTTCCAGAGTGTATTCAAAGTTATTCCTATAGAGTGAAGACGGTAGTGATTGCTAAGGCATTTTCCTGGAAAGCTGATTAAACGTTCCACATTTAATTTGGAGAAATTCCAAAGTCGTTAGTTGACTCATTAAGCCATCAACAGGCAAGGAAGTTGGAAAACAGGATGAGCCCCTTTTTCAACCATTTCCTTCATGAATGAACATTTAAGAGAAGTTCTTGGCAAGCTAAATCCTAAGACACATCAGCAGGCAAGACTGGAAGGTCCCTATTCAGGCTGAGAGCAGCAAGCTGCTCTCGCTGACCAGAAAAGTATCTATTACATATTTCATTAAGTTCACAAGCTAATAAACTACTCAGTGGCCACTGCCCTTTTGGTCCACTGCAACTATCGAACAACTAATTTACTCCCCTACTCTGGAGTTCAGATGAGTTTTATTTCTCCTATTTCTGCTGTAGATTTCCAGCAGACTGAGAGCAAGACAAGCAGATGAGGCGGGGGGGCACAGCTGGAAGCAAACTCCCAGACCACTCCCAGACAGCACTGCACCTTCCCATAGGACACAGATTTGGTGCAAGGACCATAATTGAAGCTGCGTGGTATTTCTAACCCTGCACATAGTTTTCCTTAAAGATACAATTGTATCTTTAAAGCTACAATTTTCAACAGTGAACTTCAAATAAGCAGCCATAATTGTCGTTTTGAGATCCACAGCCCCCCCCAAAATCCAACTGTGACTCAGTGCAAAATGGCCTGAGTTGTACTGCTTGCTCATGGACAACTAAGAGAATTGGAGGATACAGGCAAAGGGGGCCTTAAAGCATTACCCAGAAATGCTGTCAAAAACATAATCTTCTGAATTCATGTTGGCCATTCGGAGATTCAGTTCAGTAGGAAAGAAAACCTGGGGTAGACAAAACAACAGTTAACACTGCAGCAACAAGAAAAGGCAATGTTAAATAGATACTCCTTACCACAGAACTTCTGTCAGGCAAATTGTTCACCAGATAATAACTGATTTTTGGTTTGAATAAACAGGACACTTGAACAGTGTTTTAATCCAAAACTTTTGGGTGTCAACTAAGCACAATATCTCGTAAGCCTTCCAAGCCAGCTTAAGGCAAAATTTTAACGCTTTCCCAAATCTCAAAGGGCATAGCTACACAGCTCCTTGAGGTTTGGCTTAAAAATCAAAACATGGTTACGCTGCTGTTTTCTGTTGGTATCATAAAACAAAACCCACAGATTTTCTCACTCAAGGGCCCTACATAATCCAACTGTTTTCCACAGACACACACCACACCTAGAAACTGGCAGTAAGGAAGCTTACATACAGTCACTTCAGTTTGGTACCTGCAAAGTTTGCCGAACTCTTGCAAAACCTGGCTCTGTGGATCAAGATAACTATTTCCACACTCTGCAAGCCAAAGCCTCTGTCACTAGTAAGATTAGTCATTTGCTTTTGATAATGATTTCATGTTGTGAAGGTTTTATTTACTAAGTTTTAATTATGCACCTTTCTGAGAAAGTCTTCTATTTCTAAGCCACTGGACAGATCTCTGGCTCATGTAACAAGAACAGTTAAAGATGGGACTGGATTTCTCCATCCAGATCAAGACACACGCACACAGAACAACTGCCTCTCTTGGTACCTCTTGCACACCCTCCTTGAAAGTCTCCGAGAAGGTGGAGTCTGGCGTTCGCCTCTGGGAGTTCTGAGGCTGGGTGTTGGAACTGAACTGGTCGGGATTGAGGTTCCTGTCGAAGACCACCACCCGCTCGGGCGGCTCGGGGTGGTACACGCTCGGTGGGATGCCCACGGCAAAGCCATGGGGCTGCGTCTCCGTTTTGATGGAATGCGTGGGCATCGTGGCGATTGAAACGGTGACCGTTGTGTCAGGGGTTGTGAGGTGGCCTCGCTTGTCCATGCCCATCTGGGGGGTGTGTGGAAGGACAATATTGAAAGGCACATTTTTCAGAACCTGGACTCTGTTTTCTCCAGCAGAAATGAGCGACTGTTCTGTCACATTTGGGATGCTGTTCCTTAAAAGGGCAAAAAGAAATCAGGCATAAATAATACAACTTATTTTCTCATTAAACAGGAGTTAGAAAAGCTTTCTAGCCTTTTGGACAAAGACAGCTGACACCAACCCTCCTGCTTGTGCGGAACAGCTCAATCCTAACCTGAAAAGCTGAGAAACTCATTAAAAAAAACCCCAAAACTCCTCTCCCACTGCTAACCATCCCACCTTGGAGATTAATTACCCTGGAGCAAAGGGTGAGGGCTCACAGCCCAGATCCTCACTGCTTGGAAAACAGTAGTCCAAAACTAAGCACTTCCCACCACACATTGGCACACACAGGCTCCACAAAGCTGCTTTTTGGCAGAGGGAGAAGGACTGACAGCAAGGTTGCTGCTCCTCTGCCCCAGGACTGCACACCACCCGGGAAGCACCAATAGGGAAATTACACCCCTCTTTCATGCACAACCCCCCAAGAAAATCCACACCAAGACTCCTGGGAGTGGTTTGCATAACTTGCCACTCTCCACCCCACCACACTCATTCCTGCCAGGACAACACCAAGATCTGTGGCTGAGCTGACCTCATACCTAGTAGCCACTAAGTCGGCCTGCCCTCCCTTTCTCCCTTCCCACAAAGTGGTCCTGCCCTCTCCTTTACACCAATTCTGACGTTCCCCTGCCTCCTTGGTGAGCCAGTTCAGCTTGCCTGGCTAGCAGAAAACTAGCCACATTTTCTTTCCCTGTTGGTGATGGGTCAGTGTGAGACCCAATCTGGTTCAAGAGGAGCAGTGGGAACACACGGCTGGGAACCAGCCTGCTCTTCTCAACAACAAGTCATTCAATCAGCTCAGCCAGACCACAAAACCTCACCTCAGGTCCTTAAAGCATTCTAGTCTGTCCAAAGGAAGAGGATAGTAGGAGTGGAAGCCTGGCTTGAGTGAACCTCACATTTGTAATATTCACCTAATCAGTATCATCTGCTTGGGAGACACAAGAGAGGGAAGGCAGGAAGGAGAAGAAAGACAGAAGTTCCAGAGGATACAAAGGAAGTCCCCAAACAATACAAAACCAAATCACAAGCACTTTGAGGTCCTTCCCAACTGACCCATGCATGAAACAGCAATGCTGCTGGTATTTGAGAAACAAAATCAGCAGAGAGCAACTGAAGTAACTGCATGAAAAATGAAAAGGGTCACCAGCGACAGCAGCCGGGGGGGGTGCCTGTGTTACCAGGCTGTGCCTAATGTTAGAGAGCAGCTTTTGCTAGGCTGACTATATGGCATTAGCACACTAAAAGCAAATAGATGGCATTGAGCAGCAGTTTGAGCCTCAACGCTCCACACTATAGTCCAATCCCCATCCTGTTCCTGGGGCAATGCAGGAATCCGAGGCACAGACTAAAAGCTAACAATTTCTCTCTTTCAGCACATCACCACTGTCAGCAAGTTACTTTCTTTCAGCAGCTTTGATGGTCTAGGAGGAAATAAAGGAAACAGAGAAGCAATAATAAAAAATAATACCTTTTGCTATGGTCTTGTTCGGGATGTTCTACCTCAGGCTTAGCTGTTGAAGATCTCCTCTCCCTAGGAACCTGGAAAAATTAAGACATACTATAATTCAATTCTTCCTCCCATACAAAAAAAACTAGCTCCTTAAAATTTGGTCAAATTAAGGAAGCCTTGCTTTTGATGCCAGTCATTATTTGCATTACAGCTTAACCCATGTTCACACAGCTTTGGGATGCCAGGCCGAACCCAGGAGATGCCCCATGGATCCCTATGTAGCCAACTCAGTCACCTGTGTCAGCCCTGGGCTCCTGCCAGCACCAGGTGGTGAGAAAACCAGTGCAGAAAACCATCCATCCATGGCTGGAGCACCAGTACTGGGGGGAGCAGGACCAAGAGGAGATTTCCCAAGGTTTGCTGGCAGTGGAGGTTCTCTCCTCTGCAGGCTGGCAGAGTTCAGCTTGCTGGATGAGCTCAAAGCTTGTGAAAGGACGCTGTTCCACAGACACTTCCCCAAGGACACGTGCTTTCTAGGCCACTCCCTCTAAGACCACTTGAGGCTCTCCTTTCTCCTCAGTGATCAGGGAATTTGGGGAGCACCAGGTCCAATAAGCATATTGAGATACTACAGCTCTTATTTGTGCATGGCCACACACAACACACTGGCCCAAACTATATTAAATATTAAACCTTTTATAAACAAAATGTAACCAGCACTCTGGATTTAAGACAGCTCAGTATTGCTCCTTGTATTTTATGCCCCAGACAGGATTTGCCCTGAAAACACAACATCAATCAAACAAGTCACCTTGCCCACACACATGCCATTTTCCCGGCTGCACCGCAAGGCCAAGGCACACAGGAGAAGGTGAACTCTCGGAGCTGTGGTGGCTCAGTTCCTTGCATGGAGCACACAATCAGCAGCCCAGCAACCCAAACAGCTCTCGCAGCTGCTGGCACAAGCCCGTGGAGCTCAGGTCCCCTCAGCCACACAGCAAGTCCACACAAGCTCTCCTGCCAACCCACACGTAAGGCTCAGGACTTTTGTCACCCTCATCATGCCTCCTAAACGAGCAAAGCAAACACCTTCTGGTGTATGTATGGAGGAGTGAACTCCCACCACTTTCCTTCACCAAAGCCTGTTCAGATCCTGCCTCCATCTGCCAGCCTGGGTCCAGGGTGGGGAGCCACCACTCCAGCACAAACGCAAAGGCTGAGGGCACCCCTGCACAAACAGCATTCTTCTCTGCACAGCCCCGACTGAAAACTATGTCCTCATTCGTACACATAACCTGGAATCCCCAGAAACCCCAGAACTGTTAGATTTCCCACAGTAACCAGCAAAATTTGGAGAACCTCTGGCTGGAGACTGCTGGGAGGCCAATGCTAACTAGTCACTGAAAAACAAGGGTTTTCCAAGCTGTATTTGGCCAACACTCCCAAAAAAATTTTTATAAAAAATTTATTTCCTGTAAGCCCTTATTAACCACAGTTGAGTAAGCCCAGTAGTCAAATGGAAGGAAACAAAAGTTTTTTGGTTTTACTGGTTTGTTTTTTTATAGGAAGGTGATCTAACCAGCTGCCTTTAATATGCAGAGGGGGCGTATTAGAAATGCCTCGACGTCATCCCTCTGTAACATTACTCCATAACATCCCTCAATAAATCTTTCAACCTCCAGCCATTTTGCTTTACTCAAGTGTGCAGCATACCTGTTCTTCCACCAATTTTTTCTGTACACCCACTGATACCCAAATATAAGAGGAAACTCTGAATTAGGCATTAATATACAGCAAATCCCTTCTGCTTTGCCAAGCATGAAGGATCGACATCAACGTTCTTTTTGTAATCTACATGTTTAGGAATCAAAATTGATTTTGGGGATTAAAATTGTTCTGGTGAAAGCATGTTGTTGTTTCTTTTTTTTTTCCCCAAAAGCATAGCAAGCACAAGCACAAAGCAAAAACCCAGTTTTCTCACAAAACTAGCTGAATAACATCCACATCAGTGAGTCTGTGGCATTTTGTCGTGTCTGTGTGGAGTGTTAATCTCCATATTAAGCGTTACGAAATTATTTTGATATGTAAGACATGTTCAGCTCTTAAAAGGGCAGGCAAGGATTTTGTCTGCACCAGGCAATCTCACCTCATGCTTGAAGAACATAACTGAGGCTGGCAACTAAACTCACTACTGTTAAAAGACACAAGCCAAACTGCCAGGCAGGAGAGCCAAGTCAGCCTCCTGGCCTTCCTGCATGCTCAGCAAAGAAAAAACAGGCATCTCCACCTGGTGAGCCAGGCCACCATAACACAGGTGTCTCAACACAAGCAGGACCCCTCCCTGCCTGGAAATGCCTGCTGGTCTCCACTGACCTGGCTGGAGATAACTACCCTAGCTTATACTTTTGTTATTCGGGAAACAGAACTCAGCAAAATGCACCCGATGCAGACCAGAATATTCTCTGACTGCTCAGTCAGCTGTGAGGATGTAGAAAGGCACATGCCTCCAAGAAGACCACAAACACTGGGGAAGACAATCACTGCTGTCAAAGGATTAACAGATTACAGCAGCTGAAGCTCACTGAGGGTTAGAGGGATGCATCAGCAACTCTTTCAGGTGGACGCTTCTGCCCCACATACCACCAAAAACCTGTAATTGTATCTTAGTATCAGCTGAGCCTAAAGTAACAAAGCCCCAGCAAAAGGCCAAGGGTCCACCAGAATAGGGATCATGTGAGCAAAAGAAGAGGAGTTTCTTTCTCCATGTATATTTATATTCAGACAGGGATATGGTCCTAAAGTGCCATTCCTTACGACTATTCCTGTAATACATTGCCTCTTGCAGAACCTGGGGTCAACAGAAAAAGTGCTACTCAAGCTGAAAAGTAGCAAAGTGCTACTTAACTTTTACATCAAGATCTAGGGGATCTTATTTTACAGAGCAAAAAATAAAATAAATTTTCATAACAAGAGACATAGGGTTTCTCCATTTAAAACCCACATCGTTTAAAGTCCTTGTGATCTGTTCACAGCTTCTGTAAAATCCTCTAGCAAATGACACCTTTTCCACAGGTGGAACACGAGCTCTGCTGGCTGCCAGAGCGAACCCACGCCAATCTACCTTGTAGTAATCATAGAGCAGTCCGAGGGCAGCTGCACTGTCTTCATCCCCATTGATGCTCATCATAGCTTTGGTAGCTGCTGTGAGGGGATTTTCAAGAAAAGTTTTCCAGGCCTCATCTTCATTGGTGTAAGGACGTCTCTGAGAGTAGAGAGAGTCATTCTGAAGAACCAACACGGGTCTTTTACTTGAATCATAAAAAAGGAAGACATAAAAAAAAAAAAGCCACCTGTTAGAACACTTGGGAAACATTCCGAAAGTTCTTCAAAATTAGCTGCCCCAGTTTCATGGGGTTCACACTCTGATTCAGTGTACTGCAAGGATTAGTCAACACAAAAAGCCCAGAAACTTAATTCTGATCTCACTCATGCTCAGTGTAAATCAGGATTAGTTTGACCAAACTCAGATGGATTACGCCAGCCTATACGAAAAGACAAAGCCACGTCAGAGCACAACTGACCTGCTCATGCTCTGAATCCAACCCAGAAAGAGTTACATACTTTCTAGCCAACCATCTACAAAGCCTCCAGCACATCCTATGTAATACTGCCAAGGTACAACCTGATCTGGTTCCCATGTGGAAACAGAAAATGTGCATTAATGAAACATCTCTTTTCTTCGGTGCTTTCAAGTGTCTTCACTCTCAGAATATGTCTAAAAACACCACCTAGAAGCTACTGCTAAGTTACAGATGACATAGGGAAATTGGTAAAGGGGAGTTCAAATCAATCCGGCAGTGGTTTTTTCTGACAAGGAAAAAAAAAAAACCTTACTGCCTGGTTACCATTGAAATAATCCAGCACACTAGTTTGAAACACACTCAGATGAGTGAAGAAAAAGAAAAAATCTGAGTTATGCCCTTTGTGCTACAGTACATATATAAAAAATTTTATTTACTCGGAACATTTGGAGGTTGCTGGGAACCCTCAAACTCCAAAATGACTTGAACATTCTGCCCACACACAAAAGCAAGATGCGTACAAAATGTTGTCCTGCCAGCCTAGGCAACTTAATTTTTTTTTGGTTCTATTGCTAAAATATATGCTTCATCTTTTAAGTTAGCTCAAGCTAATGTTTAAACCTGACTTTAAACTAGTTCAGTTTTCTTTCCTGTGCAAGTTTAACATCAGTTTACTGCAGATGGGCTGGGGGAGAAGTGGAGGCTTTTTTATTTTCCTTAATAATCCCAAACTTGACATTTCTAGTGAATTGGCAATAGTTTAAAATAGAAAAGGAATTATTTAAAAACAACTAACCACACAAAAAGCAGCTCCCCACCACCTTCACACCCTTTTCCTAGTAGGGAATCCTTCTTTTCATCTATTTACCCAGATACATTCAGAGACTGAAATATACTACAAATACAAAAAGTTGTGAAATAGAAAGTTGTGAAATACTCTAATCACTATAATCAGCTTAGCAGTATCCTACATTTATCACCACCTTCTACCAAAAAGATTGCAAAGCAAATTACGCATTCGATGCTTTATCAGTTACACAAGTCACCCCGCTGAGCTGCCATCGGACAGCCCAGCTGAGCTGAAGGCCCTGAAAGCAAGTGGGAGTTTCCAGCACCTTTAAGAGCGCTTCATGGCTATAAGTCAGTATTATCTAGTTGGAAGAAGAGCAAACAAAAATGACAAAAGAGACAAGGTCTTGCACCAAGCCCTTTCTTCAGGTCTTCATACGTATTTGTGTACACACTGACACAGACACCCAATCACAGATACTTCTGGTATTGAGGACAGCTACTTCCTATCAAAGTGAGGTGACCCGCAGAAGACAAAGCAGAATTTTCTTTAGGGATACGGTACAAGCTCCCGTTCTTATACAATATGATAAATGAAACCTCAAATATCCATAGCAAATGGGGAAATCCTCCAGTTAAACTCACTCGTGGAGAAAAAGGCAACTGAAGTAACCTGAGTGCAGCTCCCTTGATCCATCCCTGCCAGCCGAAGGGCTAAGCCAGCCTTGCTGAACTCACAAGATCACTAAGCTGATTCCCTCCAGCAACACAATGCTCACATGGGAAGAGAAAATCACCAGAGAAACAACAAGACTGAGAACAAAAGCGTCAACTAACCAGAAGCCTAACAAACGCAAAACCTATGCATTTTTGTGTGATTTCTTTGTCATCAAAACACTCAAATTCAAAGCACATTGTCGTACAGGTAACCCATCCACCTAAAACAGCACAGGAAAAGTTATCCGCAGAATTATCAAGAAAAATGCAGTGCTTGGCAGGAACTCACCCCTTTAGGAGAACCACAGCTTCTTTCAGGAAAATGAGAACATATCAATAAGAGAAAGCAAGCATATGTTTTTTCCTAAATTTTAGAAGATAACTGGCATGCTGATCTGCTCACAGAGTAGTAGACATCCAGCAGAGGCAGAAAATAAGTTTCATACAGCAGTTCTAATAATTTCCCAATTTTACTTTCCATGTGACCACAGTAGAAGCAGAGGAATACCATAAAAAGCAGACTCTCTTCGCCTGCGAGGTTTCCCCAGACTGTGATGTTCTGTGTTCAAACCACAGAAACCATTTCTCCTTCCTTCACCGATCCACGACCAGCCATCCTGTCCCTCATCCTGCAATTTACCTGGCGACGTTCAGAGCTGCCCATCCGTGCTGTGCCTGCTCCTGCACAGAGCACAGCTCTAATGCTGAGGCAGCACAGAGGATTTCTGTCACCGGCATCTGCGTGCCAGAAAAGCAAAGCGCACGTACCCAAATCGCTATGGCCTCATCGACTAAGTGTCATTGGAAATAAAAACACCTATGAAAAATCCTAATCACAGGCATGAGTTAGTGAGCTGCTGCATCAGAGTCCTCTTCCTAGAAAGTAGCATGTTGAAACAAAAAGTCGGGTTTAAAATCCTACACATTCCCTAGGAAAGGAGTGCATTTGAATCATCAATCATTCAAGGTATTGAAATTTTATAATCGGTTCTTGAAATCAAATCACTTCAGAGTTACACTATTTTCTGGCACTTAAGTGTCCACGGCCACCGTCAGCAGATGGACACGGTGACAAGTGCAGCAACAGACCCGAGTCCTTAAACACAGCCTGGGATCCGCTTGAAGGCGACGTCTCGTATTCAACACCACGAAGTTACAGAAAACACACACCTCGAGCTCGGTTTAACTCTTTCAGCACCCCGTTTCGACTGCCCCGGGGTCGCCGCAGCCGAGCTCGCCGGCAGCCGCCCTTACCTGCCGAAGTCCACCTTGCCGGAGGGATGCGCCTCGTAGAAG
>VZTG01010055.1:23854-46450 GCA_013397845.1 Melanocharis versteri | reverse complement strand
CGGGGCCGCCGCGCCCCCATTGGCCGGGCGGGCGCGGGGGCGGGGCCGGCGCTGTGAGGGCTCGGCTGGACGGAGCCCCCGGGCGAGTGAGGGGACAGCCCGGGAGCGGCCCTTCTCCCTCTCTCCCCTCCCATGTAACTTTATTTCTTTCTCATGTACTACACCCACTTCTAGGAAAATCTAAACTCACCACAATCATATGACTTGTCTTTACTATGGCCTTAAGCTGCGCCACGGAAGGTTTAGTTTGGACATTAGGAGGAATTTCTTTGCAAAAAGAGCGATTAGACATTGAAATGGGGTGCCCAGGGAGGTGGTGACTCCTTGTCCTGGCGGTTTTTAAGAAAAGACAGGATGGGGCACTCAGTGCTCTGGTCTAGTTGACAGAGTGGTGTTTGGTCATAGGTTGGACTCGATCTCACAGGTCTTTTCCAACCTAATTGATCCTGCGAATTTGCACAGGCACTGCAGCAGCTGCTGAAGGGCAGCAGATCTATGTGTCATTTATTGCCTCACAGATAAACCCGGGTTTGGGGAGCAAGGGATATTTACAACGTGGTTAGTGCTGAAACTGCATCAAAATGCTCCAGTCTAACACCAGCAGCAACATCACAAACATCAGATTTATCCGAAGTGGCACGCATGAAGTTAAATCAGAAAGATCTCGAGTTTCTCCTTGAGAAATAAGGGTGGGAGGTTGCTTGTCTAAGTAACAAGTTGAATCAAACCCATATAGCAACAGTGCTATCTATCATATGTCAAGATGCTTCAGATAGCTACTGTAATTTGAAAGTATGCTCACTAATAAGAGGTCTCTCCTTCTAGGTCAAAATCTCTTCCCTATTTGTACAGGATATACTCCAATGCAAAATTATAGAAGAACAATTCAACCAGCCAACCGAAGGAAATATGAAACTGAAGAAGACAAACTTTAACTAAGGGTCTAATCCTGGAAGTTGCTTAATATCCTCTGACTGGATTACAATTAGTGTTCTAGAAACAAAATGCTTTGTTTGGATCTGCAAACATTGCCATTAGGATGGCAAAAGATAAATACCGATACTGAAGTAGGATCTTGCTCTACAAAGTGAAATTAACTGATGTAAATTGTGCTTTATGATGTGCAGTAAAAATCATTCTATATTTTGAACCCATCTTTAAAATCTAATTAAAGATTATATAGAAGAAATTTCTTATCTGATCTCACATATGAAAAAAATACTGTCATCTGATTAAGATGTTGGAAAGTTACATTTTTGCAAACAAGTATAACTTGCTTTGTTTCTGATACAAATTACAAAACCAGCTCAAAATTGCAAGTACTGGGAAGGACTGGTGACTTTCTCAGGAGTCATCCACTCCTCATGCTCCCTGCTTCTGTTCATAGAATTCTGGGATGTGCAGACGTGATGGCTGCTTTTTGGCACAGGTGCACACTTTTCATTAATAATAAAATATAATACTGCCCTGTAGCCATAGGTGACCCAGATGCAGGACGTGCTGGAGTTCAGTCACATGTTTATATTGCACCCCAATTGCTAAAATCGTAGTGATGTGCCACGCTTGATATTTCTACTTAACTTGAGTTTACCATGATTTTATTCCAAGTAACTCAAAGCTGTTTGTCTCTGCAAAGGGGATGCCTTTTCTTAACAGCCTGATCCACTGATGAAAACTTGGTTATCGCCATAGCAATCGCTTCCACATTCAGGAGACAATGGTATAAACACCGGATTGTGACACCACTGACTAATCTGCCGGTCACAATCTAGACTCTGCAACACCACTTGTAGGTGTATTTATGTGATGTCACTAACTGGGTTGCATCACCACCAAGTAAAATCAGGCAAGAAGCACAAAGGGATTTAGCAGAGCTGGGGCATAAAGCCATGCCAGCCTGGTGGGGCAGTGCCCTGGCAGGACTTCCCTTGCCCTGTGCTGGCTGGCCTTCCCTCCAACTTCTTCCCTCTCTCAGCCCTTTCACCTCGAATTCACTGCTCTCCTCCATCTCTCATGCCCTTCCCGTAACCTTTCCCTCTGCCTCAGTCCTTCCTTCGACATTCTCCTTCCCCTCTTCACGCATTCATTTCCTTTTAAATGAATCCCACTCAAAACACACAAGCAACCCCACCACACTCGTACATCATTGGCACCCAACAGGCTGAGCACTGTCCATTCATGCTTGCCCCTCTTCCCAGTCTGTCTTCTGACCTTGCTGTCTAGAGAAACTGGGATTTATTCTGGACAAGAATTAGCTACTGTTATGACTTACCTAACAAATATGAGTTGAAAATCTCATACCTGATAATTATCATCTACATGCTCTGGTCATTCACACCTGTGTAATAAACAAACAAGTTGCATCAGGTTTGTGGCAGTACTTTTGATTTCACAAAACACGGCAGGGAGTCAAAACAAGATACTTTTTGCTTAATCTCAACCCCCAAGATACAACAGCTAGGCTGCAGAGCTGGATGTAAAGGGCAGGGAAGCTCCTATGCTTTCCATTACACAGCACACCAGGCAAGCTTTTCTTCTCTTCCAACAGGCCTGTGGTAGCTAAGGATACAGCTGGAAAAGTGAGCCCAAAGCTGATCACTGACCCTCACAGAATAAGCCTGAAGACACTAAAGAGCTTAAAAAGAAAAAACAAAAAGAAAAGCCCAGACAGAGTTTTCACAAACTCAGTGGAAACTGAGGTGAAAGAAGGCACAGTGGAAAGAAATAGACAAGTGACAGTGGAAAAGGAAGCTGGAAATGCCTTGTAAGAAAGACAGAAAAAGCTGAGGGGGAAAAGGTATAGTAATAAATGAAAGCAGTGTGTGAAATATCGAACAAAGAAACAGTTTTCTTTCCACTTCAGTCATATCCCTATATGCAGTCTTGCAAACATTCCTTAAAGAGTCCCCTTTTTATTCTGTATTTATCCCTAAAGATAATATAAATACTGTTAAAAGGATACAGACTACTCAGGGTCAAGAGATGCAGTTCCATCAGCCTGACTGAGGACACTCTGAATTTACTACAATATAAATTCATCAGTTTTGCAGCAGCCTACATATTAAAAAAAAGTCAGCCTGAAACCTAAAATTTTATTGACGATAAAATCTTTAGCATGTCGTCCGGTTTCACTGAGCACTTATCTTTGTTCAGTACTGTGCTTCCTCTGGGACCGAGTGCTGTGTCCATAGGTCCTGCCACACAGGCCCATACTGGTGTTGCAAGAGAACAGCGTGTGCAGGCCCTTTGCTGCCCACTGTTCCCTGCCCAATCCACTTGGCTCCACAGCACGGAAGCCACGCAACTGCCCAGTTAGGAGTCATGAATGCCCCAGGTCTCACTTCAGGAAACGATGGTTTGCCACAATTTTATATCAACACAGCATGACAGAAGCATCTCAGGATTGCAACATAGGCACTGAACTTGATAGGTGGCATTGTCATGAGGCTATGGCAGGGTCTGCAGCTGGTGAGCAAAGCCACTGCTGGGACAACGGGGTGGTCTGTGAGCAGACACAGAGTACTTCTACAACAGAGAGCAGCCGTATGAGATTACCAGAGGAAAGTGCTTGTATTTTCTTCTAAAACCACCTGATGTACTGCTGGAGGCGGAGTGTAGATGCCGAGGGCGGGGGAGGCGTGTTCTGGCTCTGGAAATGCTGCCATTAGCAGTTGTACAAAGGCAGCAATAATCTCACGTGAGGACACCAGCTTCCATCTCCTGTTCTGGTAATCCTTACTCACTCTTGTTCACCATTTCAGCAGCATCCTAGCAAAAGGAGCAGTGAGAGATCTTTCACATATGCCTGTTCCCACATCTTGGCATCTCCTTTACGCTCTCCCTCATCTAACCTGGCCAGGAACAAAGAGTTTCACACATGAGGAGCAACAGGACCAGTAACTGTGGAGGAGATGCTGGAAAGCAAGCATCCTGCATTTAGAACAAAGACAAATGCAGTGAGAGACACTGCTGCAACCAACCCACACACTAACAGGCTCAGCCAGGAAATACATACAACCATATGTGCTGGGAAGCCCATTCCATTTTGGATCAAAATAGAAGATTCATTACACTGAGTAATCTTGACTTTTCTCCGCCTGTAAAGAATAAAACTTACTAAACCTGACATGGGGAAAGGACAGATGATCTAGGGAGCAGGCACCTTATTTGGGGATTTAACATATCCAGACTTTACCTGTCCCAAAAGCCCTGTGGGTCCTGGCTCTCTTGCTTCCAGCCCTGCAAGAGCATCCTCTTGACAACTTGCTACAATATCCTGAAATAATTTTTTATTCAGAAGAAGCAGAAGTCTTATTTGTCCAAAATGGGAGAAAAGTCACTTAAGGAAGGGACTTTTGAGATTTCCAAGACATTATGAGAAAGTAAAATACTCATTGCCTTGCCTGCAATACTGCATGAAGCTTTCTTAAATATTCTACACGATTGTTTGAGGGGTTGTGCTAAAAATGGGTTAGAAAAGATGTAATTGCTGTGAAGCCCATGCAATACACTATGGCAAATAAATTAGACTAGCATTGCTTACAGGCATTGGGCTTTGCTGATTCTCATTCTCCGGTTAAATCAGGTCCAGGGCCTTCCCTGTGTGTAAGTCAAACACCTCTCCTTCATGTCTGGACAACAGTAAAAACTTTGAAAAGAAAAATGTATTTGACTAAGTTAATACTGAGAACACCAACACACTGAGGTAGTGAAAAACTAGTAAGGGTAAAATACCAATTCTGCTGAGAGCTGTGCCTTTCAAACGAAAATGAGACATCTGTCATATTTCTCCACCAAAACAACAGAAATTTAGGAGAATTCATAAAGCAAGGCTACTTTTGCCCATTTAAACACACTTTTTTTCTAACACATAAACAAGGAAAAAGACTAAATTCACTTTAAAAGGCACATAAAAGTCTTAGAATAACTGATTTGCTATTGTCTAAGTTAATAATTAATTGAATATTCTCAGTATATACTGTTTTAAAAGTTTATTCTAAAACCCTCCACTTGCCTTTACTTATATACTTAAGAACTGTCACTCAAATTTTAGAGTAAGAGACTAAACAAGGGGAGCCTCTTCTACTCAAAATTTCCACGAGAGTAAGTGCAAAAAGGTAGCTGAACTTTACCTGGACGCTTTCAGCAAATAGCTGCAGAAAGGAGCTGTAATTCCCAAGCCGAGCGAGGCGATTGGAAGCGCCGGGCTGTGCAGACACCCTGCCCTCCAGCCATGCCGGCAGCCGTCTGCTCCCCGGCGCGGCTCCGCCTCCGGGCTGTGCGAACTGCACTGGGAGCAGCTGTCCCAGCAGAGCTCCCCTACACTTCACCGGAGACAAGGCACTCCTGCGGCTCGTCAGCTTCTTAAACACCATTACTCCAACACAAGTGATGATTGATTAAACTGGATAGAACCAACATACGGCATTTTTGGGGCACACCCTTTATTTTAAATCTGACTCTTAGCCTATGTGTCCAGAAGGCACACGGCTCTTGATGATTAACTGCAAGCTTTATGCCAGTTTATTAAAGTACAGCCTTAATTTAGTCTAACATCTAAGGGAGCTTTCTTACATTTGTAACAATGTTAACAATGAGCACAGTATTTTTAATTTATGAAGCTCAGATTTTACTACTACAGTAGTTTTAGAAGAAAGCTATACCTATAATTAAGTGCGTAAGTCCTTCAAATAAAGACTTCTGAATTAAATTAATCCTTTATATATACCAAGATGTCTTTTAGATAGTTAATTCAAAAATTTAACAGGTATTACAGTAAAAAGAATGAGATGCTTTCAGTCATTTGAGCCAGCACTGTTGAAAAGAGTGACAATGTGTATTACACTTCTGTAGATTTTTAACTGATACAAATACTCATCTAGAAATGTACAAAGAATAATTTTACCAAATACTTACAAATATTAGTAATTAACTCAGGTGAGGTCAAACATAATAGGTAATGGCTAATTTTAAAACACAAACACCAGACACAAGAGGAGATTTAAACTGGTATGTTCCAAGTCCATTAATGTAAATATCAGTTCAGACACACCTCGCCAGAAGTCTGAAGTATCCAGCACAGCGTGGCAATAGATTTAGACATACTACATTGTGCCCACTTAGGAAATCCCTTAATACATACACCAAGTAATAATTCAGTCTCTTTCCTCTTCCCACATCAAGCACAGTTTAGTTCTGTATGGCTTAAACTGGGTCTTCTCATCTGCATGTTAATCACACTACAGGACCATTGCTTTAAATCCCTATGCTACAATAACTAATTAAAATACCTGAAAAAGTAAAAACTTTCACCCAAACTGTGTCTTTTGTATCATCCCAAATCAGGACACCATATTACCTCCTGCCTCTACTGAGCCAGCGAAGCAGCCTGGTTTGCCAGTATTTCCATGTAACTACTAAAACCCACCTTTAATAGTCCTGTCTGCCCTACCTGTATTTGAAATACCACTTTATCACTTGCTCCAGATAGGCAGGGCACATCACCTCTCCTATCATTCACCTGTTCCCAATATTTAAACAACTTCATGGTTTAAACCCTTCACAATCTACTCACTGAACTGATTACCCTCCCAGATTACATCTCACTGAAGCCCTTGCTCAGGGAGGAAGTCATCACTCTTTGTCAAGTCTGCAGGCACCATTTTTCTTAGTTATAATAATGCTTAGAAACAGCTGTTAGTTTTGGTTTTGATCAAGCAGATTTGGCAAGTTATGTACTCTGTACTGATGGCTGGAAATGACAAATTTAATTTCATTCAGCTGAAAGCAGCATTATTCATCTGGGTATCTACACAGCATCTAGGTTCAACATATGTATGTATATGTTATGGTGTCTTTCATGTAGTGGCAGCACCCAACTTCATTTACATGTCGTCTGGGACAGTATAAAAACATGGTGCATAAATAAGATCGAGCATGAGAAACTGGTGGAATGGCCAGGGCACAAGCTGCCGAGGATGCTGGGTTAGAAAGTGGTTAGAAGAAATCCAAGGCTTTAACAGTAGCCTTGCAAAAGAAGAATGACAGGAGGTCCTGGCAGTTACCGCTACACAAGAAATAGGATCAGATTTTTTACCAGGTGCAAAAGTATCTGCAAAATCTGTGAAGCCTGAAGTGGAACGTGGACCTGAAAGATGTTAACCTGAATAAAAGGCTCAGGCATAACAAGAGATTGGGAAATATACAGGATGCAAGGAAATGCAGAAAACTCAGTGCCAGAGTTCTTCCAGAACAACTGGATTGCTGCTTAGAAATAATAAAGAAAAAACTCACTGCAATGACAACATTAATCAACTGCTTCTTTTATTTGTTAACATAGTATTTAAAAACAAAATAAACATTATTTTCTAGAAATATATTTACTGTCATACAATGGTAGGTAAAAAAATAGATATTTTAATTGCAAAACCTCACAATGTAATTAGATGCTAATGTCATGTCCAGTACACTCAAAATATGTACAATTATGCCCCAAAAAATGGTAATTTTACAGCTGCCTGTTGGCTCTGATGCAAATCAAAGAAATAAATGGTAATTAACAGTTTCCTAGGCAGTTTCCCAGTATCAGTGACTTAAATTATAGATAAAATGATACTAAAACTGAAGTGCAGTAGTAGATGTCAGCATTACTATCTTAACAAAAAATGTCCATGAGACAAAAGGATCAGTGTATGTTTAGATGCAATACCATGGTTTGGGATCCAACCAACTAATTTACATGGGTTTAATACTGGTGGTCTTAGGCCTTTTTCACTTCCTTAGGACTGTGTTGTATTTTAGTTTTTTACAGAGTTTTTTATTAAAAAGTTTATGTTCTATCATACACACCTCATCATGGATATAAGAGGGCTGAATCCTCAGAAGAAAGGAGAACAACCCTAGTACAAAATGGTAACTCTGGGGAAACTCCACTTCTCTGTAATGAGCCAGATGACCACACAATCTGAAAAGAAATGGGGAGAAAACAAAATCCCTAAATTACAAGTGCATTTAGTATTTAGCTAGTATTTATATATTTAACTGTAATTAGAGACAAACTCTACATTTTACCAAGAGCATAAATCACGATCCTAGTTTACAGTGTTGATTCCTGTGAAGTGATCCACTCCTGCAAAACCCTGAAGTAGAAGACTGAACCAAGACATCTTCAGAGCTGGTGCAAACACACTAAGAAGAAAAAGCCACTATAGCTTCTTGCACTATGAACCAGGATCTTATTCAACCAGGCAAAGAACACATTCTTTGCCTTTCAGGACTAAACGGAATCACCGTTTGTTCTTCCAGCTTTCAACAAATGTAGCAAAGTATTAAAATGACTACTTCACCCTATTTTTTAAATTTCTAAGACTATACAGTTCAGACACCTTAGGCTCTTTACTCTGTTCTTCTCTCTCCATAGGGTTCCCCTCTCATCTTCCTGACACTATGTCATGGGATAATAACCCATTTATTTATTGTCCATTGCCTTTGTGTGCTAAATACAAATTACGTGTCTAGAAACAAGAGAGAAAAGCTAAGTTAAGTCAATGGAGTAACACAGGAAACATTGGAGCAAAAACTGATGAGGTCAACAGAAAGTAATTAGTGCTGTAGCAGCCTTCTGCTTAATTATTTTGTAGCTTTTATGGTGAAAATGTTAATGAAAATGATGAGGTGATTTTATTGATGAAGTATATAATGAAAATAGCAGACTAGACTTGCTGGTAACAAGTGTCAGACTGAACAAAAGATGACACAGAGGACGAGCTGCAGAGATAGCTCTGTAAACATTAAGTTCAGCAACTTAGGCTGGAAAAACACCCTGTTCTGGATAAGCCTCAAATTTAGTTTAAAATACTATAAAGTTTCAATTTTTAAATAAAAACGCTGTACATTGATATGGGGGTTCAGGTGCTACTCACCTATAAATCTTACACATCTTCTAACTTACTAGATATTGCCTTGGGATGTGCAGAAGCAGCTGAAAATGTTCCCTGTGTCTGATTCAGAGCAGCTGTCTTAAATATTCACCAGAACAACGACTGGGATCTGTCTGTCCCAATTTATGGGTAAGTGTGCTAATTACTAGACTATAAAGTCATTTGCTCGCTCCCTCTGGCCCAGCAAACATTTACATTTTACCTCAAACTGGAGGAACAGCCAGACCCGTCCTGAGTGCCAGGCAAGCCGCGCTTCAGGGAGCAGAGTCTGTTCAAAGCCTCCCGAAGTCTGGCACATTGGAAATCCAGAACTAGGTTTCTCATGCCGTACATGCCACCCTCTGCCCTACCTCACACCCCCCAAAAGCATTACAACATTTTTCACACACTGTAATACCTCATCACGTATAGAACCATACAGTTCTTTATGTTGGAAAAGACCTTTACGAACATTGAGTACAACTCCTGTCACCTAAAGACTTCCATAGCAAATCAGTTTAGAATCCAGTTTAGAACAGAAAGTTTTGAAGTAAAATGTAAAAGCATTTCACCAACCATTTGACTGATCTCAGCTTTGCTGACACTGTAATCACACTTTAGTCCCAGGAATAAAGCGTTTCAGCAGTCCAGTTAGATCATGCTGATTTTTAGAGAAAGAGAATTTGTAAGATTTTTTTTTAGTTCTAGTCTACATACACAGAGGATAAACCCTCATATCTGAAGGAGTAGATGTTGTTTTTCAATGTTAAGTAAGTGTCAGATGTATAATTAACTACTTGCATTGCAAATGATATAATGGGAAATTCAACCGGTGAGAATTTAAATTCAAATCTTGTTTCATGAAGGCTATGACAGTTTGCCATTAACATTTTAATATATTACATATGAAAATGTAGGCTTAAAAACAGACTTTGCATGGAAGATTATTCACACAAACATACACCGAAATATCCACTCATTCAATGTGTACATAAGATTTATGCAAATCTGTGGTAAAACGATTATTACCTCTACTCCCTTAAAAAAAAAAAAAGATTCTTATTCATACAAAAGAATGAATCCATATAACCAAACCTCTTGTAATGTAACACTGTGCTTACATTATTCCAACCCATTTCTGTCACATTGGGTATGTGAAAAGTAATGTGAAAATGAAAATAAAGATAAGCAAATAAATCCACAGAAAGACAGAAAAGACTGTGTACTTGTAAAACCCAGTTATTTTCAAGGGGAATTTAATGTTCTAAAAATCAGGACCATATCGCTAAGACTGCATAGGGGCTATTGATCTCTGAATACCATTTTGAATTATATACCAGATAAAGATTTCATATGTTATTCAACAGACAAATGAAATCTCATTTCGCATGAATGTAACCCCACCTCCTTTCCAAAAAAACACCTTCCAATTGCACACATGAGAAATTCAGGACAACCCAAGCCAGCTGTGGAGTTGATCTTTTTGACTGATATTCACCAGTACATTCCTCTTCTGGATTAGGGTTTCATAATACAACTAATGGCAGAACCAGAATCTGGCATATGATCCAGAAGTCATTGTGATTAGGGCCATCACAAAATCAGTATAGTGATTTAGAAAATTAATTTTCTATGCTTTTTTAGAGGCCAGGGAAGAGAGGAATGGGACTGTTTTCCCATTCTCTGGACAGTTGCATCACAAATATTTTTATAAAACACTATGAAGAAATGAAGTGAGTATTTGCATCTAGCTGCTACTCTTGCCACGTGACTCTAGTTGTTGATTTTGTCTCATCTCCTCTCTTCTCATAAGCTCACTTTGATCACTCTTCATGTTACAGTTTGTCTACTCACAGTCTGAGATTACCTCACACACCCCTTTCTAGAAATGATTGTAACTATATGTGAACACATAGCTGTGCGCACACCCTGTATTTGTCGTTTGCAAAAATACATGTACAGGATTTTACTTTCAGAACAACTTTCCAAAATGTATTTAGCAAAGATGTGAATACTTACTTCTCATTACATAGTTTAACTGTACACAGCCAGTAGTCAGGGTTCATGGCTCTCAGTAAACCACATTTTTCTTGCAAAATTCCCTTCAGGCTATGCCCGTGAAAACAACTCCCATCTGTGTTTTCTTCAGACCAACTTAACTGAAAACTTGAAGGATTTGGCTTTTCAGCACGTCGCACTGAACCAGACAGCTTGCCAAACTGATTTTGCAAGTTCACAACCATTTCTGTGCAAAGAGAAACAAAAGAAACAAATGCAAAAGTATTAAGTATCAGAATACTGTTTAGAGGTGATTAATACAAGAAGAAAATAGGGTATTTGTGCTTTTAAAATTTCTTTTGTTTTTTTTCTTTAAACCCACGCATGAAAGACTGAGAAATCCTGGAAGTCTCATGTTCTCCCTGCCACTCTCTTTGCAGGTTTTAGTGAAACACTTTGAAACATAATTTAAAATGCCATGTCTTTCATACCTAATGATATTAGTAGTGGGACACCCTAAAACATTCTTGCAAGTAAAACCTGTAAAACCCATTTGATACTGCTGGGATTTTTATGCTGATAGAAAGCACATTCATACGCACATGGATTCAAGGTTAAGCTTTTCATGGTGCAAATCTCAACTGGTAAAAAACCCCAACAACAAAAAAATCCCACTCCATGTTTGCCCATTGCTAGTGAATGAACAACAAGCTTCCCTAAGTTACAGAGGCTGAGAAGGGAAAGAAGGTATCATGATAGATCAGCAAACACTGTGTGACTGCCTATGCCTTGTTTCCTTCGGATAAAAAGCAGGTTAAAAAACCTTGCTGGAGCTTTAACTTCTTTTCATGACAAGTATTTAAATAAACTCATTCATATATTGAAGAAAAAAAAAAACCACAGGAAAAAACCTCCTAAAATAATCTAAGGACTTGGAAGTTTATTTTTCAAGAGGACACTAAAATCTATGATCAAAATCAAAGGTTTATGAAGGTTTCTGAAAATCTGTACCTGGCACATAAATGTTCTAGAGCACTGTTTGTCTCTATTATGGTACATTTGTTCTAAGATGAATCCTGCCCAGTTACAATTATGTGATATTCCTGCTCACAACATTATGATAAAGCTCTGTAATCTAAGTGGTCCTCTTCTAGCTCCAAGAGAAGCAAAGCCAGAAGAGGAATCTCTTTTCCTATAAATGCAGGAATTAAAGGGCATCTGAGTAAACGATCAGCTTGAAATAAATAAATCTAAACATGGTTTTCCATGGAACATGACCTGACTGCATGATCACCCCAACTGAATTTTGAAAAGTACTTAAAAAAACCTCCACCACATTCCTGAAGGAGAAATCCAACAAGTGTAATTCAAACCAAATAGGATTATACAACTTGTTTAGAAGTCCCTGAACCAGTCACTTCCAGAAACTGAAAGAGCATATAAAAGGAAAAATACCACTTGCCACACTTAATATCTCTCTCCAAATACCTGCCGCTTTCTGGATAACATAAAATGTAGAATGAAAAACTCCAGATCTAATTTGGCTGAAGAAAATTCTGGTTTTCCTTATTTCTACAGACAAGTGGGGTTTTGTTGTTTTGTTTCTTTGCTTTTATGTCAACACAAACCCCAGAAACTTCTCACACGTACTTCCAGAGCTACTAAAATACAGTAGCTGTACCTGCATTACGACCACATACAGCTGGCTTCGCAAGTAAAGCCTTCCTTGCTTTCTGCAGAAGGCTGCAAGAAGGAGTGGGAGAGAAGAGGGACATGCAAGATCTACCAAAGGACACACTGGGATAATCACACCAAAGCAAACAAGAAACTAAAGGAGGAAACAGACAGGAACGCTATGGAAGACCAACAACTCACAAGGAACAGTGATATAAAGGCAGCTGGCAAACTAGAGAAGATGAGGACAGAGCACTCATTCTGAGATGTGGCTCAGTAGGCTGTTAGGAAGACTGGCAAAGGCAGTTTCAGTCGTGCATGTTTGAAAAATTCCAGCCACAGGTTGTAAAATAGTACAACATTAATTGTACCCAGAGATGAAAGAGAGGAGACAAAGTATTTTAAGATGTAAATGTTATCAGTCAGGGCTGAAGATTTTCTATGATGGGAAAAGTTGGAGCATATTTCTGTGTTGCTGGGAAGAAGCAAAGTTTACTCACGTCTTCTCTTTAGAACTTTAGATTTATTCTTGACTGAATAAAACAATGGCTTTTCACATCTCCACAGATACCTACCAGTAAGAGACATAAGAATTGTCAATAAAAAGAAAGCTGGAGCAAATGAATAAAATAATAATAATTTATTACAAATACTGATAGAGTTTTAAATTAAAATCAAAATAATCTAATGGTTAGTGCTATTAAAAGCCACTGCCCCTCCAATGTATCTAGGAAGTCTTTTTCTGAGTAGACAAACTCAGGCATGTTAGCCTAGATCTGTAACTGTATCAGTTAATTGTTCAGCTGTATAAGCTATTTTTCACAGTAAGTGAGCATTTAATTAATAACCTGGTTAAACATTATGAGTGTAAATAGAAAATTAAGACAGTGATTTAATCATTCTATTCACTCAAGCTTGGTGGATGGATATGTGGAGCAAATTTCTAACTTTTTTTATTTCTGTAGGGATCAGGATTTCACATAGAACTGTCTACCTTAAAAAAGAAGTACTCAAAAACCTCTTACTTGGCTCTTTCTTCATCCAATTTCTTTTGCTCCATATCCAAGGAATGTTTTACCACCTCATACCACTTCTTGAACTCAAAATATGGACCACCTGAATAAAATATATACCCTTCAGTTTGGGAAGAAATGAAAGAAATGACAGAGAAGGTGGTCTCCAAGCAGTTAGATCCTGCATCTTGCACCTGTATACAAATTACCCCGAATGCTATGTGCTTAAAGAAAACACACTCGATCTAATACTTCTGTAAGAAAGAGAAATGCAGAAATGGAGTGAAAGAACAGCATGTCATAAGAAGTGCAAAGAAGCCCCACATTCTAGATTTCATAGATTTAGCACAAGTCAAATATTTTCCTTCTTTTCTGGAAAGGTAAGCCTAGAAACTATCTTCTCTCTACCAAATGAACTAGCTCTCCACTGTGTGGAGTGGCCTTCAACTGTTTCAAAGTTGAATTCGAGGGATTAATGAAACTATGCATCAAGCTTAAGTTTAAACAAATAAAACCTAAAGAAGCTCAGATGCAAAATTTCACAGTTTCATCAGCTCCCCACTGTCTATCCTACTACCCATGAAATCTTACAGGGTTGGAAAGATAAACTAGACAATGGTCTTCACTTCCTGTCAACCTCTCACGGTTTTTAGCACAGGAACTTCACTTGTTGATATGTGAACAAGTATTTACCAGTACATGCAAAACCAGGAAGGCATAGGACATTTAGCAGCACCTTTATCACTGATCCTCCAAAGGGGCACAAGACTGAAGCAGACCAACTGGGTACAGTAAGGATAAGAATTCCAAACAAAAATATGGTGTAGACTTATATATTTAAAAATAATCAACTCTTATTCCCCGTGGGTGGAATATCTGCATTGTGAATTAACCAGACTTTGCATTTCCCCATCGCCCCAGCTGCACTGCATGCGATGCTTGCGTCATACTTGGCTTTGCCAGCCAGCTGTTTAAACTCTCCAGAAGGTGAATATACTGTTCTTACAATCAAACTTATATACCTTTTGTATCATCTGCACTTCTGCTGTTTGCATTAGCCTGCCTCAGAATGTCTAGATACTAAAAACATAGATGGTCTCAAAAAGCAGAGACACATGAAAGGAACAAAGACCCCTCAACAGTCCTTGGAATACAGAGGTCTGGATATAACTTCTTTTATCAGCTCCTTAAACCCCGGGGTTTAAGTAAATACTCCTAAACTGCTGGGAGAGCAGTGTGGGAGGTGGTAGAAATTTGTGTTTAACTTCATACGAATTATTAAGCGTCTGTCACATGCAAACCCATTGTCAGAGACACGATGCTACACTGTAATAACCCTTTACCTGGCCAGTACTGCTGGTCTGACATTCATATAGCTGAGCTGACTCGAAAATACACACATACATATAGATCTATATATATCTCAATCACATTTTATTTGAACAAAACCCATATTGTGGATGTGTGCAGTTCACAGAACACACAGAGTAGGTAACTACAACTGTCTATCGTACTGCTTCCAGCGTGACTTGAAGAAATGTAGGAGCTGAAATACTATTTTTTAATTAAAAAAAAAAGTACTAAAGAATGGATAGTTAAGTTGAGAATTGAGCCAATATAAATTAAATCTCTAAAACTCAGTATTAACCATTATTAATTTCAGCACTCTAACTTCGGGAAAATGCCAGAGGCAGTTTTGAGCTCTGGCACTGATCAGTGCTCTAACAGAAATTCTTGTATCAGCTCCTCTGCGCAGCTGCTCACCATCACCCCAACATTTTAAGCATAGGGACAGGACAACACAACAGAGCATATGGATAATTTGCACCAGCAGATTTTAAAGTAAAAAAGTGGGCAAAGAATGAGCTGTTAATTCCCAAGGGCAATGAGACTTGTTAATAAGGGAGAAACCCCATTAAGACATCAATGGCTTTGAGCCTCAGCTTGTAAAGCAGTTGCACAACTCCCCACTCTTGTCACTATCATGTACTTCAAGTTTTCAAGGGAAGTAAAAAAACAAAAAATCCACCTAAGTTTATGTATCCACTTGAATGTGAAAATTACCATTTTTAGTTAACAGTGATGACTGTCTCTAGTTACAGCAGTAATTGAGCTCACACATGACTAACGCCATATTTATTATGGACCTAAATTTTAAACAAAGCAACAGAAGGGTCAAAATGACCCAAAACTGGATAAAAGGCCTAACAGATAAACCACTGTAACACATCTCGGATTTTATCTTCAACTGTGATTTGGATCGGGCCATGGAACATCTTCCTGAAGATTTCTAATCTTTGATTTGGTCTTTCTGCCCTCAAAGAACCATGTTCACACCATTATCTTCTCTATCTTAATTGCTGCTAGCTTTTCCACACTCTCTCAGGATTATTTGGACTAAGAAACTAGATTACATCTGAAATATGTTACACACTAAGACATTTTATTTAACAAGACTAAACAAGTTTGGATTTTATCATAAATGTGGTTTGATGCCCCTAGTAAGTATCTGCTATTTACGATCAAAGTGTGCTCCCTTTTCACAGCGTATCCATTCATCTCCACCCACCACACATAAAACTCCAAACCAAGAGGCAAATATGCACGAGCAGAAGCAGAGAGGCACCCAGCAAAATGTGTACCAAACTCCCCTATCCCGAACCATAAGAATTGTGCAGGTACACTGAGGCCATTCTACATGAACAGGATCTACTCTTTTCTCTGAATAAAATTTGCCCTTAAAGAATGACAAAAACACATTTTAATGATCAATAAGAAAAGTCTTTCTAACCCTGATTACGAAACTGTTCATTTACAAAATCATAACACTGCTTCTATTAGAATATTTATGTACCTTCTGTGTTATTTTTATTTCTTTCTTCAGCAAACTCTGAAAGTAACCTGTAAAAAATTTTTAAAAATCAGGCTGTTTTGTAGATCCAATACTGCACTTTTCACATGAAGTTCAAATACAACGGACAAAAATGACATCCTAATTTTATTCCAAGTATCAGATAAAACCCAACAGATTTTAAAAGTAAGTAATATTTCATGTCTAAAATGCCCTCAAGTGTATGGTTTAAGCTACCAAATTTAATTGAAATTCCAAGAGTATAAATTTAACTTTAAAGAAAGAACGATCCAAGTCAAGCATTTGCACTATTTGAAATTTGGGGGTTGCTACAAATTTGTCTGTACACTTACCATTCATAGTGATCATCTAATAAAAACAATAATTTGAGCACAACTACAATAACTGCTGCAGCAAGAACATCATATTTCACTTTTCTTGTTGACTTATTTCCAGGCATAAGAGTCAGGAAATCCACTTCTCCAATACCAATCTTCTTCACCACTCGGCAAGTCCAATTATGCAATTCATCTGATTAATATAAACAAAAATATAAAATGTTAAGACAAGCTAGAAATATTTTTACAGTGTAAATATGTTTGCCATTTGGGGAAAACACTGGTTAGGTCTTTTAGGACAATTTGAGAGCCATATTTTTCAGGCTGAGAAGTATTTTTGGATACTTTTAAAAATACTAGGCAACCTTCACTGTGCTTACATGGAGAACAGTTGTGACTTACTATATATTCATATGGAGAATAAAAAAATCACATTTTTAATAGTGCTTTGATGTTACTTGACTAATGTAGTGAGATCATCCTGAACATTCTTGTGGGAAAGCCTATTGCAAGTCCACATAAATATATTTTCAAAAAAATCCCCAAAAGCAAAAAACTCGTCATAAACTTTTTTCCTGCAGGTTGGCTAAACACCCAGGGCAGGAATCAGCCCTACACTGAGGAGGAACAGGGCTGGTTGTAAAGAAGCTGGTGGGGCATGGAGAGCAGCAGCTGCCGGGGTCACGCCTGGGTTTCCCTGCGCAGCCCCATCGCACGCGCGGGCTACGCCAGGAGATCCAGCTGCAGCTCCACAAGACACACAGCAGGCTATCTATACAGTCTCTTATTACTCTGCTTATTTTTCACAGATACAAATCCCCCAAATTTCTCACCTTTCCTGTTCAGCAAGAAATACAGGAGTTGATTACATCACCATCAGATTCCACAAAGGTTAGCAATGTATGACTAAGTACAACCTTAATCCAGCTGTACTTATACTCTCTTGCTGCTCACAAAGAGTTCGGTAGGAACTCGTTTTTAATCCTCTCGCACATAACAGTAAGAGTTAAAAAAAAAGTTGAAACTAAATTTTCTTATAAATACTAGCAGCATACTTAGTTTTATTTCAGATACATAAATTGTCTCTTCATTGGTATTTAGTGTCCTTTAACACTGCCGATTCATCGCTTTTTTTTTTAGAGTTGTTAGACAACAGCAGCAGCCCTTTTTCAATTTTTAAAAAAATGCTTATACATGATAAAAATCTTAGTTGCAGGGAAAAGGACAATATATTCCTCTTCTGCAGTAATTTTCAAAGACTACTCAGCTTTGCATTTCTCTGTGAAAGATCCGAAAATGACAAATTTGTAGCCCTTTTTTTGATTCAATCGATACTTCACAATCTGTAAAATAGTGTTATCCTCTACGGGATCACAACACTGGCATAAAACTACAAAATCAGAATTACTTCTCCAGAATTTTAGCCCTATAACTGCTGGTTATCTTCTCTTCATTCAATTGTGAATAAACAGAAAAAACGAACACTTTTATTCATAGTAACTAATTGCAAAATAAGACAATAACTCCCTCCCCTACTGAACTGTTGGAATGTTTTGAGAAAAAAAAACATTTACAGGCCATTTGTCTGTGTGACTCATCTTCAGTGACAGTGGTATTCGACAGAAAGTACAGTAACCCAACAGACAGTTCACATACTAGGACATACTGGTCTTTCTTTGACAAGTCAATATTCAAGACTTAATTCTAGGATAGACAAAAAGAGTCAATACTTATGCGATATATGATTTCAGAACTAAATCATAAATCGAGACAGCAGCTGATCTGTCACACACCATCAATTAATATCAAAATAAATGGCATTATACAATTTTAAATAATACACAAAATGTATTCTTTGATAAAGAATATACAGTCATTATTACATATGAGAATTCCAGAGCTAAGCAATCAGGTCCCAACTTCATGAGTCATTTAGCTAAAGTTAATATATCACATGAATTCAACAGGTGCCTCTTAGTTCACATGGATACTGAAAGATTTAAAATGAAGTATCCACTCCACAGCCTTACAGAGTGCCCCTGCATATCTGGGCCTATAATACATACTCCAAATGTTTGATGAAGGTGCTTTCTATAGAAAGAATATCTTTCAGTTCAAGCTGAAATGGGAATAAATTAGAAGGAGAAGAGCAGGCACTTTTGAAGTAGTAATTTAAGCCTTTTTGCTAGAGTTTAATAAACCACAGAAAAATTTTATCAGTTCAAGCTAGGGAAAATATTTACCAGGTAAATTAGCTTCCATCAAGTACTTCATGCACAGCATGTCTGGATGAAGAAAGCAGCTGTCTGTTATATCTGGAAAACGAGGCAGGTCTAAAAATGCTGCAAGCTCATGCATTTTGTTGAATACTTCTTCATACACAGGCCATGACTGAAAGACAGGGTTCGAGGGGGTTATACATTTGCTCTATTACCATATTTGTTAATGATTTTAAATTAGTTATTGATATTAAATTCTGAATTGTTTAACACAGGATTATTTATACAGATTCTTTTAGCATTCTATGACTAAACACATGTGCAAGAATGGAGCCAGATTGCAGTACTGCAAAGAGAAACGTGTGCTAGTTTTAAATCCCATGAAATATATTAGGAACAAATAGAAGGTTGCTTCAGATCTCCCACCACCTTTCTTGTGAAATGCTCATTATGTGTCCAGAACTGCTTCAAAACTGAGAGCTTTGGGAAAAAAACAATAGAGGTGCAATTGAGGGTGAACTGTCTAAAGAGCTAAGAGGTCAGAGAACCACAGAAGGTGGAGGCTGGCAGAGACTGCTTGAGACCATTGGGTCCGAGCCCCTGCTTGGGTCAGCTGAAGCAGGCTGCCCAGGACCACATACAGTCAGATACTGAACGTCTCCATAGATAGCAGCTTCCAAGGGTTGTGGGAAATCTGCTCCAGTGTTTCACCAACCCCACTATACAAAGGAAAAAAGTTTGTTTTCCTTTACGCTTAAATGGAGTTTTTTGTATTTCAATTCGTGCCCATTTCTTCTCATCCAGTCATTGGATACCACTGAGGAGGATCTGGCTTTCCTCCTTTGCACCCTCCTGCAGGTATCACATCATACCTGCCCTGAGTATCCTCCAGCTCCAGGATGAACAGTCACAGCTCTCTCAGCCTCCCCTCATTTGTCAGGATCCACTCCACCATCTCCACAGCCCTTTACTGGACTCCACTGCATTTATTCTCCTTTGTATAGGGAGCCCAGAACAGCACCCAGCACTCCTGATGTGCCTCACCAGTGCCGAGTAGAGAGGAAGGATCCCCTGCCTCCCTTGAGGACGGGTGCAGTCACTTGAACTGCTCAAAAAATATTGACAGTGACCTTGCAGTGACCCCAGCCAGCTGCCTCAATACTTGGGCAGCATCGCATCACAGCCCATGAACCTTTGTTCACATATTCCCTAACCTGCTTCTCAAAAACTGAGGCAAAAAAAACAGTCATCACTTTAGCCTTCTCCTTGGTTTTTGTGACCATATTCCCATTCAGCACCAGGCCTGCATTCTCTAGAACCCTTCCACAGAATCTATCATACAGTTTAGTTTAAAAAAAAATAAATTCCATATCTGCATATTTATTAGTGACTATAAATCTGAAATTCTCTTTTTGAAACCACTGCCATCATGAAGAAAGTTCTCTCAATTTGTATGGAGGTTTGCTGCTATAGGAGAATATAACTCACAGAAAGATTCTGACATGTTTGTTCATAATGAACTCAGCAGGACCTGAAGTTTACGTAACTATGGATGTAAGGTTTGACCCCCATTTCACAATACCTGAACTGTTTCATTATACATTCTTAATTCTCTATAGTTTAAATGATTACTTGAATTTACCTCTAAAAGCAACTATTTCAGTTGTCTACACTATTATACCATTTTAAATGTATAAAAAGCAATGATTTTTCTGCCTTAGCCAGTGGTTCTAATTCAGCAGAGCACTTTATCATGTATTCGTATTTTATAAAGTCAATTTGTGCATATAGAACCTTCCTTTAAAAGAAACTTTGCAGGGCTTTACACTTTGTGTACAGCTTCAAAACCCTCCTGAACAAGAGTGAATTCAGGCTTCTGCTCCTTTTTTGGTTCAGATTACAAACAGAGTAACTGTATTTACAACAAGACATAATGTGACCTAATGCGGTTTTATTCAATCATTTGCCTTCATCTATTTTAATATAAGCTCTGTAGCCAATGCTCAGATTTTGTTTTGAGTGACTACCAACATTACATTTTCTTTTTTTGGATGTTCTCCCCTCAGACCGCATTTCAGACTTGCATGAACACATGCTTAGGCAAATGAATAATTCTGCTGTCACCTACTATTACACATGTAACTTTTTGTAACAGTTAGGAAGTTGTATCATGCTCATTATAGTTTCTAAACACTGTTAAAATTGGCTTAGACTGCTCCAGGACTATCTTGAGAAACAAGAAAAACACGCAATACCAGAGTTCTGCAGAAGATCAGGCTCACAGTACTTTCCATTCCTTCTAAAAAGCAGTGCTAAATTGAATACCAAACCAATCTTGGAACAAAACCTGAATCATATGTAACTTCTCTTGAGAGTACTGGGAGAAAAACTAAAGTCCCAGATAATTCAAATAAGAACATTACATTAATACTATTCATAATTAGATAGCAAGGAAATATGCTTTCCCCTAATGAAAAGCAGTTGAATTAGTAGCTTCTTAATAATATATAACATATGAAAATAAATTAAGACACTGGGAATTCAGTCATTTGAAGCATTCCCACTCTGAAACATTAAACTATCACCCATGGAGCTATCCAAAGTCTAATTTGACACGAGCTACTTTAAGGAATGTAGATCTTAACTGAAGGACTCCAATAGACACTTTTATCACCTTCTACCCGAGCTTCTCTCTCTGTACCAGGGCCAGGAGACAGCTTTCCTATCCCAGGTATTAGTGAATCAAACCTTCTTCCCTCTGCCCAACATCTACTTTTGATTCAAAGCAAAAGGTTACAATTTACAGAAGGCAATTTGGTTCTTTTTCAAAATGGCTAGAGAATGCTCTGCTTTGCAATGACAACCAATGGTTTCCTTTTCCTGAAGGCAAACAAGTGGTATAAAAACTACAAATAAAAATTAAGACTGAGAGCTACCACTTGGCTTATTTTAAAAACAGTGTTAACAGACAAAAACTGTTCCTTGTTGATGTGTGTTCACAAGAGATCTAAACACACTTGGAATGTGCATCCTAATAGAAGATGAAGATCCACCAAATCAACTGCTACCTCCCAGGGTTTCGACCCTAAGCCCAAAAACATTCCCTGTAGTAGTCCCGTTGCTACAATGCAGCGCTGTGCCGTGAGGATAAAGCTGAACTGAAGCCCTGCTTCCAGCAGCACAGTCACCTCTGGAACTGGAAGCTGCAAGCACAGCTGCATCCAGCACAAGGTCACACCTGCCCGGGACACAGCACAAGGCTGAAGGCTGAAAGGTCAGGGCTAAGGACACTGAAGGGTTTCTTCAGTAACCAAGCACTGGCTGTTTTCATCAGTCACTGTTCATACTCTGTTTAACTCTGAAAGAGCTGTGAGCTCATACAGCAAATCCTTTATTCTGCAAAGTTTCAAACATACTGGGAGGGTTAAAAGAGAAAGAACTCCCAAACTCCACACAACCAACACAGCAAATGTTGAGACAATATTAAGAAAAAGAAAGACGCAGGAAACAAGCAGCCTCAAAATTAATAAAAGTTACCACCTTCTACCCTTCTACCTAGCTATGAATCTCTGCTGGAAAAAAAAA
>VZTG01010055.1:0-23829 GCA_013397845.1 Melanocharis versteri | reverse complement strand
AAAAAAAAAAGAACGAACCTGATACAACAAGTTGCACTGGAAGTCAACCAGCAAATCCACTAGGAAAGCAATACCCAGAGCCAGGGCCTCCCTCCTTTAGTTAAAAAAACTCTGCCTCCAGCAACCTACGATTAAACCCCAAGGGAGGAGTACTTGGACAACAGAGGACAGTGTTAGATCATATGCCACACACTCTCCAAGTATAACTTTCACTTATCTGATTATAAATCTAAAAATTCAAGATGTATTTCTGTGCTATATATTAGGACAACTCCCCTGTCCATCACCACATGAAGTTACTGAGCTCTCACCTTGTTTTGGGAACCTGGGAAACACAATAAAAACCACATATAAAACTCAAGTTACAAACCCTTAAGGGCACCTAATAATTCCAGGAAGACTGACAGAAAACCCTTTTAAAGCTATGCCACCTGCTAGCCTTTCCAGGCATTTCGCAAGTTGGGATTTCTCCAAGACTGATCAACAATGCTGACAGAGTCTGTTAACTTGTCTAGATGGGGTACAGAGGTTGCCAAGACCTTTTCTTAAGCTTTGTTTTTAAAATCTTTTTATCTTATTCCCACATGTGACAAATAAGGTCACTACAGCTCTCCTCCAGAAAGCAGTATAGAAGATTAGGACTACTTGAGAGTACTTTCCCCTGCTCCCTGAGCACAGGAGAACAAAATACACACTGTTGAGACGGTGAAGAAGTGTCTATAACAAGATTTTCATAATGATAAATATTCATTAAACTATTTAAATCAGTTGTCTTTATCTTTCAAAGTTACATGGCATTTTTCACCTGTATTAGAAAACAACAAACTGGTTTTCAGGAGCAGAGAAGCCAAACTATTAGCATGATAATCAGATCACAGTAACAGGTAATTGTTTTGAGTAAGCCAAGATTGCAGCCTCTCCTACTTGTTTGGACCATATCAGAATGTTGCTGATCAACAAGTAGAAAACAGTATGCACTGGCTGGCTTTCTAGAACAATTTGCAGGTTCCACAGTTTCTTGTTTTAAATGCGGTCTGACTGGCTCTCTTCTTGGATGACTGTTTAGGCCATTTCCTTCTCCCATATCAGGACAATATCCCATTACTTACATATTCACAATATTCACAATTCAGCTTATGTTATAATGATAATGTTCTATTATTTCTGAAAATAAGTAATTATACAGTTATTCTAAATTCAGCATTTTATATTTTTCCCTTCCATGCTTCTCTCCTGTTCAGTACTTTTTTTGCAGCACAATTCCCTTCCTCATCATCCTTCTACCTGTGCATTTCCATCCTGGGACTCTTTTTTTCCCCATGCCTGCACATTCTCTAAAGTTCTACCTTCCCTGTGCTGCTTATATTCCACAATGGACGTTTTTCCCAAGGGACTTGTTTAATGACCATTTAATACTGGAAGCTAATAAGGTCTGAGTCATTTCTTCATTATCAGTTTTTTGTAAGTCTCATGGAATCTTTTAATGTTTAGAGTTGGATATGCTGGCAATAATCCAAAACTCAGAAAGGCTTCATCATTTTTAAGATGACAAATTCAACTTACACTGAATTTGAAAAGGAGTGTACTAAACTTATCAGGAAATGGATTAAGAAAGCCATTTAACTTGTAGGTTTGGAAAACAACATGTTATGAGGGTTGAAGAAGCAGTTTTTGGAACACGATCTAGAATTTTGGTTCAAACCTTGTGTAAAGCAGGGCATGTGCATAAAATAAAAGATATTTATTGTAAAAATAATAAACCAAATGGCTGCCCTAGTGTGTGTAAAGATCTTTGAATGCTGCCTGGATTGAAAGACGCATTCCCAGCAACCCAAGCTGGCTTTACATTTACATAAGGTAAAATTAGGTACCAACAGCGAGCAGAGCAGTCAAGTTCTCTATGGCACCTGGCTCACCTTACTCTGCTTCTGCTGTTCAACTGGTTCAGATATATCTGGTCATCTGCAGCATGAGCCTGATGTGGGATGACACCAGCCACAGTGCATGCAGGTTGCATAAAAGAATTGACAGTAGAGACAATAACTGTATTAACTGTGAAATTTACACCCAAATTAGTATTTAAAACTGAATGAAATGACCTTGTGGACCAATCATTACATACTAGATCATTAATATGGTCACTAATGATTTTTTTTTCATGTTTTTTGTGTATTCTTACAGTACTATTAATCTGGCTACCTCCCATATAAACCCACACCAACAAACACTGCCAATTTATTTTTAAACAACATTGGTTTTCCCCCTTGTCTGACCTCTATCTACCTCTCAGGCACAACCACCATCATGCCTGGAACAGCCACAAACTAGTGTAATAGCCATCAAACACAAATTAAAGGTACTTTAACACTGCGCAATACGATGAATACAAACTTTTAAAAAATAGGAAACGCTGAAACTTTTTTTGCCATTTAACCTAGCTGGAAAAAAAACCTAATGTAGTTAACTTTGTTACATGGTTAGATTCCGTGTAGTCTTTTCAGGAAAGCCTTCTTTGCTAGAGCATAAGGTATACAGAAAAGACACAGGCAACGTTTGAAGAGACTCTTTAAAGGTCCCTTCCAACCCAAACCCAAACCATCTTGAGATTCCATGACATTGTCAGCACTGTCAGCACTGCTGTATAGAAACACCCCAGGCTTGTGATTTGCTGGCGAGCGTGAAAATGTACAGGGAAGAACCCCTGTACTCTCCTCCTGCCTCCTTTCCTAGGTCACCATCAGAAACAGAACAGACTCCATGAGCCTTGCATCTGACTCAGCACACTCATTTTTACATGGACTAAATGAGTGGATAGATTTCTCCAAACCCTGATATCCATGAATCACATACAGATGCTGATGTAACAGCGAGAGGGTGTGCCTGGAATTATTAAAAGGGAACCAAATGACAAGAAGAAGACAGGTGAAACTGCTATAACTCCATTTAGATAACTGCAAAGAAATGCATCTCATGAAACTTCTTCCATTGGAAAAGATAAAGAGACCAAGCACATAAGTAAAGCTGCTCCTTTACAAGCAGAAGGAAGAAGTAAAAGGAAATCAATTTGTCCACCTGGAAGACAGGCAGACAGACTGCCCAAGTTATCTGTCTGGTAACAAACAGGCAGAAGGGAAGAAAAAAGTCAGGATACCATTTGAAAATCATAGAAGTTACACTCGCACGCTCTCACTTCCTCTCTCCTTTTAATAACTGTTTCAGCTGCAACAGCTACTACATCTTAAAATGCCAAATTATTCCTGATCATTGCTGTAGAGAAAGTGAGAAGGGTCTTTATATAGCAAAAAGATTAATTTTAGAAAATGACTCAATAAACAAAGTTTATGCCTTTTTGAGAGAAACAAATTAGGTGCTATGGTATTAGACTGCATTAAACTGATACAGGCAGTTTTTACTGACGAATTCAAGATGGCATGAGGATGAGCCAGCAACCTACACAAAAACAGAAAAAAGCCAACTGAACGTCCAATACAGATGTACTCCTTTACCCGGAAAAAAAACCATTTTTGGCTGCCTAACAGAGTTTTTAATGGGCTACTTTCAGAGGAAGACATATTTTTCATTACGTGATTTCTGGTTAAAGTGGTTTTTGAATAGATGAGTTTCAGTATTATTAAACCACGAGAGACATGTGCTTGAGCATTAGCTTGTTCATGCTCATAAGCAAACTCTGTCAAATATCACTTTTATAAAAAAAGGTAGTCTTTCTAAACATACATAGAGGATTCCAATAAAGAGTTGAACTGCCATAATGTACCAAAATTTAAGAGTTTGGGAACAAATTTTATTGAATTTCATAAATACTTTGGTAGGTTTGTTTTCTTTCTTCATTAAGTAATGCTTAAAGACAGGTATGGACAAGCTAGAGTTTCTGTTACACAACAGCAAGCTCTCATGATAAACTTGATTACAATAACCCTTTCAGCAGTGAACTTCCTCCTCAGCTTTTTTTCTTTCAAATAAAAGCCTCACCCTTGCTTCTTTTCATTCTGCACTACTTTCTATCCTGAACAAGTACTGCATGCACCTGCTAAAATGCACAAAAAATATAGTTAGGCAGAGAAAAAAAACCCCACTGACAGATACATACCCACCCCCAAAAAACTTAAGATTACAAGGTATCTCAAAACAACAGCAGACCAAAGCAGGAATCCCTGCTCGTTTGGGAAAGTAAAAGCAGCATAGTTGATTAGCAGAATTTGTATAGATAGAATTTTATCCCTCTTAAAAGATTTTTTTTTTTAAATAAACAAGAATGACCGGCTTCTGTCTTAATTTGAAGTTTTAAATAGTTACCACTGAAAAAAAGAAATAAAAAATCACATGGCAATTAAGGTAATTCAAATTTTAGTCAGGAGAAGAGGCTCTTACACATAAGACCTGGAATATTTTGAGAAGAAGACTTCAGCAAACAGAGGAACATGTCTAAAAGCCAGTCTGATGGATATGCTTTCCAGGGAAGCAGAAAGCTGTTATCATTCCAGCCCAAACTCTCTAGGAGAAAACAGCAAACATTTTGACCTGAATTTATGAGTTCACTTGCAGATTTAGTCAGGAATTACTCTGTTTGAATCAGATCCAAACTAAAATATACATGTGCAATCCACCAAAACCTAGAGTGTTAGACAATCCATATGTCAGCAGTTTCCTAAGAGCTATGTGATGACTTGCAGACATGTGCTCTAGCCAGCAGCAGATTATTAAGGGATACAAAATCCTTTCAAAAAGCCAATGTAGAAAAAAAATTAGATACAGGCACCATTTTACAGCATTTAGAAATCTTCAGGTTTCCTCACGACGGTGGCACAAGCCCACCCCAGTCCCTCAGGCAGGTGTCTTTGTCCCAGTTTTCCACCTTGGGATAGAGCAGCACAACACTACCCCTGAGAGCTTGGCCCAGCCGTGGTGTGACCAGAGGGAATGACCAGCATCAAAGGAGGAGAAAGGACCAAATATTCTGCAACTGAGTTGGTTTCATGTGGCTTTTACTAATGCAGGCTTGAACTCCATATTAAGTGAGGATAAGGAAAAGATTCAGAGCAGTTCAGTACTTCCTGCATGCTGAATTAAGACGCTATCTTGGTTTAGAAACAATATGAAACAAAATTGTAATGACTACACCCTAGTGCACTTACAGAGTCTCAGCTAAATGCATGTTCTCTTCAGTAATTCATAAATTTCATATGCTCAACCATGAAACCTTAATCGCTATTCAAAGAAATGAAAAGAAGATAGAGTATTAACTTAATCTGTTCACAAATCCAAGACCTGTACTTGCTTTTAGGGCCTAAAGAAGACTGCACATAACTGAAGACTGTTTAGAAATATTAAGGGTAAAGTGCAAAAGCCCTTAAGCCTGTCACCCCAGGATGGCTCCCCCATGACCTAGAATTTATTTATTCTTACATGGCTTTTCATATTTCTCTTCTTGCCACATTTCTAGGCCAGGCTTCTTGCAAGTGTTCCTGCTTCTTCCTGGCATTGGGATCATCACTACAACTCAACAGTAAGGAATTTTACATTGTGAGTTATTAAACAAGTGATTCCTTTATAGCTCCTCCATCAAAACAAACCAAAAGGTCACTAGAAAAACACAAGCATGAAAAATCTTTTTTCAAATAGCAAAGTTTTGCTCAAGAAAAATGTGTAATATTTATTGCTTAGAATTCCTTGGTGTAGGCTAGACATACCCCCTTTATGCAATGATTTTGTATACTTTTACCTATACTTATACTTTTTTTATACTTTTTATTTAATCATTCCTCAACATTTTTCAAGTTGAATAAGAAACATCCTGAGATCTCTAAATCTGAAACTTTATCAGACCATACTTTATTCACCTAACTTAAAGGCTTGAACTATGACTTTAAAAGACTTGTTCTAAGATAACTAGTTAATGAAAAATGAAGTTTTACGATCTTTAAAAAAGTCTCCCCAGAACACAAAACCCACAAACTGAAAGCCTAACTGAAACCCCAGAACAAAAAAAAAAAGCGGCTGTACCACATCAATCCAAAAAATCTATTTAGCCTCGCACCCAGAAGTGAGCAAGCAAAATGTGCATCCTCTAAGGCAAGGAGTTTCACCAGTTACCCACAAAATGTATGAAGCCACATCTCCTGCTGTTTGATTCTGAACCTGTAAACCAGCAACCTTTGCCAACACCTCCCAGTCCTTGTATTGGAAGAGACACTGAACAATTGCCTCCTGAACATGTTCTACAAACTATCACCACATCTTCCTCTTAGTCACCTCTTCTTTAGGTTGAAACATATGGAGTTAATATTAATTGTTTCTTGTAGGAAAATTGTCCCTAAGTTTGGCAATCCTTGTTGTGACTTTCTGTACCTCTCAGTTCTTCTGCAACAATAGGAAGAGTAAGAAAAGCAAAACACCCAATCAAAACTCCAGATAGTATTTAAGATACAGATACATGATAGATTTATACATTAACATAAATTTTTTTTCATCTCCATTCTTTTATTAGATGTCAGGAGTTATTAGAAAATAACTCTAATGTAGCTGGGCTAAAACAACTGCATGTTCAAAAACTGTATCATAAAGGGATTACAGAAACCTGTATAATTAAGATCACACAGATATTTAAACCGAGGCTGATACATGAACATAGCAGCATTGGTAACACCAGCTTTCAGAGAACACTACAAATCAATTTTTCTTTACTTAATACTATTTTTTCCGCATAGAATAAAGATACTTATGTCAGCTGTTGGACAAGAAGGAAGTCTGAGAAATTTCAAGCAGTATTTCTTCATCTGTATTCTCATAACTATGAAGCTCCAAGACCACATATCTCAGTAGATGCAAAAAGGGTCATGTTTGACTTATTCCAAACTGCTCACACAGGATTCAGAATTTTATTAAAAAAAAAAAAAAAGAGAAGAAAAGTGAAAAAAACCAAGACTGAATAGAATGATGAAGACTAGGGGACTTGCAGATATACTTTTGTTTACACTGGGATTTTTTTTCCAAATTATCATTCTTCAAAAATTCCTTCTGCAAGTGTAAGTAATCTTTGCATGTATCAGTAATATGCATTTTACTTTTTCCTACAAGGTTTACTCATCAACAACGGTCAGCAGACCATTTTATTTAAAAAAGCATCCTCAGACTAGAAAATTATTTAACATGTTATTAGCATAGCATTGTTGTCATCTACCAAATTAGCAGCACTAAAACAGTCACCAAACAGTTTAAATCATTTCCATAATAAGAATTTCAGTACAACAACCTCACACAATATTCACAATACAAAAGTATACAGAGAATTTAATTTCCCTCCTCCTTAGATGGTGGGACAAGAGACATAAAGCCTTAGAACAGTGATTCACTTCACCTGTCCCTCCTAGAAGAGTACTATAATTAGGAGACTAAATCCACACCCACAGCTAAAGAAACACCAGCACTTAAGAAATACTGTCAAGTTTATAAACTTCTATTCACAAACTCAAACTCTGTAATGAAGCAAATTCTAATCCTTCTGCTTTTAAGTTGATGAAATTACAGTACCATAAATAGCATCTTTGATATAAAACATTCACAAAGAATGAACTATCATTTGCTGTATGAAAGCACTCAGCCATGTTGCATCCAATTTAGGGTACAACTAAAGGAATTACACCAGAAAACTGAAGGGAGACATCGGCCTGAAGGGCAAGACAAGGACCTGTATTTTTACCCATGCTAAAAACAGGCATCGTGAGATTTCCAAGGATCTTCAGTGGTCAATATTACAGTTTCATGTGAATTTATGCCATGAGCTATGAGAAGAACACTCTACAGACACCTAAGCAACTCCATCCCCACAGACACTCTGCTTTTCCCTGAGCACTTCATGGTTCAAGGACAGAATTCGTTCTTCCCTGTGGTGTAATGAAGGTCACCAGTGATCTGTTTTATTATGTGAGGAGATACTAATTCTTTCACTATTGAAGACTGATGAGAAAGTCCTTAGGCTTTGTTATCAGTGCAAGGTGGGAAGAATTACCAGCATGAGTGAAAACAGCTCACAACCTCTGTAAGCTTGAGCAGACCTCCAGAAGAGCTGAGTGTAGGCAAGAAGAGAGAAGCATCAATACTCTTAACAACAGTCCCTCCGCTAGTCTCTATCTATCCTTAAATGCTATCTACATTTAAGTGATCTAATGAAAATACTCTCAGTGAGAGAGTAGCTACTTTTCAAAGCTTCCCAGGGAAGATCCTATCTAAGTTTATACACTTCAAACACAGTAAAATATCTGTGATGTGCTTCTGACTGCAGGAAACAAAACAAAAACAGCTCAAAGTATCTAAACCAAAATGCAAACAAGTGTTTCCAATGTGAATAAACCAAGCAATACACTTAGATACAGGAGTGATAGCTTCCTTGTATTATTAGGTACTGTAAATTCAAAGAATTAGTTTTCAATAAACCCATAATACTGATGCTACTTCTGGTCAGAAGATAGATAAATTATTCAACCAATCCTAGCAGCATATTTTACACAAACCCCCTCACACTTTGTAACAAGCTAGTAGAGATTATTAGAAATTACTGGGGATTGAATGCCAAATTACTTCTAAAATTGAGCCATTATGCTCGAAAGCTAAGGACTACAACCAGTTCCTGGGTTTGGCTGTATGTGGCAGGTAACTGTCAAAGCACTGAGCAATTGTCTTTCCTTAATCCATGAGAAACCCTCCATTTTTATGTTTTCCTCCAGGCTACCTGACAGTTCTTCTGCCCCCAACATTCACAGGGAAATCAAAATCAGGAGGCGTCTTAAATTACTTAAACCTTTCAGCTAAATTTACAAAACAAAATGGCTTTTACTATGCTTGAACAAAGCCGAATTGATTCACATACATTTTTGCGGCACATCCCCATGCAATTCAAAGCAGTTTATCTGAGCTACTGAGTTGTTGAATGGTCACAAGGCACAAAGTGTTTATATAGTGCAAGTATTAACAACCATATTCTGATTGTAATATTGCCTATAATGAAGAGAATGAGAAAAAGGATATAAATGTGAGGTTCCATATCTTTAACCCATCTGCAATAGTAAAAATCTAAAACATTTAACCATATTGTAACATAAATGATTAACATTACTTGTCATTTTGAATGTGGAAGACAAGTCCCACACTGGGTAGTACTGCACAAGGATACAAGTCCTGAGTTTAAACCTGGTTCTCAAGTAGACCTCTCCAAACACAGCCCTGGTAGGTCACTACACGACCAGAGAGATCTGTCATATTCCTCTTTTCATCATGAGATAATTGGATAAAAGGAAAACCACCAAAAAAATATCCCATTTTTGAAGCGGGGGGGCATTTAACCGCAATGCTCAGAGACAATCTCCTAGATGAAAAAAAAGACAAGAGACTATAGATATTCTGTAAAAAAACACAATGTAAAGGTGGCTACACCGTAAGCAGCAGGGAAACTAAAAAAACCCAAACAAACCAAAAATCTTGAATTTCAATGCCACAGGTAAATAGGAAAGTCATGAAATAGGAAGAAAAGCAAGACTGTGGTGTAACTGGAAAAAGAATACGAATCCATTGGATTAAAATCATATGTAAGGAAGAGAAAAATTATGTCTGCAAAAAAGTAAATCACTATCTGATAAAATGGAGTATTTTACAAAGGAGAGGCCCAGATAATTTACACACAAGAAGCTTCAAGGAAATAATTGAAGAGTTCTCTGAAACACAAATGTTGTTTTTTAAATAATCTTAAGAAATTCTAAACATCAAAGGACTCTCCACTTCAATATGCAATATTTAAAAAAATGTAAAAGGAGAGATTCAGGAACTGTAGAACGATTAGCCTGGCATAGATCCTGAACAAATTAATACTATGGCAATGGGAAAAACAGAAGCTAAAAATATCTTGTCAGTCAAGCAACCTTTCTAAGGTCAGGAGAGGAGAGGAGAGAGTGGACTGAAGCTCCAGCTCCCACAAGAAGCTGATCTGAAAAACCTTTTTCATGGGAGAGCTAAAGGGGAACCAAATCAAAATTTCCACTAAGTCTCACTGGAAGAATGTAACTCATAATTTAATCAAACCTCAAGAGCTGCTCTGCAGGAAAGCAAAGCATGAAGAACAAAGGTGCAAAAGAGAAGTATGCTTGATTTGATAGCAGAGGAGCAGCCTGGCAAATTCATCTTAGAAATCAGATCTCTCATATCCTCAGCAGAAGTGAGATTGAAGCTGAGACAGGAAGATGGGTGACAGAAGGATTAGTGCCAGAGAAATACGGATACAAAAGTGCTGCCAAGAATAAAATCAAGCAACATTTTTAAAAAAAATGGAAGAGAAGAACAAAAAGAAAATACAAACTATAGAATAAGAAGAAACCAAAGAGTTGGAAAGTTTCCAGGCAGAATAGAGAAGAATGATCATCTCTCAATTTTTCAAGGAAACATTTCACTCCTAAATAAAAGAGGAAAGAAATTAACTAATCCAGGCTAGGGAGGGTGTGTGTGAGAATGCGTAAGTGCAAGGTACGTACTCCTTCAACACAAATAAAATAAAGCCAAAACATCATACAGAATAAAACACTCCATGCTCAAGTGGCACATTCTCGAAAGAGCTGAAGATTTCCAGTCTACTTTACAAATACATTATAGCATCTACTTCAACACCTATCACAGGTTACCTTTAGGGAAAGGAAAGCCTTGGATGACCTATAGAGCAACAAACATTCGTTTTCAAACACTTCAGTTCTTCATCAAAGCCAACATCAGTTCATAATGGAGCTTTAATTAAAAGTCCTTATTTAACAGAACACAACTGAGTTGCCCAGAGCTACTGGCCTAATCCAACACAGACAGAAAGAAACATTATTTTAATGTAGAATGATAAGCCATTAAACCTGAAAGAAACAAGGTATCAGCAAGAAGATAAGAACAAGAAGCTTTTCAATTAGGTGGGATAAAAGGGAGAAATCATGACATGTGATTTTGAGTTTCATGATTCCTCTCTCTTGTCCACAACAGTGATTTACGACTAGCAGGGTATATTTCTGCTGCTTTGCCAGGATGCATTCAAGAATTTTCCACAGGCTAAGGTAAGGAAGAATGCTAACACCATTCTCAGCTGGAAGTTTGGAAAGCATTTCTGTATCATGGAAAATTCTGAGGAGTAACACTAGGAGTCATTTAAGAATCAAGACATCTAGGGATGGAAATAGGTGAGATACAGCACAATTCAAACCAAACAGTGCTTCTGTTAATCTAAGTTGGAGGTTGGATTTGTAAAAAGAAACAAAAAGAAGTTATACTAAGACAATGAAAAACTCTTATAGATGGTAATTTCATCATGTTGGCAAGGTCAAATCTGTTGAAGTAAGTACATTCCTTGTCACAGGCAGCAATACTCTGGATTACAAAAAACAAACAAAAACCACCGAAAAAGAGAGGACGGAATTAAATCACAAAACACAAATGGAAGTATTTTCAAGATACAGACTGCTAGGCAGCAAGGTGTATCAACAACACCGTCAACACTAAAACATTCAGAGGCCTTGTAAAACACGCGGATTTAGAATTGTGCAGCTACTTCCACCTAAGAGTAAGGGAAGGGGAAAGGGGATGGGGAATGGAGAAAGGCTTACAGCGCAGCCATTCCATGACCACACCCCAGGGCAGTAGAAGAAGTAGCAAGGATAATTCAGTAAATACCCATTCCTTCTGTCTTCAGGGCCAAGTTGGTAGACAGGTCTGAACAGAATTCAACTAACCCATCAAGCTCAACTTTCTCCAGGCCCCCCAATCCCTGGGGTCAAAAAAAGAGTCTTAACTAGTTTCTTTCTAAAGTTTTATTTTAAATTTGGAGAAGAGATTGAGAGAAGAGAACTTCTCTGAGGTCACACATCGTGCTCCTTGCCAAGTCCAGATACCTGTGCATCGAGAGACGACCATTTCCAAAGCTCTTTAGCACAACAGGATCTGAAAGATGCTTATGAGACTACACCTATCCTGTTGCACACAGCAAAGTGACGTGGTTGTTATCTTCAGTACTTTAGTAAATCATGTTGCCCAACATCCATGGGAGTGACCTGCTTACCTATATATACACATACATTTAAATTCGTGTGTGTGTGAAGAATGTGAGAATCAAAACCAAGTGTTACTTTTGGACATAAAAAAAAAATCCACTCACAATGCATTAAAGGTAAAAGACACAGAAAAGTAGCGCGTTTTATAAAAAGTAACAAAAGCTAAAGGTAAATTTGAGGCAGGAAAGCACAGTCAATTTTAAAGCACAAGCAAAATAATACTTAAAATATAATTGGGTATACAGTCCCAAGTCAAGAATGCATGGTAAGACAGACCTATGGCAAAGACAAGTTGTTGATAGCTCAAGACAAAGGGGATGCTTTAATCAATTTTGTATAAGGATAAAGATAAATCCTTAAAAGCAAAGTAGAGGATGCATATCTTAAAGATGTATCCCTACGTCATGCAGAAATGAAAGAGGGAATTTGTGTCCAGCTGGAGGACAGATAGTATCAATAAAATAATATAAGCTGAAAGCAAATTATCCACTGAACTTTATTCATACTACTACTAATTTACAAATACATTTTAACTCCTACACTAATGGGCTTTAAAAGAAACAAATACCCTAAAATCCTAGATATCTTATGTGCATTAAAAAGGGAACAAAGCTGACTTCCACCTAAAGGAGAAAAGATGACTGCTCTTATCAAAGACATATTGCCTACTGGCACAAGCCTTATAATGAGCAGAGATTTACTGCAGTTAAACAATTTGCAAGTAACAAGAAAAAAACCCTTGACCTCCTGCACAGAACAAAACCAAAAACTTAAATATCTTATTCTTTCTTCATACATACAAAAATATTTTAATCAAATGAAATATTTGTTTTAGAAAAAGGGAATTTTGCTTTTCCTCCCTTGTACTGGGAAGTTAGAACTTCTGAATAAAGCACGAGCATCTTTCTGCTGCTGCTGCTTTCCCTGTTAACCCTCTCATTGTACATTTAGGTAAAACCTATTTTCCAAAGGCTAACTTTTAATGTACACAGGATTTTAATAGAGGAAGGGATAAATAAGATGACCAGTGAAGTAAAAGCTTAGAAAACTGACTTGGAGCAATGGAAAGATAAATACATAAGGAAGATAACTAATTTTTCTTAGAAGTTCTTCTATGAAGTACTTTTATCCTTCACAAAACATTTTGAGTAGTACTTATCTCCAGCTGGGCCCTGATACCTGTCTAACAGTTATACATCATGACAAAGATGATAGAGAGAGCCGGAGGCTCCTTTTCTCTTTATTTATGAGACAGTCATGCCCAGGGCTCCCAGACCTCTGGACAGCAGTGTTCAGATACAAACACCTTTGTGGCAGGTATTTTAAATAAAGTTCAGTTTCAGCAGAATGAAGAATTATGCCCTTCTTGTTAGCTGTTCCACTGCCAAAATATGAAGGGCCTATCTGCTACCTAAAGCGAAAATGTGAAATAGAATACAAGGCATACTTGAGGAATACTCTGGAGATTATACATAGAGTCCAACACCTCTGCTGAAGCAGGACCAACTACAGTAAGCTGCTCAGGACTGTGTCCCATCAGGTTTTCTGTACCTCTGAAGATATGGACTCCACAGTGGTCCAGGGTTGCCTGTTCCAGCACTCAATCACCCTTACACAGTGAAAAAGTTTTATATTTAAATGGAATTTCCTGTATTTCAGTTTGTGCCCTGTATTTCAGTTGTCTCCTGTCCTTCCACTGCACCTCACCAAGAAAGCCCAACTCCATCCTCACTCCTCCCTGACAGATATTTATTTATACACGTTACTGAAATCCCCCCCAGCCTTCCCTTCTCAGTGATAAAACCCCCAGCTCTCAGCCTCTCTGTGTACGGCAGGTACTGCAATCACCTCTAATTGCTAAATAGCATGCAACACAGGGAAAAATTGTCAGTGATACAGACTCCATTCCTAAATTACACAGCACAGAAATCCATCACAGCTGGGAAGCCTGAAACTAGTCACATTCCTTACGCATGGAATACTACTACTAAATGACAAGTCCTAAAAAACCTTTTGTGCATGTATACATACACATGCCACTACACAGAAAGCAGACCTGACTCACCTTGTAATAACGTTGCATTTACTTTTCTAACACCTGTTTTCTAATACTTCAACCTTGCACAAATTCAGCATATTTTGGGTATGTGGGAAATTGTTACTAAAAAAGTCTTTAAGCCACTGAGAATATTTATATACAAGATGAGCCTCATCACGTTAGGCTTCATCTGCACTTAACTGATAAAATGATATTTAGTACGATTTCAAATCCTTCAAGCTACTGTAACATAATTACTTATTGATTCAAATTTGGGCTGCATAGGACACAACTAAATGCACTAAAAATCTGCTCAAAATAAAAAAGGAGACATATGGAACAGTCCTGCCAGTTATCAGTATTTTGGAACATGCTTGCAGCTTATATTCACCAGACTTGAAGCACAACAAATAATGGCATTAGAGCAACTTACACTCCTGGTTGTAATAGCCATAATATCATAAAGGTTTTTAAGATAATAGTCTACAAAATACTCTATACAGAGCACAAAGCAGAAAAGAATGTAGGCTATATTTTCAGAATGGAGTATTATACAATCTCATTTCCTGCTCCAGGACCATAACCTCATCTCTTGAATTTCTCAAAACTCAGATGTCAAAGCTAGACACAGTAAGACATTGGTAATCTCAGTGCTGCACTGAGAAACATGAGATGTAGGAAAGAGCTAGTAAGGATTTTGCAATTATCAGCCTCATGATGTAGTAAAAAAATATTAAAACTAAATAAAACTGAGGATGCCTTACTAAAATAACATTGAAGGTAAAGTAAGGAGGAGATATTTCTAAAAAGAGGAAGCTACAATAATACTGGAGCAGCTGGAAAACAAATGGTACAGTAAGCTTACAGAACTGTACCTATATGTCTCAATGAAAACACAGTTAAGAGATTACTTGATTAGCGTGCATATCTACTCATGCTTTGGAAGTGAGGGGAGCAGCCCAGCCCCAAAGGAAACAGTAAGATCCTCCAAATGCAACTGTCATCTATTCTCTGTAAACCAGTTCTCCCACTTTGAGGTATGGTACAAGCTTTACAGTTGCAATTCATTAAACAAAAACTTGTTTTTTAGAAGACGGAGGCAAAGAAGGACAAAGACTTAAAACCAAGTTTATACTCATATTTCAACCTATCTTTTCTGTTAAGGAAATATCTAAGACAAAGAAATCAAGAGGTATCATATGAAATTTATCTCCTGATTTTTAGAAGTTGAGGTCATAATTCTCATTCATCCAGACAAGAAAGCAGTAATATAAAACCAAAAATAATATAAATGCTGAAACTTCTGAAAGCACAGCTCCTGAACAGGTCATGACCTGCTGAATACTAGCTACATATTGGAAAATGGTAATGTTACTTGCAACATCATCGGTGAGGGCTTGGCAGAATTCCTGCTTTCTGCTCTTAAAAGCTAAGATTTTATTTGCACACTTCAAAAATCCATAATAAATTTTTATCTGCAACAGAAACATCATTGGGCAATTGTTACCACAATACATAATAATCTTAAATAAGGGAAATTTAAATTTCACTGAAGACTGTCCATTACTATTCAGTTCCTCGAAGAGCTGTAGACCCTTACGTAGATTTTAGGTTTGATATATTTCAACCAGTACAGCAAGGAACAGAACAAGAGATAGCATCTAAACCATATTTTATGAAAAGAATATGGAATTACAAACAAATTCAAGAGATATTTCAAATAAGCACCAAAAAGGGATAATATACTGCCCTTAGACTTAAAGCCAAATCCTATTTCTGAGTGTTTTGAGAGCAGTTCTGAATACCCTTTTCTCCACAAGTACTTATTGATTTCATTCTAACTTGTATAATCAGCTTAATAAGACTGGTTAAAGATTAAAGCACTCCAAGTCACAGAGTGCAATAGTTTCTGCCAGGCGCCAATACTGTGAAACATGAACCCTACTACATAACAATAGATTTAATCAATTTATTAGTACAGTGACCAAAATAATTAAAATACCACTAAATAACTAGGTTTTGGTTGGTTTTTTTTTAACTTTTCCTTTAAGAAAATAATTACCTCTACACAAAAGATCTTAAGATCAAGTCCACATAACTTCATCTTCTCCGGAAAATGCTGAAAAATATTCAAATATGGAATATGCCCTTCAACAACAAACCTGTATTAAAAAAATGAAGGCCAAATCAAAATACTATATAGGATGACAAACTCACACGTTTATTATAAAATTAATATACAAGTCAACTTCTGATTTGAAATAACATCAGTATTATCCTGCCTAAGCAATTCAACCTGAAGTTACACACCCCAAAATGCTCCACAGAACAAAAACCAGTTCAATCATTTAACAGGCTTTTAAGTCCAAGCTCAGATGTGACTGACAAATGACAACATTATGGCAGTAAGCATACAGTCAAAAAGTTTACGTGGAGTTTGTTCTGCACATTCTTCAACTATTGCATTTCTTGAACTGCTTTGAGCCTCATTTGAATGGTATGGATTTTTTTTTTTCCAAAATTCTAAGGCTTTAATTAAATTTTAGTTTTAAAACACACAGTTTCTGCTGGAGGACTTTGAATCAGGTAATGTGATAGGAAAGAAAATCACAGAATAATGAGTGGATACATAGAACTGAAACAACATTAATTACATTTCTATGATGATATTTTTGAAAAAGGTATTACTGAGGTATGAACAGAAGTTGTTTTGTATACTAATAAATAAAAATAGTTTAATTTTTATTTGCACACAAATAATGCATCTTTGTTGTTAAAAACTTGGTTTGGTAAGTGGTTGACAGTATTATTTGATATTTTTCTTGAATATATATACAGACACCCACCCACCCATATATATATATAAAAAAGATGAGACTTAACAACAGATACCAATAAAAAGCCACCACCACACCAAACCCCTGCTCTTATCCAGCATCTTAACAGACACCCACAACAGGCCAAGCAAGCACTGAACAAGCACAGACCGTCGCAAGGCAACACACTCATTCCACACTAAGGCACACTGGTAGTCTCCCACAGGACTAAGCTAGAAATGCCTTCCCATCCCCTCTTCTCCAAACCCATTTTGTTAAAAGACTACATTAAACCTGATTAAGTTAACATTCCAAACAGAGAAGACTCTGATCGTTAACTAATATTAGGACTGAAAACAATTTTCTCCCCAGCTGATAAGTGTTATCCGCACAGGACCTCTCTGATCTTGCTACAGAGATTAGTAACTTCTTGGTCTACAAACATTTCATTTCCCTCCTGAGCCTACAGCAATTTACAAGCCCACCTGCTATCTCCCAGTTCTGTGTCCTCATCACTATCTGTTCCATGTTATGTAGTGTGTATCTATTGAAGTTGACTAAAATTCTATTTAAAAGCTAGTTACTGCAAAGTTTACAGTTATAGTCTACATTCTTTTAAGCAGTCTTATCTGAATTTTCAATTTAATTGAAAAAAAATGAGTTAAACCAGGATTAAAATAAAGTCAATTTCATGATCAAAACTCTGTCTCAGTTAGAATAATTTATAATGATTCCTGAAAAATAACAGCAATATGAAAAATCATATTGCCCAATAGCTTTGGTTCCAAAGCTCTGCTTATTAGTCTCCTAAGTGAAGAAGTAACAAGTGGTGCACAGTCCTTTCCAATCAAATTGTGTAATGATCATTTTGCTAATGAAATTTCAGTAGCTTTCCTCAACCAGCAGAAACAGCATTTCCCCACCCTGAGTGGAGATGTGCACCAGGCTCCCGTGATGCTGTCCTCCAAACCCAGCCCCCACTGCTGGTCCTCGCCACTCCGCCTGACCTGCTGAGCAGCTGGCACATCAGTTCCTTGGCTCATTTTAGTCATCCACTAAACTGAGGAACGTTAAGCTTGAGGTATGGTTTCACAAAGTTGATTGAGCCAAACTGAAAGCTCATCACAACTAGCAGGACATCCCTCCTTGTGATCCAGCCACGAGCTGCTGCTGCTCATCTCTTCCCCAAATATAAGTTACCACAGCAGCAGAAAACCACCTGCTACTCTATTGCCAGCAAGGTTTCTGTCATCAACCAACAAACTGTGAGGAGGCTCACAGATGGCTCTACAAGTGAGTCAGCAGAGGGAAGGGGGTGCATCGCAGAGGCAGAAGAGAAAAAAGGGAAGCAGGACCTTCCCCTTTCAGCAACAGTGATGCATTACTGGCTCAGCTGATGATAAGCTTTGGCTGACACGCATGAAGGCACAATCACACCATTAGCTGTCAGATATGAAGGCCTGGAACCAAGGCACTGAGAGCAGCAAACCCCTGAGCCAGCACAGCAGCAGCTGGAAGAGGACAGACAATCAGAACCTTGTTTTGGGTGTGGTGTAGTGGTGATGCAGCCAAACCACCCTCATAGCTTGCTGCCTCTGAAATGGGAAATCCCACCCTCCTTCAGTCCCCTGCCGCACACTCCTCCCTGCTGACAAAAGCACTTGTGTGACTTCTCAGAGGATCAGACTGGGAACTCTCAACCAGTCTCTTCCAGGGTTTCACTCCGACCAGACAGAACTCCAGCCTCAGATGACTGCAGGAACATTACTGCCAGCACAAGGCAGAAAGGGACAGCAGTGAAGCACATTAACCTGCACTAAAATGTCCAATGAAACTCCCTTTTACAAAATTAATCTTCTACAGATGTACTTCTTTCAACTAATAAATCATGGACGGGATGAATCCTAGTACCCATGGCAAGAGAAAGAACAGGAATGTTTATGCAAGACCACAGCAACAGAAACTTGGGGCAGCTTAAAGTGATGCTCAAACCACATCCATACACTACAAGAGACAAGCAGTGTCCCCCAAAACATCTTTCTTTAAAAAAAAAAAAAAGACGCTTTCACTGACTTGGCTGTACCAAGTCAAAGCACTGCAACTGTTTAAAAATAATATCTTTTCTAGATTAAAATTATTGTCTCCAGAAAAAAAAAGAGTGCTCTTTTCTCTCTGGTTAAAAGGTGTTTTTACACTCTAAAAATACAGCACAAATACCCTGTTATGAATACAGCGTGCTGATGATTCAAGTTTTAACACTTAATCCAAAAGTCCAGATTGGGAATAGCACTTCAGAACAGTGTCTTCTGTCTGCTGTTCCTCCAAACCTTTCATTTAACAGACAGATGGTCAAAACACCTGTAGGACTATGTTCTATCAGGGAGGTGCTTGAAAACTTGACTGGCAGATACAAGTACGCAGTCCATGTTCTTTTAATTACAGCAGCAGCCTACATTAATAAGGCCCAAGTATGAAAAAAATCCTAGGTCCTCAGCATGCTACAAGGAAGTGATGCATCTGTTAAAGCCACAGTAATGCCACAAACTGATTATAAGTTTAGCTTTGCCAGCACAACTAGGTATAACCTCATTTGAAAGGCATTATTTCTCAGAATCTCAAAAGTCTAGCATCTTGAAACTTTTTCCAAAACCCAACTATTTTATTATTTAGATGAATAATATACATCATATGGAATATTGCAACACTATTCACAATGGAAAAGGATTTAATGTGTAGCATAGACTTGAGGAGAACATTGTTGAAAGTGTTATTTTTAAACCAAAATGTTCCCGTCAAAGGAGGTAATTGTAATGTTTTTCTGCTAAGTGTGTCAAGTAGCAAGGAGGAGTATATTTTTGGTGTTGTAAATCCTTTAAAAGCTGGCAGATTGCCTGACCATAGTGCCTAAGCATGCATCACAAGGGAGGAGTGGTAGTCAGCTGACTTCAGGGTACAGAGAAAACCAAACTGAGGAAAAAACAAGGCAGAACTTTAAACAGAACTCTAATTCAGCTGGTTTAAATAAAACAATTTGCCTACAAAGACTTAAAAGGTAATGCTGAATACTTAATGCTTTCTCTGCATAGTTTTCATCTTCAGTCTGTCGTTATTTTGATCTGTGTATCTTAATGCATGCAAAAATGTGAACATTGTCTGATTTTCTAAACTTAAATATTCAGAAGTTAGAAAACAAGTATTTTATGGTAGTTCATGCAATTTAAAATTCTTTCTACTTCTTCATCAAACTTGTTGAAAGGCAAAGACCTTAAGGGTAGGGAGGGAAGCATGATAACGTAATTACAGTCTTATATAACTATCGTATCATGGTAAAACTTTGCAATACAAATAACATTCTTTTAAACTTCACTTTCTGTACTTAATCCAGTTCGCATGTTCAGTGCATTTAAAGTTACTGAATCATTATGATTTACACAGTCTTACACACACAAATTGTATCTAAATAAATTATAATTTCTCATTCAAATAATCTTATTTCAATTTCCGATAATTAGTTTCAGATTATGCCTTTTTGTGCTATATTTGCTACTTGATTTTTTTATCTTTTTCCAACCTTTTTACTGCTTTCATGTTTTCTCTAAATCCTTTCAAGTAAGTGTGCTCATCTCTTAAGGATATCAGTCCAAAGGATAGTCCTCAGCTTCCGAATAATTTTCCAAGGATCTTTTCTGCAGTCTCCAATTTTTAAAGTGCCAAATACAATAATTTACCATTCATATGCAAACAAAACCATCTATCTTTCCTCTTGACAGCTGACTTCAACGGTTGTTGTTTGGTTGGGTCTTCTTCCAACCACACCATTGTACTAAGACAGGAACATGTGAGGATATCTTTGCCTGGTATGAGCCAACAATGCTTCCAGAGACAGTTTCCAAGACACAATAACCAAAGAATATATATTTAATTATTAATTTTTCTCTCCAAACTGGATGGGGGTAACTAATAATTCTTTAGTGTGAACCAGTTGCTCTGTCCCAGAAACTGTAATTTACTACCTGGATTTTTACCATATACAAACGTTATCAGACATGTTTTACATTATTTATTTGCTAATCACTCACAAAAATACAGAGTATGTTATGGTAGCTCTGACTTGTACAGAATTTCCTACGGAAGAACGTAGCCAGTAAAAATCTTCTTATTGAACACTACTTTTGAGTTCTACTATTTCTTAATCTACTCAATAAATACTTCTGTATTGCAGGGTGCTAGTTTGAATTCTGAATATTATGGCATTTTACTGAAAATTTTACAAGCATCTTTTATGCTATAGCATATCCAGTTACGCAAATATGCAATGTTTTATGCAATTCTGATCAATGAAGGCAACAGCCACCCCTAAAGTAAAATCAAAGGGTTAAATCGTTTTGCATAGCAATCGATTATCTAGTAGTAACTACTGTACTTCAAGACATAAAAACTTCCCAAAGAACTTGCAAAAATTGTCCTTGAATACCCACTTCTCTTGGAAAGCCTGTACAAAGCTAGAAGAGTGCAGGTGGAACACGACAGGGGAGAGAGGCCACAACGGAACATCAGGCTCTGGGGGAAAAAACCCCTTGAATTCATCACACTTTCAGCAGCTACACCAGTTGTAAGTACCACAGGTGGGGGATGATGTACCCATTGCCTTGCCTTTAAACTCACAGGTTATATATTTGAAAAATAAAAATGAAAGCACTGAATTTTTAATCAGTTTTTCCTTTAATCTGTCTAAGTTTTCAGTTCAATTTGCCAATGTATTTACTTGAGTATTTCTATTCCTTAAATTTTGGCCAAGTAATATTTTCTCACCATCTGTTTAGAAATACCCAATATTTCAATAGTTGTTAAAAAAGGGTATCAGAATACAAAAGGTCTTCCAAGGAAAATCTAGGAATTCCTGAAATTATTTGGGCCTGATTTAAAATATTTATTGCCAACAAGAAGAGTTTATTAATTATTTTTCATTCCTGAAGTAAATAAGGAAAGTGTTCACGGCCTTGCTGTAGAGGAGAGAAGGGAACTGCATTGTCAGCAGTAGCCTGACAGTCTCCATTAAGCATCAAACCCTATTATTAGAACAATTTATTTCTACTATATTAAAAGGTATTATTCTGAACTCTGATAATTACAGATACAAAGATATAAAGACAAAATGAACTTCCTATATTAATTTCTGTGCCCAACACCACTGCATGAAGTTACTTTGCTACTTTTCAGATCACCGTACACTGCCGGTATTGTTTGCATGATGACACTGATGTAAGTCCTGGAGAATGTTTACTCGTTTAATTCCAACATGCTGACAACAGCAAATATCACAGAAGTGTGGCCATACACACCTCCAGCAAATCTTAAGAATTTTTGAAGGATAAAAAGCTTCTCTAACTTCAAAATCTTCTTCCTTACAGGGCTTTGAAATTCATTGCAATCAAGAGAGAACGTCCTCCAACAGCAGCTGCGCAAATGGTTATGACAAAGGAAAGACAAGACAACTAAATATAGAGAACTTCTCACTATTACTGAGCAAATTAGTAAGAGGGCAATAGTACAGATCTATTTTTTTAAATTATTATTTATAAAAGCAACAATTCTTCACTAGAGACTACCCATACCTTAAGAGCTCAGACAATGTAATTGGTTCTCTCAACCAGAGTAATGCCATGTAACAAAAAGAAAGGGTCATTGGCATCGTCATCCTCAGTTTCTCCTTTTGGTTCTTCGTTAAATACAAGCTGCCGTCTACTGATCCAGAGTACACAGAGGTGCTTTCTTGGGTTTATGTTAAAAACAGAAAAGAAAAAAAGCAATTGATATGATAGACACGTGAACCACGGCATACAAAAAACAAGATAAAGGAACATATAAGACTTGTTCAGCAACTAGTAACATTTTTAAATAATTGAGTTTTTTTGCTTGTTTGTGTACTTTTCTGTGAAACAGTTTAATCCTAATTTATTCATCTACCACAATATGAGACGAGAACCTGTTTCATAAAGTGCTATTCCACTTGACTAGGACATTAACTCCTATACAACATATAAATAATAGTACTTATGAGCTGGAAATACTGTTCTGCATTTGAGAGATAAAGGAACTGTGAGGAAACAAGGGAAAATGTGAGGTACTTAAAATCAGTGACTATGAGTTGGGGATTAAAATACAATTTTATACTTCAACACAGGCAGGACTTTATTGAAAAAGTCATTTACACTGCAGAAATTTTACTGACGTTAAAAGTCTGCCCTAAATCCATCTGTCCTATAGTCTCTAACTGTGGAAACACAGGTATTCTTTTAAAAAAACGTATACTAATTCAATGTCAAAGAAACAACTTTAGAACAAGAATGCAGGAAATGGCGAAGAGGGTGGAAAAAAACCCCAAATAAATAAACATCCAAACCTCTTCTACATCCTTACTGAGGTGAATCACTAAAAACTAAGATTTAATTTAATTTAATAGAGTGATTTATGAGTTTGGAACCTTTTCAGCAGTAAAACCTGGGAGTTTAGGGAAAGAGGACCAAAAAAAGAAAAAAAAAGCCTATAAGCCTCCCTTCCCTACATCATGACCCAGGCAGGATGAAGGAAAATGCATTTAAAGCACACCAGCACTAAATGTCAGCATTGACTCGGCAGAGATTTTTCTCACTTCACTTCCCCACAAACTGTTCACCTGCTCAGACAGGACCGGCGAGAGCTGGATCCACAGCTGCCCAGCTGGGAGCTGCAGGGCCCGGGCAAAGAGCCCGCTGAAAACAGTTTGGACCTTCCGAGAGCCCGGCAGCTCCGCGGGCAGGCGACAGCCGCACCTGCGAGGCGGCAGCGCCCAGCGGGGCGGCAGCAGCGGCCGCTGCCCGCGGGACGGGGACAGCGCCGGGCTGCGATGCCA
>VZTG01010024.1:20158-35162 GCA_013397845.1 Melanocharis versteri | reverse complement strand
AGTGCTGGGGTTTGAGGGCCAGGGGAGGCGTGGGATGCAATCCTGGGTGCAGACCTGGGATTTGGGGTGCAGGGGAGGCTTAGGTTGCAGACACAGGACTTGGGGTGCAGGGGGAGATCTGGGGTTCAGGGAGAGATCTGGGGTGCATACCCGGGGTGCAGAGGGAGATTTGGAGTAATGAAAGAAATCTGGGGTGCAGGGGGAGATTTGGGATGCAGACCCAGGACTTGGGGTTCGGAAGCAGATCTGGGATGCAGCCGTGAGGTGCAGGGGGATATTTGGGGTTTGGGAGGCGATTTGGGGGTGCAGAGGGAGACTTGGGGCACACACCTGGGTGCGCAGGTGCACCTCCCTTTCCAGAGGCCAGGCAATGCCACGTGGCAGGTCTGGCCCCTTTCCAGGTGGCCTCCAGCTGAGGAGTTTCACAGCCAAACACGCCCCTTTTTCCACTCCCCTTTTTGCCAGAAATGCAGAAATTTCCCCCCCAAAAAGCCTGATCCCACCTGCCTGGGATGTGGGCGACGCTCTTGGGTGCCCACACCGGGGTGGTCCATCCCGAGGTGACCCCAGCTTGTCCCCCCAGCTCCTCCCTGCAGGGTTTTGGCCATGACGGAGGTGACAAGGCGCATCCTGGTGACAGGTGGCACCGGCTTGGTGGGCAGAGCCATCGAGAAGGTGGTGGCCGATGGAGAGGGGCGGCCGGATGAGGAGTGGATCTTCGTGTCCTCCCGAGACGCCGACTTGACGTGAGTTGCGCTTTTCCTTGGAAACCCCCGAATTTGCTCTATTGACCCCAACAAATCCCAGATTTTCCCATCCCAGGACTGGGTTTTTCCTCCGAATCGCCCCAATTTGCTCTAGTGACCCCGAAATTTCCTATCCCTGGATTTGGTTTTTCCTCCGAAACACCCCAGTCTGCTCTGTTGACCCCACTGAATCCCAAAATTTCCCATCCCAAGATCACGTTTTTATTTAGAAACACCTCAATATGCTCTGTTGTACCCACCAAATCCCAAATTTTCCCATTCCAGGATTGAGATTTTCCTTGGAATCAACCCAATCTGCTCTGTTGACCTTGACAAACCTCAAAATTTCTCATCCCAGGATTCGGGTTTTCTTCGGAAAAACCCTGATCTGCTCTGTTGACGCTGACAAACCCCAAAATTTCTCATCCCAGGATTTGGGTTTTCTTCGAAAAAACCCTAATCTGCTCTGTTGACCTTGACAAACCTCAAAATTTCTCATCCCAGGATTTGGGTTTTCTTCGAAAAAACCCTAATCTGCTCTGTTGACCTCGCCCAATCCCAAATTTTCCCATCCCAAGATTGGGTTTTTCCTTCAAAACCCCCCAGTCTGCTCCCACCAAACCCCAACATTTCCCCTCCCAGGATTGTGTTTTTCCTTGGAAACACCTCAACTTGCTCTGCTGACCTCACTGAATCCCAAAATTTCCCATTCCAGGAGCAGCTCCGAGACCAAAGCCCTGTTTGAGAGGCACAAGCCCACCCACGTCATCCACCTGGCCGCCATGGTTGGAGGCCTCTTCAAAAACATCCGCTCCAACCTGGATTTTTGGGTGAGCGCCCACGGAATGGGCACTGTCGGGATCCCTGTGGGTGCTGCGCTCCCTGAATTGGGATATGGGCGCACAGGGATGGGGCTTGCTCTGCTCCCGGAGCCAAACCAGAGCTCCAGTGGTTTCTGGAGTTATGAAGGAGTTGTTGGTGAAGGGATTTGGGGATCCCCGACCCCACGATCCTGATAAATCTCCCCTTTCCCAGAGGACAAACATCCACATCAACGACAACGTCCTGCACGCGGCCCACGAGTCGGGGGTGCAGAAGGTGGTCTCCTGCCTCTCCACATGCATCTTCCCAGACCAGACCACCTACCCCATCGACGAGACCATGGTGAGAATCCCCTTTCCCACACAAAATCCAGGGAAAGTCCCTGCCCTGCTTAATTTCTCTGCTCTGATATTCCCAGATTCACAACGGGCCACCTCATAGCTCCAACTTCGGCTACTCCTACGCCAAGAGGATGATTGATGTCCAGAATAGGTGAGCTGGGGACATGGGAGCACCCGCTGGTTTTCAAGGCACGGGGAATCCAGTGGGATTTCCAGGTGGAAGTTGGGGAGATCCCTGGGCTCAGCAGGTGAAGGTGCTGCAGGCCGGGGTTTTTTGAGGGGCACATCAGTGCTGGAGGGGGGGACCTGACAGCCCACCCACCATCCCTTCCCTGCTCTCATCCAGGGGTTATTCCGAGCAGCACGGCCGACGCTTCACCGCCGTCATTCCCACCAACGTCTTCGGGCCGCACGACAACTTCAACATCGAGGACGGCCACGTCCTGCCGGGGCTCATCCACAAGGTCTACCTGGCCAAACGTGAGGGTGGCAGGACTTCCAGGGATTTTTTTGGGGAGAGATGAGGGGTTTTTCTCTCCCACCTGCTCCGTGGGGTGGTTGGAGGTGGCTCTGGTGGTCACGGCTCCTTCCTCCTGCAGAGTCCGGCTCTGCTCTGACCGTCTGGGGAACGGGCAAGCCCAGGAGACAGTTCATCTATTCCCTGGTAGGTGTGGCCTTGGGAAGCAGGGAATGGGGCTGAGGGACTCACTGGCAGGACCCCAGAGGGGTCTGAACCCCCCTGGTTTGTCCTGGGCCATCCCCAGGGTTGTGTCCCCTTGGGATGGGAGGGCTGGGGAACACCAGTGACCCCCTCCAGGAGTTGTCTGCTCTTCCACAGGACCTGGCCCGACTTTTCCTTTGGGTCCTGCGGGAATACGATGAGGTGGAACCAATCATTTTATCAGGTAAGCCCTGGCTGCCCCCCAGAAATCCTCTCTCTGTGAGGGAACAGCCACAATCCTTCCCTTCTCCACAGTGGGAGAAGAAGATGAAGTCTCCATCCGGGAAGCAGCAGAGGCCATTGCAGAGGCCATGGAATTCAGGGGAGAGCTCGTTGTATCCTTCACCACAGGCTGACCCCCCGCTTCCCACCAGCTCCCCTGGGAGATTCCATGATCCAGAGGATCCTTCCCACCAAAGGGGCTAAAGCAAGACCTGTTTTCCATCCTTAATCCTTCCCATCCCAGTTTGACACCACCAAGTCCGACGGGCAGTTCAAGAAGACGGCCAGCAATGCCAAGCTCCGGCGGTACCTGCCTGGATTCCAGTTCACACCTTTCAGGAAAGGTGAGATGGGAGGGCCTCCAGGAGATACCAGGGGTTCTACCCTGTGCTGTCAGCCTCGGTGGCATCAAGGTGGTCCATCCTTTCCAAATGAGGAATGAGGGTGGTGAAACACTGGCATGGGTTGCCCGGGGAGGTGGTGGTTTCTCCATCCCTGGAAATATCCAGGGTCAGGTTGGATGGGGCGTGGAGCAACCTGCTCTCTTGGAAGTTGTCTCCTTGCACAGTGGTTGGATGAGAAGACCTAAAAAAGTCCCTTCCAACTGAACCTATTCCATGATTAAATGACCAAAATCCATTCCCAATCCCCCAGACCATCCCGTGATTCTATGACCAAAATCTATTTCCAATCCCCAAACTCATCCTCTGATTCTAGGACCAAAATCCATTCCCAAAATCCCCAAACCCGTCCTGTGATTCTGTGGCCAAAATCCATTCCCAATCCCCTAAATCCATCCCATGATTCTATGACCGAAATCCATTCCAAAAATCCATTCCCCAAATCCATTCCAAATCCCCAAATCCATCCCATGATTCTATGACCAAAATCCATTCCCAGTCCCCAAACCTATCCCATGATTCTATGACCAAAATCCATTCCCAATCCCCCAAACCCATCCTGTGATTATATGACCAAAATTCATTCCCAAAATCCATTCCCAATCCCAAAACCCATCTTGTGATTATATGACCAAAATTCATTCCCAATCCTCAAACCCATCCCATGATTCTATGACCAAAATCCATTCCCAGTCCCCAAATCCATCCCATGATTCTATGGCCAAAATCCATTCCCCAAATCCATTCCCAATCCTCAAACCCACCCCATGATTCTATGACCAAAATCCATTCCCCAAATCTATTCTCAATCCTCAAATCCATCCCATGATTTTATGACCAAAATCCATTCCCAATCCTCAAACCCATCCCATGATTCTATGGCCAAAATCTGTTCCCAAAATCCATTGCCAATCCCCAAACCCATCCCATGATTCTATGGCCAAAACCTGTTCCCAAAATCCATTCCCAATCCCCAAACCCATCCCATGATTCTATGACTGAAATCCATTCCCAATCCCCAAACCCATCCCATGATTCTATGGCCAAAATCTGTTCCCAAAATCCATTGCCAATCCCCAAACCCGTCCCATCTTCTCCCTCCCCAGCCGTGAAGGAAACCTGTGCCTGGTTCAACGCCAACTATGCCAACGCCAGGAAGTGACGGCACCGGGACCGGCATCACCCGGCACCGGGATCATCCTCTTCAACTCAGGGTTGTCCTTTGCTGGGGCAGAGGACGGGGCTGGGGGAGTGACAAAGACATTTCCAAAGTAAAAATGGGAGCCCGGGGAGCAGCTCCCACATTCCTGCCCCACTGCTGGGAGTGGCGCAGGACGCCCAGGGCAGTGGGGAGGAAGGTTGGGGCATCCCAAAAAGATCCCAAATCAAGCGGTAGGAGCCAACTGGAGCCATCACCGTGGCTGTGTCCAAGAGGGTGGTGGCTCTGAGCTGTTAATGAGCTACACTAATTACCTGCAATTAGGCATAATAAAGGGAAGGCAATCAGGATTCCAGGGCATGGAAATGGCAGCAGGGAATTCGCTGCTGCTCTTGGTACATGGGGATAATCCCACAGCCCCCAGTCTCAGGATAGGAATGGGAAAGACTCCAGCTGTAAATGTGGCATTTATTAAAATATATGCAAATAGCCTAAAACTGGTGGGATAATGAACATCTGCCCTGTACCCACATCCAGTGGCATTCTTAAGGGTCCGTGTTCTCCACCAGGATCTGGAATAGCCATAAAAAGGGTTAAAACCCCTCAGGGAGGGGGTGGAGGGTCAAAAATGAGGGGATGAATCCGTGGCCAAGCTACTGCCGGTGGTGTGGATGTGGCAGAATTCCTGCCTGGGAATGGCTTTCTTCCGGCACCGCTGCCCAGCCCTGGTGAGCCCCTGGCACAGGGACCTACAGAAGAGACACCCATCAGCACCCCAGGGAGCCACCAGCAGCGAGGTGTCCCCCTGAGGTGACACCAAGCCATGGAGAAGGGACATTCTGGGTGGTTGGTGCTCACATGTTGGCCCTCGGGCTGCAGGGTTTGGGCTCCCAGCGCTTCCCAGCATCCATGACCGGCTCTGGTGTCACCTGGTTTGGGAAGAAAGGGGTTCCTGCAGATGTCCCTTGTCCCCTGGGGTGCCTTGGCCAATCTTCAGGACACCCTCTTCCACCCCAAGCTCTTCCCTGTGTGTCACATCCCCAGCCCTGTCCATCTCCCAATGGGTTGTCCCACAGCCAGAGGTGCCACCATGGTGAGGACACCCCAACCTTGGAGGACCTGACCCTCAGGGAGACCCAGCTGGCCCCCAAGAGCAGGTTCTGGGGGACAACACCAACTTGGGGACATCCCACCCAGCACCTTACCCCACATGAGCTCAGCGTTGTCCTCTGGCCACTGGGGACAGGTGACACCCGCCCTGCGAATCCAGGAATGTCCCCGGCCACCTCTTGGGGCTGCTCCAGGTACGAGGGCTCTGAAAGAATGTGGAGACACCCTCCCAGTGCTCCTGTCCCCAGGTGGAGGATGGGGACACTCCGGGGTGGTGGCATGTGCCCTGGCAGAGCTTGGGGACACTCTGGGGTAACACGTCCCAGCACAAGATGGGGACGTGTCAGGGCTTTGGATCCGTGTCCTACAGCCACCACACCTCCCACCTCGTGGTCACCTCTTACCTCGCAGGCAGCTCATCTCCATCCTGTTCAGCTCCTCTTGCAGCAGCTCCATATCGCATTCCCTGCGTGGGAAGAAGGAAAACCGGAGTCCTGTCAGCTCGGTGGCTTCTGTGTCATAACCACGATGGAGACATGCACCTCTTCAGCCTCTCCACACCCTTCTCCGAGCAGAAATAGGGCAAGGAGCTGGGATGAGGTGCCCGAAAGCCATAGGAAAGCCATCAAGATGTGTCCCATCCTTCCCTGGAGACCTCTGCCAGGTAGCTCCAGGATGGAACATCCAGGATGGGAAATCCAAGATGGGACACCCAGGATGGGACATCTGAGCAGAAATAGGGCAAAGAGCTGGGATGAGGTGCCCAAAAGCCATAGGAAAGCCATCAAGATGTGTGCTGTCCCTTCCTGGGAACTTCTGCCAGATGGCTCCAGGGTGGAAAATCCAGGGTGGGGTACAAAGGATGGGACACCAAGGATGGGACCCAGCAGCTCCCAAGGGTTCCATGCCACCTCCTCAACCATCTCCTACCTCTCTGGGGTGGAGGTGAGCCGGTACCGGGGCTTTTCCCGGGGAACCAGCGTCCGGATCCTTCCGGCACCACGGCGGGCAGATGCCACCAGCCAATGCCCTGCGGGAAAACGAGAGGGTGGGAGAGGACAGAGCCCCCCCAGGGCGGTGTGTCCCCAACCAGGTGTCCCCACACTCATCCCCACCTGCCACAGCAAGGACCAGGAGAGTGGAGATTGCCGGGATGCCGAGGGCACTGGAAGCGAGGAAGAGGAGGAGGAGGATGGCCCGGAGTGGCATGGGGACCAGTAGGAGAACCAGGAGCACGAAGTAGGAGCCGTGTGGGATGCAGGAGGAGGTGGCACTTTGGTTGTGACCTGTGGGATGAGGAAGAAGAGCCTGGTGTTGGCACCCACCAGCTCCCATCGATCCTCCAGCACCCATTCCTGCTCACCATCCGGCTCAGGGATGGCTTTGAGGTGCTCCAGGTGCTTTTCCAGCTGGTTTCGTGCATCTTCCAAGGCCGTCAGCATCAGCTCCAGGCTCTGGTTCACCCTCCGCAGATTCTCCATCACCTCCTGAAGGACCAGGATGCTCTCTGCACGTGGAAAAGATGGATATAGCAGTGGGATGAGCCAGTGAAGACGCATCCTGGTGTGAAAAAAGCTGAGAATAGGATTTGCTGTGTTCCCACCTCGTTGGGGATGAACATCCCGAGGTCCTTCCTGCCCCTGATGGAGGTTGGATGGGACAACCTGGTGTCCTCCCCGGAGCTCCACAGCCCCACGGCTGCTCACATTCCCTGTGGGGAGGGAAAAGAGGTTGGGTCAGTCCCAAAGTGGGATGTGGGAATGTTGCAGCATCCCAAGCCTGCCTCGTACCCATCTGGCGGGCGATGTCCTGCACGAGCTGGGCCACGGGGGTCTCATCCAGTGCTGGCCTCATCCAGGTCTCCCAGAGCTCCTCCTGAGGTGAATATTTGGGGGGTGATGGTGGGGGAATGCTGGTTCTCCCCAGGGACACCCCAAAACGAGCCCTCAGCACTCCTGGGTGCTCCCAGCACAGGATGGGGGGACAGAGGATGGGGTTTGGGGATGTAAAAGATGAAAATAAGGCATGAACTCGCCCCACAATTTGGCCTTCACCCCCCAAAAACCATCCCCACACCAGGCAAAGCGGCTGCCCAAGGTGGGGGATCCCAGAATCCCAATTTCCCAGCTGGGGGGAGTCCCACAGCCACCGGACAGTGATGGGAGTCCAGGTGTGACATCTCCCGGGACGTGGCTTCATCCTGGAACTGGCTGTCACCCGTGCTTGTCTTGAGGGGGATGCGTGGGGGAAACCCCAGCTCTGAGGGGGGGCCCCCACCTTCTCTGGGGGGGTAGCAAGGCCCAGCCACCCCAAAAACCCGGCAGTGGTGCAGAGGAGCAGCACAGCCCAGGAGCTCTGGAGCAGCATGATGGGAATGCGGGGGGAGGAGGGGGTCCTGCGGGGAAAAGAGGGTGGGGAGAAGCCCCCCATACACATGGACAAATTACAGGACCCCCCACCCCAAATTTCGGGGACCCACCCCACTAAGGGAACCTCCCAAAATCCCAGGGATGCCGGTGGGTGGGGGTACTGTGAGTAGGAGAGGGTGAGGAGCACCCTGGAGTGGGAAGCAGCTCCCACATCCAGGGACAAATTAGGGGGCCACCCCCTCGGAGAGTACCCCCATAAACCCGTGGATGCCGGCGGGTGGGGGACCTGTGGGGGGAGGAGAGTGGGGAGCACCTCCCACACCCACGGATAACTTTGGGGACCTCCCCCACCCCAAATTTAGTCCCCACCCCACTGGTGGGAAGCCCCCAGGGGTGCCGGGGCTCCGCTGAGCGCTGCGGGAAAGGTTTGTAAAGGGTTTGGGAAGGTTTGGGAACACTCGGGAACCCCCTGCGGGACCCCCACGCGTGGACCTGCGCGAACCACGTGGCGCCCGCGCCTGCGCAGTTTCCCCTCCCTGCCCGTTTTACCCCGCCCCTTAAAGGAGGCTCCACCAATAGGAGGGCGGGGTGTGTCTGCGATCGGCCAATCAGCGCCGGGGGTGTGGCTGTGGAGGCGTGGCCTCGGGTAGCGATGGAGGCGCCCGAGCTCTGGGTCGGGTTCGTGGGTGCCGGGCGCATGGCCGGGGGGCTGGTGCGGGGGCTGCTGCAGGCAGGTACGGGCTGGGGGGCGACCGTGGGGTCCGTGGCACACGGGCAGGGGAGGGGACATGGGGACAGTCCTGGTCTGGCGCCTCCCCGGCGTCCCTGCGCGTCCTGTGGCGCGGGGATGCGTGGGGACGTGGGGACAGCGCTGGTCTGGACGCTCCCTGCGCTCCCTTCTCTGTTGTCCAGTGGAGGGACATGGGGACAGTCGCGTCCTGACCCGTTCCCAAAGTCCCAGCCCGCCCCCGGGTCCCAGTCCTCCAGTGCAGGGACGTGGGGACAACCCTGTCCTGACCTGTTCCCAAGGTCCCAGCCCTTCCCCGGGTTCCTGTCCTGCACTGGAGGGACATGGGGACAACCCTTTCCTGCCGCTCTCCCCGAGGGACCTTGCTCTTCACTGGGGTCCCTGTCCCACAGATAAGTGTGGGGACATTGGGACAGCCCTGTCCTGCCTCTCTCCCTGACATCCCTGTCTCACAGATAGTGAGGGCACAGCCCTGTCCCTGCTCCCCGTGTTGTCCCAGATTGTCCCTGTCCCATAGCAAAGTGTGGGGACAGCCTTGCCCATTTGGGGCCACCTCCATTGTCACTGCACTGTGACACGAGTGGGTGCCTGTGCCAGCCACACCAGCAGGATCCATCCCCAGCCCCCTTTGCTCCATGTCCCGCTGTGGGGTCATGCTGGGATTGGAGGAATCACATCCCGGTGGAAATCGGGGTGTCTGGGCTGTGCTGGGGTGTCCCCCCCACCCTGGGGCACCCCGGCCGCTCACCCCATCCCCTGTGTCCCCCAAGGGAAGGTTCCAGCCAGCAACATCCTGGCCAGTGCTCCCTCGGACAAAAACCTGGATGCTTGGCGGGTGAGTGGGGCCGTGGGGGTGGGAGATGTTGGGATGTCCCTCACTGTGGGGTCAGAGGACCCTTTCCCCCCACACTGGGGTTTGGCTCATCCTTCCCAGGTCTGGGTGAGATCCAGGCAGAGCCTCGGTGGCTTTGTGACCAGAGCAGGTCCCCAAGCCGTGTCCCTTCGTCTGGATGTGCTGTTACCGTGGGGGTGCTGGTTTTGGGGGTGCTGGTTTTGGGGGTGCCGGGATGTGACCCCTCTCCCTGTCCCCGGGCAGGATCTGGGCTGCCGGACCACACACTGCAACTTGGAAGTGGTGCACAGGAGCACCCTGGTCTTCCTGGCCACCAAGCCCCACATCCTGCCGGGTGTCCTGGAGGAGATCCGTCCTGCCGTGGGGCCCCACCACATCGTCGTGTCGCTGGTGGCTGGTGTCACCATCCAGACGCTGCAGCGGGTGAGACTCCTCCTTTTCCTTCTCATCCTTTTCTCCTTCCCTCCTGCTCCTGCTTCTCTCCTTCTTCTCCTTTTCCTTCTACTTCCCCTTCTTCCTCTCCTTCTTCTCTCCTTCTCCTTCTCTCCTTTCTTTTTCCTCCTCCTCCTCTTTTTCCTCTTCCTCCTCCTATTCTTTTTCCTCTTCCTCCTCCTCCTCTTCCACCTCCTTCTCCTCCTCTCCTTTCTTTTTCCTCATTCTCATCCTTGTCCTCCTTCTCCTTTTCCCTTTTCCCTTTTCCATCTCCTCCTTCTCCTTCTCCTTCTCCTTCTCCTTCTCCTTCTCCTTCTTCTCCTTCTCCCCTTCTCCTTCTCCCCTTCTCCTTCTTATTTTTCTCTTCCTCCTTCTTCTTCACCTCTCATTCTCCTCTTCCTCCTTTCCTCCTCCATTTGCACCCAGGCCCATGCAGGACACACCACTGTGGCCTTGTCCCCACCCGGCTGCACCTCCAGCTCCCTCCCCGTGCTCCTCACTTCTCCGCCAGCCTGACGGGTGACACCCACTGGTGTCTCCGGTCACCCTTGGGTACTTCCCGGGGCTGGCACCCCTCCTCCCATCCCCATCTTTTCCCAGCTCCTCCCACCCTGGACCAAAGTGCTGCGGATCATGCCCAACCTGCCCTGCGTGGTGCAGGCGGGGGCCATGGTCTTCTCGCGGGGCAGCAACGCGGGTGACGACGAAGCCGCGCTCCTCAAGAGCCTCCTGTCCTCCTGCGGCCTCTGCGAGGAGGTTCCCGAATCCTACATCGACATCCACACCGGGCTCAGCGGCAGCGGCGTGGCCTACGTAAGCCGGCGGGACGGGGGACACCCTCCTGGGATTTGGGGTGCCCTCCTTGCTCCAGGCTCACCCCGGATGCTCCTCTCTTCCCAGGTGTACCTGTTTGCCGAGGCGCTGGCTGAGGGCGCGGTGAAGATGGGAATGCCTGGCGCCTTGGCCAGCAGGATCGCGGCGCAGACGCTGCTGGTGAGTCCTTGGCACACCTTCCCTCCTTCCCTCCTGCCCCTGGGCTCCATCAGGGCGAGGGAGGAGGTGCTGGATGCCGCTCTGCCTCAGTTTCCCCTCTTGGAAGCAAAAACAAGGCCACCGAAAGGGCGAAGGGCACAACGGTGGGACAGCCCCTCGCCATGGGGGCGTTGGGATGCTGATGCCATCCAACCATGGAGAGGGGAATTTGGGAAGTCCCATTCTCACCTTCTTGGTGTCCTGGTGTCCTGTAGGGTGCTGCGAAGATGCTGCTGGAGACGGGGGAGCACCCGGCGAAGCTGCGGGGGGACGTCTGCACGCCCGGGGGCACCACGATCTACGCCCTGCACCAGCTGGAGAAGGGAGCGCTCCGGGCCACCGTCATGGATGCCGTGGAGGCGGCCACCAACCGGGCGTGTGACATGGCCAAGGACTAGTGGACGAGCCCCTTCTGGGACAGGAGGGGTGATGGGGACCAAAGCGAGCTCCTCTGAGGAGCAGGGGGATCCTGACATCTTCAGGAGTACCTGGACGGGGGTGGGAGGTGGTGGGGACATGTGTTACCTCTGCAGGGCTGGAACCAAATAAACGTGGCCAGAGCAGTGGGGGGTGTGGCTTTTTGTGGTCCCTGTGGTCCTGGGGGGCTTTGGAAGCCACCACGGGGTCACTCCCATGGGGAGGTGACATCCGTGGTTTCCAGGGGTGGAGCTGGTGCCGCGCTGGCTCCGTGCTCCCTGGGGATGGTGTTGGTGCCAAGGTCACCAAGGAGGAAGCCGGTGTGGGATGTGTGGCACTGGGGACAGGATTTTGGGAATGGGGTGATCCCAATTTAACCCTGCTGGGCCTGGGAGAATGGCCGCATCCCTACGGTCAGAGCCACATCCATGAGGATGCTGCCCACATTCCAGAACTACGGGCAAGAGCTCAACCAGCCAAAAGAACTCCAACACGATCCCTCCCTGGCACCAGGGAACGGGATGGAAGCCCAGATCTGCTCCCAGCTCCGGGGATATCGAAGGGTTAGAAACTCAAACTTGCCCATCCGGAGAGGATCTGGGCCTTTTCCATGCCCTAATTAAGCTCCGTTTGCCTCACAGCACCTGCATGGATGCAATTAGTGATGATTTGGGAACTGCTTTGAGGATGAAAAGGTTTTTTTCCGGGCGAAACATCACTGGTGGGAACATCTGGATGCTGAGCCCTGACTTTGGAAAAGGGCCTGGAGTGCCAGGACAAGGGGGAATGGCTTCCCACTGCCAGAGGGCAGGGTTAGATGGGATATTGAGAAGGAATTCCTCCCTGGGAGGGTGGTGAGGAGCTGGAATGGAATTCCCAGAGAAGCTGTGGCTGCCCCATCCCTGGAAGAGTCCAAGGCCAGGTTGGATGGGGCTTGGAGCAATGTGGAATAGTGGAAGGTGTTCCTGACCACAGCAGAGGGTTAGAATTTGATGGCCTTGCCGGTCCCTTCCAGCCCAAACCATTCCATGATTTGATATTCTCACCCCCCAAACCAATTCAAAGACCTCCAGCCCAAGCACCTTTTGCTGAGCTTGGCAACATTTTTGTCACACAACCAAAGCCTCCTTTAATTCACAAACTCCTGTTTGAAATGAGCCACATCCCAAGCTCCAAAATCTTTCCGTGGGGTGATTTTGGTGCAAAAGATGATAAAAATTAACAGAAACATGGTTTTAGATGATTACTCCCCAGCGGCATGGAGAAGGGCACACTGACAGGACACAACCCTATGAAGGTCCCCCTGGTGCCACCCCAAATCCCTCTGGGATGGCTCCACGTGACAGTTCACAGACGACAACCTCCACGTGGGAATAAAAATCCATTTAATTTCCATAAACTCTGCAGTGAGGAGACAAAAGACCCGACAGATAAAAACCCCCACCCGCCTGCTGACACGAGGCACGGCAGCACTGAGGAGCTAATTTAATTTCCCTCTTCCAATAACTTGGCTAAATGCCCTAAAATTTCATCCAAATCAGGTCAGGAGCTGCTAAATTCCTATCAAATGCCTCCAGAATTCCGAATCGGTGCTGGGAGCCCTCCCTGCTCCAGCCTCAACTCACCAACATGTGACCTCCAACCCCAGCCACCCCACAAACCCTGTGGGGAACACCTCAACCCCCATCCCTGGAGCCTTCAGCTCCGTGAGGATGCTTGGATGATGGTACCTGGTTCAGCAGGTCTCCGTGGTCCAGGTGTTCCCCGCTGTGCTGGGAATGATAGAGGTGACTCTCTCGTGGATGCCACCCAAGTGTCCCTTTCCCAATCCAGTGCCTGAAGGAAGTTTTCTTAAACCAGCCCCAAACCAACCCTGGTTTAACAGGATTCTGTTTCAGCAGCGAGAAAGTCTCTTCCAAGGTGGAATATTTCCCCTGCAGCACCTTAGGAGTGGTCCCTGTCCAGCTGGCTGTGCCCACCTCAGCCCTGCTCTGGGACTAGGGGATTTTTCAGTGTAACATCCCCCGTTATCCCAGCAGGTCCTTCCCTCGCTCCCTCCCCCCATGGGACTGGGGGGACTGGGCAATTTGGGTGGGGCATCCACCCCTTCTGGCAGTGCCAGTGACCAGGGGCCACAAGGGACATAAAAAATAGCACCTCCTAAATATATTTAGGTGAGGAACAACCCCGGAATTCGAGTTGTTGCACAAAAATCCCCTAAATTGTGACCCACAGGCATGCGGGCTTCCAGATCCCCGGGGAATCACAGTCATAGAGGGGTGAGTGGCACCTCCACTGCCATCCCCCTGGGACAACTGGGGTGTCCCCAGCTCTGTGGCCAACCAGGGGTGGCTGGTAGCCAAAAAGTGGGGGTTGCCCCAGCCTTAGGACTGGGGGCTGCGGCCGCGGCGCAGCCGCTGGGCCATGGCGATGAGGGAGCGGAGCTGCACCAGCTTCAGCGGCCCCACTTCCTGGGGGTCCTGTGCCTCCAGCCAGCGCAGCGCCGTCTCCAGACCCTGGATGGCTTCCCGAGCCGTGGGCAGCAAAGAATCTCCCCCTTCCCCACCCCTTTTGCCACCAGCTGCTTCTTCCTCCTCCTCATCCTCCTCCGCCCCGCAGCCCTCAGCGCCTTCCTCCTCGGCGTCCTCCTCGCCACCGTCATCCTCCTCCGCACCCAGAGCTGCGTCATCCAAGTGCAACCAGTCGGACACTTCCTCGGGAGCCAAGTGCTTGAAGGCCAAGGCGGCCAGGTGGGTCAGGTCACTGAAGACCTTGCTGTCCCCCCCGCCTTCCTCCCCTCCCGGCGGGTCCCCGTGCTCCTCCTCGCCGGGCTGGGGCTCGAAGGCGGCGCGCAGCCCCAGCAGCCAGCACTTCTCGATGGATCCGGGCGGGATGAGATCCCAGGAGAGGCCGGCCAGGTACAACATGTCCTTGAGGAGGAAGGACCGCACGAAGTCCGCGGGACCGCCGGGGCCGCTGCAGGACACAGCCAAGCGCAGCAATTCCCGCTTGTAGAGCTGCTTGAAGGCCGACACCACCCCTTGCTCCAGCGGCGCTGGGATTCGGCCTCCTGCTCCGGCCAAGCTGCTCCCAGAGGGACCCTTGGAGAGGAAGAGCGCGCGGATGGACCCGTCGGGAGTCTGGAGCAGCGGGGAATCCTCAGCCCCCGATCCAGAGCGGGATGGAGCGGAGCTGAGCAGCAGCACGGCCTTCTGCTGCAGGCAGCTCCGCCGCAGGTACCGCTTGACCCCTGGCACGAAGTCCTCGAAGAACCAGGCCCGCAGAAGCACCGGCGCCAGCCGGGCCTCGGGGCTGTAGCGGTAGCAAGCCGGGAATTTCTCCTGGTTGTGATGCCGAAGGCTGGCGGGATCACGGAGACTCCCGACCACCAAGGGCTTGAGTTTGTGGGAGCCAGTCAAGTTGGCGGCCAGCAGCACCGTGACGCGCTCGCCGCGGGCCGGCCGCCGCCGCGACGCCGAGATCCCGGCACCGGGAAGAAGCTTCCAGAAGAGCCTGGTGATGTTGGCGTTGTAGATCTGCTCATCCCCGTAGCCGCCGGCATCGGGCAGGACCTCGGCGCGGGCGGCCGGAGCGCGCTCGGGCTCGGCCGGGAGGCCGCCCTCGCCGTAGA
>VZTG01010024.1:2325-19233 GCA_013397845.1 Melanocharis versteri | reverse complement strand
ACCCCCCCCGCCCGCCACGTGTGGTACGCGCCTCCCCCATAACTCTCCGCGCGGCGCACGCCGCCCCCCTTTATCCCGGCGGCGGCCAAAGGGAGCGGAGGGGCCTTGAGGGGTCAACGCTGCCGGTGAGTCCCGGTTTCCAGCCCCTTCCAGCCCCTAGGAATCCTTATACCCCCACACAGGGATCTTTATCCCTCTCCCTGAGCCTCGGTAATGGAAGTTTCGGGGGTCTCCAGAGCGTCCTTTACCCCTCTGGGGCGGGAAGTGGAGGGGCCCCTCATGATATGTGGGGGTCAGGGGCTCAGGGGGCCCTTCACGGTCTGTAACATGCCTGTATTATCTCAGAATCTCCAAGAATGAAGTTGTGATCACCCCCTTTATTCTCTTTAAGACACTTTTCCTGTGGAAAGAGGGATTTGGGGGTCCCCTCATTGGGATTGGGGCTCCTTCCTTCACAGTAATNCCGAAAGCCCGGCACACCGACGCCTGGCGCTCGCCCTTCTTCACCCTCTCGATGGCCTGGAGCTTGTCCTTGATGGAGTAGGCGCGGCGAAGCGACATCTTCACCGACAGCCCCCCGGGTGATGCGCTGCTGCCTCCACCTCCTCCTCCTCCTGCCCGCCGCCCTCCCGCCANCCTTCCAGCCCCTAGGAATCCTTATACCCCCACACAGGGATCTTTATCCCTCTCCCTGAGCCTCGGTAATGGAAGTTTCGGGGGTCTCCAGAGCGTCCTTTACCCCTCTGGGGCGGGAAGTGGGGGGGCCCCTCATGATATCTGGGGGTCAGGGGCTCAGGGGGCCCTTCACGGTCTGTAACATGCCTGTATTATCTCAGAATCTCCAAGAATGAAGTTGTGATCACCCCCTTTATTCTCTTTAAGACACTTTTCCTGTGGAAAGAGGGATTTGGGGGTCCCCTCATTGGGATTGGGGCTCCTTCCTTCACAGTAATGGGAAGGGGGGAGGTTTGGAGGCCCTTCCTTGTGTGTGGGGGTCTCTCCCCCTGTTAAAGCCTCAGAAAAGGGAGTTTGGGGGGGTTCTCTCATCGTCTTAAGGGTTCGTTCCATTCACCCAGAGTCCTGAGGGAGAGGATTTGGCGTGCCCTTGGTTTTTGGGATAACTTTTCCCCACTTGAAATCCCAGGGAGTAGTGGGGTGACTCTTTTTTCCCCATGTTTTAGGTCTCTTTTCCCTTAGTAGGTCTGGGACGGGGGTCATGGGAATCCCTAAGAGTCCTGAAGGAAAGGATTTAGGGATGCCCTTGTTTCTTGGGATTGCCTTCCCCACTTAAAATCCCAGGGGATATTGTGGTGACAGCCCCCACTCCCAATATTTTAGGTTCCTTTTCCCTTAATAGTTCTAGGAAGGGGCATATGGAAGTCCTTCCATATTTCCTGTAGGTTCTGTCTTCCCCTCACATCCCAAAAAGAATGTGGGAGATCCCTTTCCCCCTTCCAGGCACAGCAAAGGGGGAGGTTTTAGGATTCTTCCTGTCTTTGAGGTGTCTTTCCTTTCCCAGGATTTAGGAACTCTCTGTCACAGGTAAGGGGTGAGTGGGCTCATGCTGGGGGTCTCCCTAAACCTTTGGGGTTTTCCACAGATTGTGGGGACATATTCCCTACTTTTTGGGAATATTCCTGATGTATTAAAGCCTCACCTCTTCAAGTCTGGATTGGGTAGGGGGGGAAAGGGTTCAGTGTTATTCCTGCCCTGGTAGGGAGGGGAATTTTAGGGATCCCACACATCCCCAGCTGCTTCAGGTGCCTTGAGGATCTGCTCCTCCCCCCATTCCTTGGATTTTTTGTCCAGTCACTTGCTGCAAAGGGAAACCGGAGCTGCTGCCGTGTCCTGGCACAGAGCAGCCGATCCATCCCATATCCCAACCCCCTCGCTGCCTTTCCAAACTTATCCCGGAGCTGGGAAGCCTGGAAAATCAGCTCTAGGTGCAGCTGGGCTCTGCTTATCTCACCTGTCCTTTTTCTTGTGCTGCTGTTCCCAAACTTCACCTTGGTGGGGTTGTCCTCTCCCTGTGTTTTTGGTCTCGATGCTCAGGAGGGAGGGATCCGTTTCCAAACTATTTTGGGAACGGGCAGAGCCTGCTGTTGTGCTCCATGGGGTTTTTGAGGGATTACATCCCTAACTAAACTTGCTGAGGCTGCCACATTGGCGTTCCCAGAAATCCCGTATGGATTTGTTCTGTCGCATCCAGGTCACTGCTGATTTGGAATCGATTGGGATCCTGGTGGTCACAATCCTTAGGGAGGAGAAATTCCCTATTCCAAGCTGTTTTGCTGTAATTCTTTCCTTTTCCAGGTGTTCCATTTCTCCCTGACCTTCAGGTAGGATTTTTCCTCACCTGAGCTGTTCATTCCCGACGCTTTTTTTCTCTGTTTCTCCTGAAGGTGACTCATTCCCAGCCTTTCTCTACTGCTGATTTCCCATATCCATGATTATCTCATTAGGAATTTTCAGCTTGGAGCAGAAAATTGTGGTTTTAGGTGATCAAGGATGGGAATTGTGGTGTTTTCCTGGAATGTGGAGCTTTGTCTCATAGCAAAGGTGATGATGAGGGTCTGACTTGGGGAAGAGCCAATTTTAGGGAATGAAACCAGCAGGAATTTGGGAAGAGCCAATTTTAGGGAATGAAACCAGCAGAAGAGCTGGTTTAAAATGAATGAAATATGAGACACAAGTGTTAATATTTTGATTTATTTTGATTTCCCTGATGCATCTTGAACTCATCCTGAATTTCTGGGCTGTGACTTTTCCCAGTGGAGAACATTTCCAAAGTCACAGCGTGGTTTTTAATCCTAAAACTTTGTGTTTGAGTTGGTAAAAACGGCAATTTTGGGTGGAAAGTCTTGAAAGGTGATGGTTTGTGTGATTAAAATCCCTTTTTCCCAGGTTCCTCCAGGAAAACTGATGGGCACAGAAGAGAAATGATATTTTTTCCCCAATTTTTCCTTGTTTAGAAGCTTTATTTCCTTGAAAATCTGGGTTTTATCAGGACTAAACATAAAGTTTGGCTGCTCATGGGAGCAAAAAGGTGCTGCAGGAATGTTGGGAATCACCCAAAAATTGGGATCCTGAGTTCCATCAATACTTGCCAGGATTGGGATGGCAGGTTGGGAATTCTCAGGCTGCTGGGATGGGAAAATCCTTTTGGATAACATCACAATAATGTTCTTTTCCTTGTTATTTAAAATGAAAATAAACTCATTTTCCGTGGTGTTGTCTCACAAACTTCATGGAGTTCTGGAAAGTTCATCAGCTCTAAACTTCATTAAATATGTTAATTAATTAATCTATTAATTATTAATTCAATCATTAAGCTGAGGAGCTGCTGCATCCATAGAAATTGGAATTTTTCTCTAATTTTATCCTGTTTTTTTTAATGCTGTCATAGGAGTGAAAAAAGTAAGTACCCTCTAATTGTTGTGTGTTTTTTTGGGAATTCTGGAAAATCTGGGAACATCAGAACTGGTGGGATGTTTATTAGACCAATTACTTCAGAGTTTTCTTGGAAATAATTAATTTTAAAAGGTTTTTAAAATCAATTTCAGCCCTGTCAAAAGAGTTCTTGGATTGGAGGGAATCTCCTGGTAATTCCCCATTACAGAATTCCTATGGAATTCCTACTCCATAATTCATCTCATCCATGAGGGCTGTAATTCCAGGGCTTGGAGCTGCTTAAAAACTGGAGAAAAATCACTTATAATTAAAAAAAAAATAGATTAAATGATTGGAGAAAGAACTAAATTTTAAATTGAATTTTAAAAAATTCAAATTTTAAATTTAGTTTTAAAAAATGAAATTTTAGGATTTTTTTTATGCAAAATCCCACAACTTAAAAATTTTTTGTTATTATTTATTTACTATAATTAAGTGTCTTTCTGCTTCAAGGTCCTAACAAGAATTTATTGCTCCATGAAATACAAGAGAAAAACATAAAATAAATATAAAATTTCAAAATAAACTTAAATTTTGATTTTTTTTTAAATTTTGAATTGAAAACTCAATTTTTAGGCATTTTTAGCTGAATCAAAGTTTCCCAACTTCAGGATAAAAAGAAATTCTCCTTTTGCTATTCCTAATAATTCGTATAATTTGAATATAATATTTAATATTTTAAACTCTTTAAGTGTTTAAGGCAAAAATTTAATTTATTAATATATAAATTTAAATGGAAATATTTAAGACTCCAAAAATGCATTTATGTGTAAATTTTAAATGAAAAATTAAAAATGAAAATTAAATTTTAAATTTAAAATAAAATTGGAAATTATATTGAAATTTTAAGTCAAGCCTTGGACTTGAGACTTCCAAAATCTTCCAGGAATTCTTGGAATTACAAACCTGTGAGGATATTTTATCTGGGAATTTTATTTGGCAACCTGCTCCAGATAAATTTGTATTAATTAATTACTGAGTTGATCACAAGATTTCCAGCTCCTGGACAAGTTTAATTTGCCAGTAACTTGTATTTTATCCTAAAATTAAATCCTAGTTTTTCAGCAGCTGCCTTTTAGTGGGAAAAGCCAACCAGGAGTAAACAACAACCTCCAAAAAAACCTCAAAAATTGGAGCCAGTTTTCCCAAAATTTTGCCTAATTGGGAATAACAAATAATTAATGACTAATCCACTAACTNAAATGATTGGAGAAAGAACTAAATTTTAAATTGAATTTTAAAAAATTCAAATTTTAAATTTAGTTTTAAAAAATGAAATTTTAGGATTTTTTTTGCGCAAATTCCCACAATTTTAAAAATTTTTTATTTGTTATTATTTACTATAATTAAGTTTCTTTCTGCTTCAAGGTCCTAACAAGAATTTATTGCTCCATGAAATACAAGAGAAAAACATAAAATAAATATNCAAGTTTAATTTGCCAGTAACTTGTATTTTATCCTAAAATTAAATCCTATTTTTTCAGCAGCTGCCTTTTAGTGGGAAAAACTAACCAGGAGTAAACAACAACCTCCAAAAAACCTCAAAAATTGGAGCCAGTTTTCCCAAAATTTTGCCTAATTGGGAATAACAGGTAATTAATGACTAATCCACTAACTTGGAATAATATCCTGTAATTTCCAAGGATTTCAACAGAATCCTGTGGGTTTTTTTCCTGCCTGACACCTTAAAATTTGGAATAATGGGGGGAATTCTTGGCAGGAATATTTTGTGTTGAATTCCTTGAAATTCAAACTTACCCCAAAAGGGAGAAATAAATGGAATATTGGCTCTTTTTCCCGGGAATGTTAACGGATAAAAAAAAATTCTCCTGCATGCCCTTGCTTTGCTCTGCTGCCACTACATTTGTTGTGCTTATCTCTCCATGCTGCCCATTTTTTTCGGGAAGATGAGGACACGGAAAAATCCCTGCTCCGTGGACAAAGTTTGGCTGGAAAAGCACCGGAACGACGAAGCCGAGCGGGAAGCGCCGGAGCGGGAAGCGCCGGAGCCCGAGGCCGTCAACGGGATCTGCCACGAGGATTCCATCGAGGGGGAGTTCAAGGGGGACCCGAAAAAAACCAGGAATGGCAAAAAGCAACGGAAGCGGAAGCGCTCCCCGAAACCCAAAGCTCAGGATTCCAAGCTGGAGGCGATCCTGGCGGGAATGTCGGCAGAGCGCGTGTGGTTTGACAAACCCTTGTATGACCGGGCTGAGAGCGTCTACAGGAAAAAAATAGCGGATTCCCGGAGCCGGGAATCGCCTGAGACTGGACAAGCGGCTCAGGAATCTCCTGCCGTGGCCAGGTCCAAATCCAGCCAGGATATTCCCAAGGCAAGGATGCTCCCGGCGTGTTCCCACGGGAGCCTGGCCGCCTGTCACCACGTTGTCCAAGGGGTTTGGATCAACAAGTTTGACTTCGATAAGGCCGAGAGGGCGTTCATGGAAAAATCCCAGTTTTTCCTCCCTCCCAACGTCCTGGCCATCCCATCCGTGTGGGCGAATTCCAGGCTGGGAACGCCGGATGAGGGCTACGGCACGGCCTTGCCCACTCCCGCCACGCCAGGCTTGGCTCCCGGCATTCCCAGCTCTCCCGTGGCCTCCGTTCCCAGTTTGCCCAGCTCCGACCAGCAGACGGTCAATGGGAAGCCACAGATTTCCAACTGGGAAGTTCTGGCATCCGAAGTTTGGCTGGAAAAGCCTCTTTATGATGACGCTGAGAAGAATTTTTACGAGAAGATGTTGGACGGGCACCCCTCGGATAAAATCCAGAGGCGGCAACGCGGCTGCCCGGGAGCATCCAAGAACCACGACGTTGGGAAGCAAACGGGAATTGCTGCCGCCAACCCTCAGCTTCCAGATATTCCCAAGGAAAATCCCAGCTGCTTTTTCCTGCACAAGGACAGCGAATCCGTGTGGCTCAATAAGGTGACCTACGACAGGGCCGAATCCCGGTATTTCGCCCTGGAAGCGGCCAGAGCAGCAGAGAAAACAGGGATCCAGGAATCTGCTGCAGGGAATCCCTCCCATCCAGCTGCTCCGAGCATTCCCGCTCCGGAAATGAAGTAGGAGAAGTTTCTTTGGGGGTAACACCCATGCAAAAAAAAACGGCTGGGTCGGGATTGAGCTGGAAGGAATTTGCATGTGGAGAAGACTGGGTGGACTTGGAGATGATCCCGGCGGGCAGGGAGCCGGGGGGAAAATCCTTCAAGGAATTCCCCTTCTCCTGAGGAATTCTGGTGGATAAAGGCTGTGTTTGTGTGGAGCCAGAGGTGAAATGGTTAAAGGCAGGGCCGGGAAGTGAGCTCAGTATCCCCCTTTTGGCATGGATACAGCACCATCCTCCTTTCCATCCTCTCATTCCATGTAAAAATCAGCATCATGACCAGTATCCAGCTTGAAAAAGGTTTGGAAATGACTGGAATACAATTTAGGGAATCACTCCGGTGGGAGCGTGTGCTGTAGTTTGGGTTTTTGAGGGAATTTATATCCAGTCTGTTAATTTTTGGGAATCCCTTGGATCCACTCCTAAGGTAGAGACTGGTATTCCTGGAAAAAAAGACTCTTGGAGCATCCATCCTTATTTCTGACACTTCTGGTCCATGAGTTTTGTTGGGATTTGTTGGAAAGCTTTTACGATCTTTGTGTCAAGGGATTTAGAGGTCAAATACCTTTCACCTGGTCCTGTTTGGGATCAGTTTTCCTTTATTTGGTCAAAACTGGATATTTGGGAAAATCCACGTGTCTTTGTAAAAATGTGGGATAAATTTGCCTGTATTTAGGATTTTCTGCCAATGATCCTGGTTGGAATTCCAGCAGGTCCTGGAGATTTGGGTGTGGAGAGTGGTTTTGTTGAAGCTCCTGTGTTTGGTCTCTTCCAAGTGAGTAGATGAGATAAGAAGGGATTTGATTTCAGGACAATCATCTTTGGCTTCCGTGGAAGTGTTTTATGGAAAACTGTGGGATTTGGGATGATGATGAGAGGGTTTGTGGAGCCTGCTCCAGTTGTGGTTTCCTTGTGCTGCTCTATCCCTGCTCTCCACCTCCTCAAACTTCTGCTGGCTTTGTCCCTGTCCTTCAGGGCACTTCCTCTTTTCCTTTTCCTGTTTCCCTTCAAATTAAGAATTTAATCCACCTTTGGAAGCCGCTCCATAAAAATCCCCCGTTTCCCAGCAGGATTTGAGGTGTTTTGTGCTGTTTTTCCATGTAGTGTCAGCCCTGTCCTTTCCAAATATTGCTGATTTTTAGCAAAGATTCCCCAGAGAACTTACGGATGCCCCATCCCTGGAGTATCCAGGGAAAAGTTGGATGAGGCTTGGATACTGGAAGGAATCCCATGGCAGGGGGTTGGAAATAAATGGCCTTTATGGTCTTTTCCAACCCAAACCATTCCATGATTTGTATTCCGTTTTCATTCTCCTACACAAGACATTTTCCTTAGCATGAACTAAAAAATCCTGGTTGGTTTGTTTGGTTGGTTTTGTTGTTGTTGTTGTTGTGGTTTTGTTTGTTTGTTTGTTTTTGTTTGTTTTTGTTTTGTTTTTTTTAATAAAGTCTGGATCAGCTGATTCATCCCATCCCCACTCCATGCCCAGGTCAGGCAGGTGGGTGATTAATCTGTCCTGCTTTTTTAAGAGGATCCTAGATACTTAAATCCGCAGCCAAGCCGAGCTGCATGCACAGAAACCGCTCCTGACGAGCTGCTAGCCTCCAATCCCTGCGGGAATTCACTTTTTGTGGATATTTTTTTCCCCTCCTTTTCCCAGGAAAATGGCTGTGGATTACTTCCTGCACGACAAGATCTGGTTCGAGAAGTACAAATACGACGACGCCGAGCGAAGGTTCTACGAGCAGATGAACGGCCCCATGGGTGGCTCCTCCCGCCAGCAGGTAATTCCCAATCCCAGGAATTCCAGAGTAAGTCAAAGGATATGATCCACCTGGATTTTTGTGGGATTTCCGCTCCTGGTGCTGTTTTTTTTTCCAAGTCTTCCCGGAGCTCTTTAAGCTATTTATGACCCATTTTGGGGTTTTTTTTTCCTGTAATTTTCTGTGGAATCTGAAGGATTTGATCCCAAGGAACTGGGAGATCAGGTGCCCTTCTAATAGGTGAACCAATCCCAGCTTCCAGCAGTTATCCATAATTTTTCCAGGCTGCTGTGATCTGGGATTTGTGGGGACACAGTTTGAGCTGGAAATCCCCAAATCCCCAATTTTATTGGCAAAGAGTATCCCTGTCCCTCTTCATCCAGGGAAATCACTGCTTTGCTCCCATTTTGGAGGAGTCCTTTGGGATATTCCAAGGGAATACACACGACCTAAAGTTTGAAGAGAGGCACCACAGCTCCAAAGATTTTTTTTTTGGATTTTTTTATCCCTCTCTTTGTACTCCTGGAAATATTCCAGGTGTTCCAGTGGAAGACTCTGTCGTGGTACCGGTGAGTTGGGGAGGGGAAGGTGGAGGGGGGAGCATGATCCCGCTGAGGTGAAATATTTCCAGCTTCACTATTATCCCAGAATCATTCCTGTTCCAAGGTTCAGAGCTTTCCTAACCTCCTCCTGCTCCTAACTGCTTGTGCCTTTGGAATGCTGAGTGTTCAGTACCTCTTTCCAAGTGTTTACAGGGAAGCTTTTTCCTTAAATTATAATTTTTAGGCACTTTCCGGCTATTCCTGCTGCCCATCCTGGCTTAGGTGCTGCCGAGCTACCTGGGAGATCTGGAATAAAAAAATAAATAAAATTGGGAGCTCTGGATGAGTGCTGGGAGTAGATTTTGGAGTAAAAACCTTTTGGAACAGTTCAACTATTTCAAGGCACGTCAGGAGCTTCCAGTGAAGGACTTTGGCCTGGGAGAGGTGGTTTGAAGGATCTTTGGGGATCCTGCAGGAATTTATCAGCCACTTCCCCTATGGAAAAATATCCTTAAAACCTCCTTGGAAGCAGCAGGAAGTGGGGCCCACCTAGATGCGTCCAGGTTGTTCACCTTTATTTTCTGTTTAACTCGGATTTGGGTGTTTGTGGGAAGTTTCACATCTCAGATCTTGCTGGTGGGGGTTGTAGTCTGGGAGAGGCAAGGAGTGAATGGATCATGGAATTTCCAGGGAGGGAATCTTGAAATCCAGGCTGAGGCATGGCAGCAGGAGCATAGGGAAAAAATTCCTGGTGTTCTGGGTCCCACCTCTCTGGATAGAGTGGAGTCAGGGTTGTCGCTTCCTGCCTGAACTCAGGTAATATTATGGAAAAATCCTGCCTGAGGCTGGGTTTTTGAGGAGTTCTGGAGTCACTCCAACCCTCTGGCAGCTTCCCAGACTTTTCAGGGTAATCATAGGGAATTTAAAAGCTCTTTGACTGGATGATCCTCCTAGACATGTGACAAAGGATTGTCCAATTTAGCCCCAGTCTTCACGGCAGAAATCGCTGAATCATGGAAAGGACAATTCCCAATTTTCCCAGTTGCCCCCGCTCTTCCCTCCTTTTGTTGGTTTTTTTTTTTTTGTTTTTTTTGAACTTCCCTGCTGAATTTTTTTTCCCCCGTGTTTTAATATTTTTTTTTTAAAAAGAAACTCTTGGTTCTTTCTGCGCTGTTTGCAGGAGAACGGAGCCAGCACGATCCTCCGCGACATTGCCAGAGCCAGGGAGAATATCCAGAAATCGCTGGCCGGAGTGAGTACCCAAGCTCTCACCAGCTGGCTGCCTGCATCCCATTTTTTATTTTTTTTTATGGAATTCTAATCCCATAGATCGTTTGGCTTCTTGGTTGGAAGTTAGAGGAGAAGACCAAGGTGTGCAGCGCCGTGTGCCACCGCCCCGTCCCCACGCGCTGCTCGCCCGCGGCGCCGCCAAAACTGGATTTGGGTTAAAAGAATTCCTTGAATTGGGCTTTTCCTTCCCTTTTTTTTTTTTTTTTTTTCTTCTCTTGGTGGGATGTTCCCGTGGGTCTTAACTAACAGGTTCCAGCTCGCTGAGTGTGTGGCTCTTTTTTTTGGGATACACTGGGCTGCCACCTTCTCTTCCCTGTTTTGCTTCCAGTTTAGGGGATGTGCAAAAAAAAAAAAAAAAAAAGGTGTTTTCCATCTGCTGCATCCAGGGAATTCAGCTTGGCTACAAGCTCCGAGGCTGGAGCATCCTGAAGGAGCTCAGGAACGTCCTTCATGGAGGTGTTTTTGTGCTGAGTGCAGACAAGAGCGTTAAAAAAAAAATCTTTATTTTTGTAAAAGGAAGTTAAAATATTAGTAAGTGGTTTTATGGGAAAGGAAAATCCATGGAATACAGCCCAGGTGTGTTGATTTCCGGCCTCTGCAGTGGGACTCCCAAAGGCATCCATCCATTATTTGGCCTCATAATTCCCTCTTGGAATGTTTAACACCCTCAGTTTCTGTCTTTGATCAGCCCAGAACAACAAGGAATTCCCCCTTTCCCAAGGGGAATATTCCATTTTCCTCCTTAATCCAGCAGAAAGGAGCCAGACATTAGGTATGAACGTAAGGAATCAATATTTCAGCCAGCAGCTTAAGGAAAAATTTTCCTGACTCATTTTATAAGGAAAAAACATGGATAAAGGAGGCTCCCATCCCAGAGAAGGTCAAAGAACTCTGCACAAAAATTCCTTTGAGAAGAACTTTTGGAATTGGGCAAGGGGCAGGGAATCTAAACCCAAGTCACCTGGAAGTGCTGCTAATCCTCATCTTCCAGAGTGGTTTGCCAAAGATGAGGAATTTCTTCCCTGACTCCTGTTAAAGAGCTTTTTTTTGGAGAGAATCCCAGAAGTTTGGATCATCCAGGTGCTGGAACAGGGAACTGGCAAAGCACCAGCCCAAAGCCAGGACAGGAATTTTGGGATATGAATTGTTTTTGGGGATTAGTGCTGGATGTAAAAAATTCCTCTGCTGGATAGTTTTTGTTCCTGGGAAAGGGGTTGGATCTTTCATGTGGCTGAAAAATAGTTGGAATATCCCTCAAGAATCATCATTAATCTTGGATGACCAGGCTGGACTTTAGAACATTCCTGAACTTCTTACATTCCCAAACCCCACATTTACACTGTGCGATCCAGAGAAAAGCGGGAAGAGCATTTTTATCCCAGGATTTTTGTTTTCCCTTCCTCCAGAGTCATTGTCAGGGGTCTTAGGATGTGGCAAGGGAAGAGTTGGCTGTGAAAAGATGGGAAAATGGGAGTTCAGTGCCTTTTTGCTGGAAATTTCAGGCTGGGATTGTGTCATAAAATGCGGGAATGAGCACTTGGAGTATGATGAGGGTCTGGAGCTCCTCGATTATGAGGAAGAGCAGGAAATGGAACAGGAAATTCCACCTGAACACGAGGAAAAACTTAATTGTCTCTGATATTTAAAACGTATTTTAGGGATTCAGTCTTCAGGGAATAACAGATGTTTGTATCCCAAATTGTTCAGCCAAAGCACTGGTTTGTACCCTTCATAATTCCCGGGGATTTTACTTGCTTGGACGATTAAATTTACGCACAATTCCAGCTTTCCCAAGCACTTCAGCTATCCAAAATATTTGGGATAGGCTGCAGCTCTGAGGTACAGCACAAAAATTATGGCTTAAAAAACAGGATTTAAGGGCTTCATCCAAGAGTGCAGAGGAAGGGAGGGAAGTGATGCCGTGGAACTCCCCACCTTTGGAATTTTGAATTCCTGTCCCTGGTAAAATTCACGGATGCTTATGAGGAAAAACAAGTTGGAAGAGGGTAGGAAGAGGGAATGTTTTTTGTGTGCAGGAAAATAATGGAAGTGTGGTGTCCACATTCCCAAGGGAAGATCCCACAGTCTCATAAAGGCAATTTTTCCATAATTTTTGAGGATTTGGGACTTGGTTCTGCCTCTTGCATTGTCTTATGGGTTCCAGTTAGGATCTCTTGATTCCTTGAGCTTGGGACAGGTATCCTTTGCTCTTCCCATGCTCTTCCCTCTTTTTTTTTTTGAGGAATTATTATAAACAGGGAAGAGAAATGTCCTCTCCCTGTGCTGGCACTGCTGGGGCACCTCCAAACCTGGTGGGAATTTTGGGTCCCTCACAAGAAGGACATTGAGGAGCTGGAGCGTTTCCAGGGAAGGGAATGGATTGGGAAGGGTCTGGAGCACCAGGAGCAGCTGTGGGAGCTGGGAGGGCTCAGCCTGGAAAAAAAAGGAGGTTCAGGGGGGACCTTCTCACTTCCACAAATCCCCGACAGGATTCCCAAGCAGGAATCAGGATCTGCTCCCAGGGAATGAGGGACAGGATGAGAGGAAACCATCAGAGGGGAGGTTTAGCTGGAATATTAGAAAAATTCCTCGTGGAAAGGGCTGTCCAGCCCTGTCACAGAGGTGGAGTCCCCATCCCTGGAGGGATTTCACATCCCTGTGGATGTGGCACTCGGGGACACGCTCAGTGATGGCCTTGGGGAAACAGCTGGACTCGATGGTCTCAGAGGGATTTTCCCACCTCTGTAATTCCATGATTTCCATCCTTGGAGCATCAGGGCTAGCATGGTGTGATGAGCCCACGGCGCTGCATGAGCTCCCTGCAGGCACTAAGATCCTCGTGGAGAAGATCCCAGAATTCCTGGGGGACGTTTGCCTGCAGTGTGAGGCCGCTTCCCACCGCTCCATAACTTTTCCTTGCATGCGGCTCTTCCCCGCGCTTGAGTTCCCTCTGGAATTGCGAAACCCTTTCCCATCTTCCCAAACTTTTTCCCATCCTGCAGCAGAAGACGCCTGCTCGGAGCAAGGAAGCTCCTTGTGCCCGTCCCAAGAAACAGTCGGGACGCTCCGCTGTAAGTGAGCCGTGTGTGGATGGAGCCTGTGGAAAAACGAGAGAGGATTTGGTGGGATGAGGATGGAGCAGGTTCTCCTTCCTTGGGGTTTGTCCTTTGGATAAACCTGGATAGTGGGATATGAGAGCAGGGAGTTGTCCCAGCTCCGTGTCCAGGGATCTGCACTCCCCTTCCTGAGCCTGAATCCATGGCTGAGGTGCTGGGGATGGAATTTTTTTCCTGCCCCCTTGATATCTCCCAGCCTCATCCCTGGAAGTGTCCAAGGCCAGGTTGGACAGGGCTTGGAACAGCCTGGGATAGTGGAAAGTGTTGGATGATGCTTAAAAACCCTTCCCACCCAACCCATTCCATGATTCAGACCTTTCCTTCTGCCTCATACTTTTCATCTTATCCCTGCTTTTCCCTCTTTCCATCTTAAGTGACTGCTGAGATTACACGTTGGAATGAAAGAGAATAATTTATTCTCTCTTATTTTCGCTTAGAAATGACAATTCAAGGGCAAATCCTGTTATTTTCTTTCCCTTTGCTGCCTGGAATTGATGGATAAGGAACCTCCTTAACATTAAAAAAAAAAAAGGCTCTTTTTTTTTTTTGCTGTCAAAAAATCCAGTGGAAGCCAGAGTTGGAATAATTACTCCCTCAGGATGTGTTAAAGCAGGTTGAAATTGTTAGGAGAGGAATTAAAGGCTGGGCTGGGGAAGGTGGGAGTACAGAAATCCTGGGATTTTTCCAGCTTTCCCAGTGTTACCTTTGGTAGGTCATTCCTGTCCCTCAGTGGGTTGGGAGAGGAGACAAAGGGACTCCGAGATTTTTTTAAGGGACTTGGCGGGAAATTTTCATACCAATTTTGTGTGTTTTTAGTGGCATTTTGGGATCTGAGAGTGGGGAGAGTGATTTTATCCCTTGCTCCTTGGCGCCAGCTGAAATTCCTCGGGATTTAGTCCATGCTTCATTTTATAGAGCTGCTCCGTTAGTTTCTATCCTAATTTAGAGAAAATATCCTCAGGTTTAGTTCGCCTCCTGAACTTTCTCCCTCCCTGAAGACACGACTCTGCTTTGCTTCATGGAATTTTTAGGAGGAGGGGAAACAACTCTGTTTCATCCGAGTTTTCCTCCTTGCAGAGCGCAAGCACAACCTCCGCTGGAGCTGCTGGTGACCAAAATGAGCTCCTGTCCCGAATTTCCCACCTGGAAGTGGAAAACCAAAACCTCCGCAGTGGTGAGTAGGAGAATCCTTGTCCTGGCTGGAGGCCTGACACGGAATTTGCAGGATAAAGTTATTTTTTCCTATTTTTCCCTTTTCCCAGTCGTTGCAGACCTCCAGATGGCCATTTTCAAGCTGGAAAGCCGCCTGAACGCTCTGGAGAAATCCTCAACTTCCCACCAGCCTTCACCTGTTCCTCCAACCCAGGTGAGCCTTGGAAAAATGCTGGAATTTTTCTCTAGGAATTAAAATTACGGCTGTATCAAAGATCCATGTGGACAAACATCCTGTTTGGATCGGGTTCTCTGTATAAATCACACAGTGTGGGCATTGTTCAGTGCCCTGAGCAGTGGAGATTCCCATTCCTGAGCTTTTTTGGCTGCTCTGCTCCAACTCCAGGTTAATCTTTCCCATCTTTTCCCTTAAAAAAACATCGAATCTGGTGAAGAAAGTGGAACCGTTCAGCGTTCCCTCCAAAAAAGTGGAGCTCCCGGCCAAGAAAGCCGAGCCAGCTGCTGCCGAGGAGGATGAGGACGATGACATCGACCTTTTTGGGAGCGATGACGAGGAGGAAGACCAGGAAGCTGCCAAAGTCCGGGAAGAGCGGCTCCGGCAGTACGCGGAGAAGAAGGCCAAGAAGCCGGGACTCATTGCCAAATCTTCCATCCTGCTGGATGTGAAGCCGGTGAGTGGCTTTCGGAATTTGGGAGCGGTGGGAGTGAGGCTGGGAATCCTCTCTCGTGCGGGTGGATGGTGGTGGCACCTGTGGAATTACAAAGGAGGGCACGGAGCGAGGTGGGATTTGTTGCCACAGAATCCTGGAATGGGTTTGGATGGAGGGACCTTGAATCTCATCTCATTCCATGGGCAGGGACACCTTCCACTATCCCAGGTTGCTCCAACCTGGCCTTGGACACTTCCAGGGATGGGGCAGCCACAGCTTCTCTGGGAAATTCATTCCAGGGCCTCACCAGCCTCCCAGGGAGGAATTTCTTCTCAATATCCCATCTAATCTCACCCTACTCCAGTTTAAAACCATTCCCCCTTGCCCTGTCACTCCATCCCTTGTCCAAAGTCCCTCTCCAGCTCTCCTGGAGCCCCTTTAGGCACTGCAAGGGGCTCCGAGGTCTTCTGGAGCCTTCTCCAGCCAAGAAAGGGCTCTTTGGATCAGCTGTGGCATTCCCAGAGGTGTCACGGTGTCACCTGGATACGTCTTGGAGCTGCTGCTGATCTCCAGGAAAACACTAAAACCTCCCAATTCCCGCTTTTCCAGTGGGACGACGAGACCGACATGGCCAAGATGGAGGAGTGCGTCCGCTCCATCCACATGGACGGGTTGGTGTGGGGAGCCTCCAAACTGGTCCCAGTCGGATACGGCATCAAGAAACTCCAAATCCAGTGTGTGGTGGAGGATGAGAAAGTCGGGACAGACATCCTGGAGGAGGAGATCACCAAGTTCGAGGACTACGTAAGTCTCGGAGCGGGATGTGGGAAGGGCCTGGAACCCACGGGAAAGGGTTAACTCTGGTGTGTTTTCCTGAGAACACCTGGATGACTCCAGCTTTTGTCCCCTTCCAGGTGCAGAGCGTGGACATTGCTGCTTTTAACAAGATTTAGAAGGAAAAACTGTATCCCCCTCCTCCAAACCCGGAACTAATAAAGATGAACCTTGGGAGTGCACGTTGGGTCGTGGGTTTTTCCCTCGGGTGCAGCTTCTCCAGAGGGATTTGGTGGGAGATTTTGGGAATTTGAGCAACCTAGGCTAGTGGAAGGTGTCCCTGCCCATGGCAGGGGCTTGGAATGAGAGATGTTTAAGGTCTCCTAACCTGTACCATTCCATGATTTCCCCATCCTTTGTGGAAGGAAAGATCTTGAGACATGGACCTGAATTTTGGGGCTGGAATGAAGGTCTGAGAGTGTTTCCAGTCTCCCAAATTTTAGAGACCTCAGTCACTCCCTACACAAAACCAGGATGAATAACCAGAAAGCAGCCAGGAATTGCTGGTTTGGGATGGATTTCATCCCTTTTCCCACTGACTCCCTGGCCAGGTCACTTTAGCTGAGCGTGGCCTGGGAAGGGGACTGGTGACATTCCTGACTTTGGGAACACGAGGTTTGTCCCAGTGCCAGAGTCCAAGGTCTGGGGCCACGTGGCGGCAACACCAAGGGCACGGGAAGCTCTGTGAGACTGTGCTGCAGGTTGTCCCTTGTCCTGGTGGGGCCAGTGTTTTGTCACTTGGTGTGTGACACGTCTCCCTTGAGAGTCCTGCCACCCCCAGAGCAGTGCTGGGAGTGCCACTTGTCCCCTGTGCTGCCATCCCGAGTCTCTGGTGTTCGAGGTGCTGGCACAGCTGGTGCCACGTGTGCCCTCCGTGTCCCATTTCTGTCATGTCACCACTCCTGTGTCCCCCTGTGTGTGCTGCCATCCCTGCTGTCCTGTGTCCCCCATGGGCCACCATCCCTGTCCCTTGAGTGCCACCATC
>VZTG01010020.1:5483-25535 GCA_013397845.1 Melanocharis versteri | reverse complement strand
CCCGCTTTTTTTTTTTTTTTTTTTCGCCGCTGATGGGTTTGGGAGCGAGAGATGCCGGCACTTACGGCCCATTGTGCTTCTGCCCTCGGACAAAGCCTTCCTGGCCCTTCCCTCCAGCCCCCGGAGCCGCACGGACACCCGAAAGCTGCGGAACACCGTCCCAGGCATCCCCCAGGAGCGCTTTCAAGCTTCTCCCGAGCCGATGCGGTTCGGGTTTAATTCCCTCCCTGCCCGCTCTCCCGTTCTTTGTGCCCGGCCCGGCGGAACAGAGGATGGGTTTGTCGGCCTGAATCGCGGGGATTGTTTCACATCATCGGCCCATTCAGCCTCTCCCCTCCCCTGTTGTAAAACACCAGCCCCGGCCCGGGGAACAGTGGGGGCTTTGTGCGGCCGCACGATACCACCCAGATTTTACCTCGGCCCTCGCCGATCCCGGGTTTTGTTCCCCCTCAAAAGAAAGCATTTGCTCGGGGGAGGGGAGGGGGTGTTCCTATTGCTTCCACTAACACGGAGGTTAAAGGAAAGATTGATGGGAGAAAGTTCACCTAGAAAACCAGGATAAATTTCTGGCTGGCCAAGGCCAGTTGTTTCATTGTCCGAGGGCCATGTTTTTTGTTAATTATCTCTCACTCTCGCCTTTTATCCAGGAAACTGGCAGCAAAGCGCGGAGAAAGGAACAGGATATAGAGGTCAGCGGGTCCCGTTTGGCCACCTAGGTATTCCTTTGGGGATGTGGAGGCGAGTGAGGAGCGGCACCGGCTGCTGGGGCGGGGGGAAGTGGGGACCATCGAGAAATAACCGGGGGTAGCCCCGGGATTCACAGCCCGAAGTCCCACTCCTGTCTGCAAGCTAAAAAGGAAAGAAAAAAAAAAAACGAGGGAAAAAAGGGGGGAAAATAGGAAAAAATAAAAAGCAACACTGGAAAGGGACTTTTTCTTTCTTTCTTTCTTCTTAAAGGGAGGAAAGTTGCTTCAAACAAGCTCATGTTGTCAAGGAAATAAACCTTAGTGAGGGGAGGCATTAAACACACAGCTGCTGGACTTGGCCGGCCCCGAGCCACTGGTGGCAATGACAATGATTCTTGGTGGCAGCAAACCAGATCGAAACATAAATAGGGCTGCATGAAAGGAGAGGAAATGGAACAAAACAGTTCCTCGGGTACCACTGGCAGAGGAATAACATCAATTTCGATTAAAAAGCAAAAGAATTCTCCTGTTTCCACACATTAGTAAAGGCATGCAAATTCATAACTGGCCAACAATGTACCTTTGAGATGCAGCTGCGCCCCACAAACGGGGCCTTTCTCCCCGCAGAGAAGCGGGGCTGTCTTAAGCAGAAAGAAAACAACCATTGAAAAAAGCCACCGGGGTCCCCAGCAGCGGGAGGGGAGCTGGGCAGAGGTGGGGGAGACGCGTTGGCTTTGGCAGATGCGGGGGAGCCGAGGCTGCCGCAGGACGGGGCCCCCAGACCTGGGGGTTCCCAGAGCGGCGCTGCCCGGAGCCGTGGGCAGGGTGGCTCGGGCAGCTGCCGGGCACAGCCAGGGATTTCCGCGTTCCGGGGGGACGGGGCAGCTCTGGGGAGGGCACACGAGGCCTCGGTGCTGCCCCAGCCTGCCCAGGAGCGAGGGCTGCTCGTCTCTCCAGTGTTTTGAGGTTGCCCGAGCCGTCCTGCCCTGCTGGGGCTGCTGGAGACATCTCAGGGAGCTGCCAGCTCCCACCGTGTCCCGCCTGGACTGACATCGCCCCCAGCTCACCGGGGAAATGACCTGCCTCGTACCCGAAATACCCGCTCGGTATGGAGCCAGCAGAAACCGACCTGACTTCCCCGGCTTTCTGCCCTCAGTTCTTTGTCCTGGGTGCGGTGGGACCCCCGGCAGAGCTGTCAGCCAGCTTCCCAAAGAGCAGCACCGAGCCCCCGCTCCTCCAAACCACCCTGGGAGCAGCAGGAGGGAGCTCAGCCCCACGTTCCCACACAGGCAAAGCCCCTTCTGGCTGCGGGGGCTGGAGCTCCCGTGGCAGCGGGGTTGGGGCTCCTTCTCGGTGTGTGGGGATGACTCCTTCTCCTGTTTTACGGGTTTGGGAGGCCATTCCCACCTCCTGAATTCCACCCTGGCTGTGTCAGCTCAGGGAACACAGAGAATATCAGAGTTCTTACGATCTCCACTGCAGCCCCTTCGAAAAGTCTCGAGTGAAACTCATGGGGACCCGGCAAAGGGAAGGTCCCAGGATTTGGCTCATTTTCTGTAAATCAGGTTTTCCCTCTGGAGCTGCCTCACACCCGGTGCAAACCCATCACCAGAAACGCTCCCTCTCGGATTTATCTTCTTCATTTGATAGAAATCATTCGTGAGGGGACAAGGCCACTGTCACGGAACAGAGTGGCATTGACACCCCCCGAACAATGCAATAATTATTGCTCAACGATAAAATCAATGGTTGTCTGTTGGTGAGTCACTGCTTTTAAGCCCCTAAACTGATTGAGAGCTCTTGCCTTGTCCTACTGTCCACCACGGTGACAGTTGGGTCACCGCCTGGGCCCGTGAGCCCTGGCAGCATCTGACAACTCTCCATTAATTGGCAGTTTTGTTGTCCTTGCACGAGCTGGAGGAGGGACTGTGGCAGCATTGTCTGGGCCGGGCAGATGGGGCACAGCCGTGCTGGCAGGCACAGGGACAGGGACAGGGACAGGGACAGGGACAGGCACAGACACAGGCACAGGGACAGGGACAGGGACAGGGACAGGCACAGGCACAGGCACAGGCACTGGCACAGGCACAGGCACAGGGACAGGGACAGGGACAGGCACAGGGACAGGGACAGGGAGAGGGACAGGGACAGGGACAGGGACAGGCACAGGGACTCCTGCCCTGCCGGGACAGCAGAGTCCTGCCCTGGCACTGCCCAGGGACCAGCGCTGGCACCGGGGCAGCCCGGGCTCTCCCGAGGGAGGACTGACGCGGGTGTCGAGCCCTCGAGCTGCTCCTGAGGAGCTCTGAGGAGCGAAACGCTGGGGTGGCCCCTGTTCATCCCCCTGCAAGGACCACAGACCCTTCTGATGGGATCCAGCGGGGAGCTGGGGCCGTGACCCCGCACTGGGGGATCCCATGGGGATCCAGAGCCACGGCCCCACGCTGGGGGATCCCGTGGGGATCCAGAGCCATGGCCCCGCACTGGGGGATCCCGTGGGGATCCAGAGCCGTGACCCCACACTGGGGATCCCGTGGGGATCCAGAGCCATGGCCCCACGCTGGGGGATCCCGTGGGGATCCAGAGCCGTGACCCCGCACTGGGGATCCCGTGGGGATCCAGAGCCACAGCCCCACACCGGGGGATCCCGTGGGGAGCTGCGGGGGCTCAGCCCCGTGCTGGCGCTGCCGTGTCACCCAGGGCTGGCGTCCCCACGGCGTCACTCCTGGCTGTCCCTACACGCGCGGAGGGCGGGCAGGGAAAGCCGGGCAGGAAAGCAGAGCCAGGTTTGGGCACGCCCGGCTGGCCCAGGAGCTCTCAGACCCCTCCAGGCCGCAGAGCTGCCGTGTGCCCCTCCGGAGGGGGGACACGAGTCCCATCAAGCCGCGGGGGGGACGAGCGGGGACAGCTTGACATTCGTGCGAGACAGGGTCAGGACACCGCGTCACGCCCGGCCTCCCTGCCGGGCGGCGGATGCAAATGACCGGGACGGAGCTCCGGGAGAGCCCACCCGGCCCGGGGCCGCGGCTGCGGGGCAGCAGCAGCTCCCCAGCCCGTGGCTGCGAGCGCTGCCCGTGCCCGCGGCTCCTCCCGGGAGGCTGGGCAGAGCCGGCTCCCGGCCGGGCTGCGACAGCACCGCGGCCAGGGGACAGCAGCCGGTGTCCCCGGCTGGGCGGGGTGGCCGAGAGCAGGAGCAGCCTCAGGACGCCGCCTTGGAAATGGGAGTTCTTAAAAGACTTCCCATCGCAAACGATGCGCGGATTTTGGCTCCTCCCGGCAGGGACCCTCTGCCCGGCCCGGCTTTATGCTCCCTCCGCAGGAACCGGGCCCATGTTCGCCCGTGTCTTCCAGAAAAACCCTTGGGATTCCCTCTGGAGCTCCTCCCCAGATCCCTCTGCTTTACCCCGGGCTGCTCTGTGCTCATCGTTTCCAGGGCACCCGGAGGTTCTGGGTGCTTCCCGTGGTGGAGCCCCCATCCCTGGAGGTGCCCAAGGAAGGGCTGGAGGTGGCACTCAGAGCTCTGGGCTGGGGACAAGGTGGGCATGGGGCACAGCTGGGGCTCCCTGGGCTGGGAGGGCTTTTCCAGCCCCAGGGATCCTGGGATCTGGGATTCTGAGCTGCAGCCGTTCCCCTCAGCGGCGGGGGTGGCCAAGCAGCGCCGAGGAGCCTTCAGCTCCCTGCCCGGCCCGCAGGGACCCTCTGGGGTTACTGGGATATCCCCAGCTGGGCTTGCCCCGCGTGCTCTGCTTCTTTCTCTTCAGCACCGAGGGAGAACATTTGAACGAGACTTTGCTCTGCATTTCTCTTTGCTAAAGTCCATCCATTTCTCTATTCCTGCTTCTTATGGAACATGTGAACTTTTCCCTTTGGAAAAAAAAACCCTTTATATCAAGAAGAAGAAACTCTAAGTTCAGAAACAAACAGATTCTCTTCTATTTTTAATTCTTTTCGTATATACTATCTTATGGGATTTTTTTTGTATTATCTCTTGTATCATCTTTAATCTCTTTCTGCAAGACGCCCCTCAAATGCCCCTTCCTTCCTTCCTTCCTTCCTTCCTTCCTTCCTTCCTTCCTTCCTTCCTTCCTTCNTCCTTCCTTCCTTCCTTCCCCATCTCTTGCCCTTTCTCCAGTTTCTGCATTTCTCTCTTTCCTTTCTTAATTTTTTCTCTTGCTTTCTCACTTTCATTTTCCTCTTTTTTCTCTCTTTCCTTCTCTCCTTCTTTCCTGCCTTCTTTCATTCTTTCCTTCTCTGTCTTCTTCATCCTGAATTTTTATTCTCTTAGCTTTTCTTCCTTCTTTCTCTCTTTTTCCCTCTTTATCTTTTTTAATCTTTTTGCCTCTTTCTCTCTCAAAGGCACCCAAACAATGACTGTAACCGTACCCCAGCAGTTTGGACGGTGATTTCCCTTCATTCCATGCAAGCCCGGATCCTTTTTCTCGGCGTTTCCCAGAGGGTTTGGGAATCTCGCCGGGTTTGTCCCCGCTGGTGACGCCCAGGAAGGTCCGAGGCCAGCACGGAGAGTAAAGATCCCGATCCGAGCGCCACGAATTTCCTCCTTCCAGTGATTTTATCGCTTCACTGTGCATCTTTAACCGGCTGGAGGCGTGAGCGGCGCCCAGCACACCCCGATCGGGTCCCCGAGCGCTCGTTTGGAATCAAGCGCTGTGCAAACACTCCACCAGAACTCCCCTTCTCCCTCCGGACGTGCGGAAGAGATTCCCCACGTTTGCCGAGGTACTTAAGCGACTTTAGTGCGGCTCTGAGGCTTGAGCTGGAAGCTCGCAGCTGCACCGGCTCCTGGTGCAGCAGCCTCGGCAGCGCCGGCAGCAGGCAGCGCTGATTTGGGGTTAAACCGGGCCTTTTGTGCACAAAAACCAGCGCTGAATAAAAACAAGTGCAGCTGGAAACCTCTCAGCCAAGGATTCAGAGAGGGAACAAACCTACAGCCATCAGAGAGAGAGAAAAATCATCTTCCTCAGGAATAGGGAGATACTGAGAAGCCTTAAAGTATATTAGAGCAGCTTAGAGCTCTCGATGTGGGGGAGAAACCTCGGATATTATCCCCGGTGCTAAGGAGATTATCAATGGATTTCACTCCCCAATCCTTTTTACAACACCCATCTCATTAGAATAAGTAATAAAGATGACATCACAGAGAAGTCTAATTGATCAAAAAGAGCTCCCTTTAACTGTGTCCAGATTCACTCCTGCATTCAATGCCATTTTTCCCCCCCCTGAAATTCAGCTCTGCCTTTGATGGAACAGTTGAAAAGTTTTAGTATCAAATCAAACTCACGTTGTTATTATGCAAAGCTTCCCCCCGTACTCCGCTTTGGTAAATGACCTCTATTAGCATGCAGATTGACTGGGGATTACCAGAAGGTTTCCCAAAATAATCATCAGAAAATGTCTTTCTAAGGGCTGCGTTCCCCCTGCGCGGGCCGGGCCCGGCCCCTCGCTCCTTCTGCCGCAGCCCGGCTGCGCGGAGCCCCCGCTCGGGTGGCAGCCCCGGCTCCCGTCCCCAGATGGTCGCGGAGCTGTTGTTTTCTCCAGCCACGCTCTGAATAGGCCGAGGGATTCCCAGCGGGAACAGCGGGGGAAGTGGTTTTGTGCGGGGCAGCAGGAATTTTGCCACAGATGCCCCCACAGCCGGGATTTCCCTCCCTGCGCGGGCTGGAGAAGCTGGAGTGGAGAGGATACAGGCCGTAAATGGGTGGCGTTTTCTGTACAGCTGTAATGAACTGCTCAGTTTCTGTTGGAATCAGCCCCTCGTGGGCAAAGAAGAGGCTGAGGGAGCTGGAAAGGGGCTCANTGGGAGGGCTTTTCCAGCCTCTGGGATCCTGGGATTGTGTGGAATTTTGGGATTCTGTGGAATTCTGCCACTTTTACTCCAGTGTCCCACCTGAGGGATTCCAGCCCGTGAGCATCTCCAGGGGATGTAGCTGGGACTTCCCACAGCCCCGCACACAGAATCCCAGGATCCCTGAGGCTGGAAAAGCCCTCCCAGCCCATGGAGTCCCAGCTGTGCCCGATGCCCACCTTGTCCCCAGCCCGGAGCACTGAGTGCCACCTCCAGGCATTTATTGAGCAGTTCCAGGTGATTTCCCCACCTGCCTGAGGTGGCTGCAGGAGGCAGAGGGGGTGGAGTGGCACAGTCACGGTTTGGTGATTAGAGACAAGAATTAACTGATAATTAATGCCACGAAAAGGTGACCAGCTGTGGGCACTGATGCAGAAAGTGTCAACATTGGCCCAGGGAAATCTCGGCCCTGTTTGGAGCGACCTGCAGAGCGCCAGAGCTGCAAATCACCAAATCTGCCGCCTCGGCCCAGCCCGGGCTGCTGCTCCTGCTGCTGTCACAGCCCCGGCTCCCCAAAAGTGTCCCCGGGGGCTTCGACTGCGGCTCCCCAGTCCCTGCTGACACCAGGGGCTCCAGGGCTGCCCAGGGGGCTCTGGGAAGATCAAATCCTGGTCATTCCCTCAGGGATCCAGCGGTGCCGCCAGCAGAGGGGCCAATTATCCGCTCGGGTGGATCTGGGAAATGCCCCCGCTTCCCATCTTCTCCGTGTTTTTCCCCGCGGTGGTACAGCTGTGATGTTGTGCCACAGGATGAATATTAAAATATCCTGCAGGTGAGGGATTCCTCTTTCGTTCTGCTTTTCCCCCGTTTCCTTCCCCGGAGCAGTGGGCACGAGCACAGCTCACGCCACTCCCGACTCCGGGAATCGTGGGGTCGGAGAGCCGTGGAATGCGCTGTGCTGGGAGGACCCCGAGGACCCCCCAGTCCCACCCCAGCCCTGCACAGACACCCCAACAACCCCAGCACTTTTTACTGTTCGAAAGGCATCCCAAGGGTTCACCCAGCTCCTGCCATCAGCTGAGGAACAAACAAATTAATGAAGCACGCGGGAGAAACTTGAGGAACTTCAGGGCTTTTATGCCTGAAACTCTAAGTGCTGAACCTTCTGACGGAACAAAATCCGTTCAGGTGCCAGAAGGTACCAATGGTTTATTGTGGGACAGTTCTCTGTGTAATTATTGTAAATCTCTAATAATTCCATAGCAGTTTTCTCCTGCCAAGGTCTTTAAATATGACTGGCTTTCTGTCTTCAGGCATTTGGCCTTCCTGGTGCTTTGGTGTCCTCCTTGTTTTTTCTCTCAGCCTTGATTTTGGGTCCCTTTTCCAGGTGGACCTGGACCCAGCCTGGTGCTTTCACAGCAAATCATCAAAACAAGACCCAATTGCAGAGCTCAAAATCTCCACAGCAGAAGAATTTCTGCTCGAAAGGAGGAAGGTGCCGATACTGAATTCCTGGGGGTTTTCGGGGTTGTTTTCTTTTGTTTTGTTTTTTGTTTTTTGGGTTTTTTTGTCACCTTGGTCATCAGGTATTTATCGATTCAATTTTTGAAATTTGTATTTTAATGTTTATTTATCAAATTATTTTCTACATTATCGTGTCTTACACGTGTGCATTAACAGGATTATTTCCAGGGCCCGGGATTCTTGGTGGATAAATTGACCATGAGCCAGCAGAGGGTCCTGGGGCAGGGAGAGCCCCTGGGATCCTGGGAGCCTTGGGAAGAGCATTCCCAGCAGGTCAGCAAGGGGATCCTGCCCCTCTGCTCAGCTCCAGAGAGGCTCATCTGGAGTGTCCTGCTCAGTTCTGGGCTCCACGGTTCAAGGAAGACCAGGAGCTACTGGAGAGGCTCCAGTGAAGGCCACGGAGATGATTTGGGATCTGGAGCATCTCTGATGAGGAGAGGCTGCGGGAGCTGGGCCTGGTCAGCCTGGAAGAGGGAAGGCTGAGAGGGGATCCATCAATCCGTACAAATATCCCGTCAATCCGTACAAATATCCCGTCAATCCATACAAATCTCTCCAGGGGCTGTCAGGATGGTGCCAGACTCTGCTCAGTGGTGCCAGTGACAGGATGAGGAGCAATGGCCACAAACTGAAACACAACAAGTTCCAGCCCAGCCTGAGGATGAACTTCCTTCCATGGACGGGCAGAGCCCTGGAACAGCTGCCCAGGGAGGGGCTGGAGTCTCCCTCTCTGGAGACATCCCAACCCCCCTGGACACGTTCCTGTGTCACTGCTCCAGGGGACCCTGCCTGGGGGATCTCCAGAGGTCCCTCCCAGCCCTGGTTGTGCTGTGATTGTGGGTTCTGGGGTCTCTGCTCTCCCCAGGATGAAAACCCGGGATAATTCCGGGCGCGGGGTTGGTTTCTGTCCCTCTCAGCCCGGGCAGGCAGCGCAATCTGCTCCCTCCGGGCCGTTAATGGCCCGTCCCGCAGCCAGGGACGGAGTTGGTGATGGAAAGAGCCTGTATTGTTTGCTTAACAGTCAAGTGACAAATTATTTAATTAGCACATATGCCATTTGTCTCCACAGCTGTGTTCATCGTTCTAATTGCAAAGCAGCCCTAATTTATTGCGCCTATATTGCTCCCTAATACTAACACGGTAATTATATGCTTCCATTAGCCCACTACACCCTATGGAAGGAGGAAAAAAAACCGGGAAAAAAGAAGATTAATTCCTCCACACGATGTATCTCTCCCCTAGCAAAGGTATGGATCACTCGCCGGGAAGGGAAGCTGCGGTAGCAGCTGGAAAAGCGACACCTTCCCCGGGCGTTTTCCTCCCAGCCACTTTCCTTAAAGTTTTTATTGCCGGGATTTGTCCGTTCGGGCTTTGTTTCGGGAAGCCTTTCCTCGGGCGCACAACCCTGCTTTGAGATCTCCACCTGCTGGAGAAACCCCAGCACGCACAAAGGAGCTCCGGGAAAACCGCGGCCAAACCCCTGCTGCTCCTCTGCTTTCCTTTTCCTGCTGCTGCTCCTCCGCTCTCCTTTTCCTGCTGCGGCTCCTCGGCAGAGCTCCCGGGCCGGGCGGGCAGCGGCGATTCCCACCCGTGCCGCCTTTCCCACCCTTCCCAGATCCGGTGGCGCCGGTTCTCGGCGCTTTGGGATGCTCTGCTCCGGGCAGCAGAGGTCCAAGCCCTCCACAGGTCGCGCAGGAGAACCTGGGGATGTTTCTGTCCTGGCAGCTTCTTGGGACTCATCCCAATTTTCTTGCTCTGGTAAACCTGGGATAGTGGGACGGGGTTGGAGCTGGAGGAGCTTTAAGGTCCCTTCCAGCCCAAATCATCCTGGAATTCTGGGATTCTGGGATTCTCAAACGATGACATCTTTAACAGGGACAAAGGCGGGAGCCAGAAATCCCCTCGGGAGGGCCGGGGCTTCCCCTGAGGGGTGGCGGCTGCAGGGCCGGGAATGCCACCGTCCCGAAGCAGAGCTGGAGCTGAGCCCGGCAGAGAACGCCGGGATGCTCCGGGAATGCTGCCCCGGGAATGCTGCCCCGGGAATGCTGCCCCGGGCACACCAGCGCGGCCCCATTCCCCGACCCCACAGAGGGAAAGGAAAGCCAGAACCGGGGGCTGCTGTGAACTCGGGGAGCGGAGAAGCCGCCTCAGATCCCAGCTCAGCCCAACAGCTGCTGGGCGCTCTCCTCGTTAGGCACAGCCTTTGAGTGCATCCCCAACTCGGGAGCGCTCAGCTAAGCCCGTCTGAAGTTGAGAGGATTTAAGCAGATGCCCCCCTCTCTCTAAGCCCGGGCTTAAGCCCCTGAAGGGCTGCGGAGCTGTCGAGGGCGGGGGCAGCTGCAGGCGCCGCTTCCTTCCCGGGCCGAGCCTTTCCTTCCCTTCCCTTCCCATCCTGATCCCATCCTCATCCCCATCCTCATCCCCACCCTGATCCCATCCTGATCCCCATCCTGATCCCCTCCTGATCCCCTCCTGATCCCGGCCGGCTCTCCAGCCCTCAGGACCAAGCTCGCGGCTCCGGAGGCCGGGTCCAGCCCCGCTGTGGGGCTCAGGGCTCAGTGCCCCACGGGGCGAGGAGCTGCTCCCAGCCGGGCACACCCCACAACTGCCCCCTCTCTGCCCGCCCAGGTCTCGGCGACAAGGGACGAAAGCCGAGGCCACCTCTCGCTCGTGTCCCCCCCCGGCACTGCCAGGAGGGCGAAAATCCCCCCGAGGTGAGGCAGAGCCACGGGAAAGGGGAAAGGGGGAAAGGGCAGCGCGCAGGGGCCGCGGCCGCGCTCTCAGGTGGCTGCTCCAGCCCTGCCTCCCGCCAGACGCCAAATCCGAGCCGGCAAATGCAGCTCCATTCTTTTTCCCCCCTTTTTCTTCCTTCAATGCGGGCTACAAGGCTACTGCCAAAAACATATCCAGCACAATCAAACATCAGATGGTGACTCCTTTCCCACAGCTTGTGTGAGTGAAAACAGTGAAATTATACCCATGTTTTAGCGGCGAATCCCCTGGTGTTCGAGCGAGGCAAGCCCAGCACAGGGCTCTTGTTCTCCTGCTTTTTGTTCCTGGACTTGCACTGTTTTTAGCACTGGACACCATTCAGCCCCCATTCAGCATTGTATGTCACTTCACATATGGTTCATCCGCTCCAAATGTGTGCATGTACCCAGAAAATGCAGCTTTTCATTATGTATTCTCTATGTAACAGAAAAGATTAAGATGTAAGCCCGGTGAATGCAGCAGGAATTAGTTGGACAGATGAATAAGGGAAAAATGAATCTGGAATGACGGCGGATTTAGTCTAATGATGGTGGGAGGGCGGTAAGAACTTGGTGGTAGGTTTCAGCCCTTTTAATCCCAGCCTGTGTGTGTATTTTGGCAGGAGAAATGTTTCTTCAGAACTACATCCAGAGGGATACAGTAAAAACACTTTTAACCCGATCCACATGAAAGGCATCAAAATTGTCAGGCGCCACAGCGCCCGCCCTGCCCCAAACTCTGCACGAATTTGGGGCGCTCTCGCTGAACACCCGCAGCATTCGGACAATAAACATAAACCCCCCCACACCCAATGAAAGCCTGGAATATCAGCCCTGAATTTATGCATTTCATTCAGTTATTCCTCCTCTCGAGATATAATTTCCATGGATATCCGCTAATGAGGAAGCCTTTGATGCAACTCGGAGAGGGGATTTCAGTTCTAAAAGGAGAATAAAAGGACCGAGTGCTGAAGTTTCCTTACCCCCTCTGCCCACAAACGCTCCCCTCAAACGCTCCCGACGATGAGCTAAAGATATTTTTAAAATTCAGACGTTTGTGCCCGAAGGAGGCGGGAAGTGTCGAGGCTTGGATAAATGGAAAAGCAGCTCATTTGATAGCGGCCGTTTGCAGTGTTTGACAGAAAACAAGGAGGGAGAGAAACCCCGACCCTCAGTGGGAACATTTGGAGTTAAGCTCACTTCCTACAACACTTTGCACGGGGAGAAAGAGATATTTTTTTCTCTTTTTTTCGGATTGAAAATCAGCATTTGCATCACAATGGAGATATTTCAAAAGTATAAACACAAAGGGCTGCAGCTTCAGAGCCTCCTCGGTCAGCTGCGTTCCTCCGTGCGCAGCACATCCTCTCCCAGCGCCGGGAAACGGCGATTTGCTAATTCCGAGCAGCAGCGGGGAATTCTCGGAGCTGCCCAGGGCTGGAAGAGTTTCCTTCCCTGACTTCTGCGTCCCGCGAAACCCAAAGCGAACCCTTCGCCTTTAAAAGGCGCCATTTGAATTTTCTCTCTGTTTAGTTTTCTTTTTTTTTTTTTTTTTTAAGGTTTAATCCATTAAGATTTCTTAGANGTGAAAATGTGTCAATTTGGTCTTGAGAAATTTCACCACCAAACCCAGAGGGGTCCTCTTCGGGTGGTGATTGCAGTACTTGGGTTGGAGTTGCTACATTTGATGTTTACACCTAAATGTCACCATCGTGACAAAATTTCCAAAACTGACCAAAATCAGCGGCCCGGATAAGACAAACCAGTTAATTTCACCAGTGAATTTTACCAGTTCGTTTTACCCGTGCATTTTACCCCCTTTCCTTTTCTCACCCTCCTATGAGGAGTCACACCATGAGCTGCAGGTGGTTTAAATTTCACGAAATCTGGCTCCTTTTTTGTCTCTTTTCGCGTGCGTTTGGATCTAAAATTCAGAAGCGGAGCAGAAATTCCAGCTCGGCCTCAGACCAAGCGAAGGCTCACACCGTGCCCTGCAGCTGGTTTAGGCCCCACTAAACCAGGCACATTTTTGCCTCTTTCCCCGTGGGTTCAGGTTTACAATTCAGAACCAGAGCAGGAATTCCAGCCCGGTTCCCCCGTGGTCGCTCCCTGTGCCAGACCCAGGCCTGGAGCGTGGAAAACCCAACCCCAGACTCCTGGAGGAGCAATAACTCCTCCCGAGGAGGGGAGGGCTCTGTGCCTCGGCCTTTTATCCCGATTTACTTCTGCTCCTCTTCCTCCTCCAAGGGAACAGGGAAGCAGCGGGTATTTTGCCCGGCTTCCTCCCGCAGCTCCCTGGATCCCGGCTGCTTTCCAGGCCGCCCAGCCCAGGCCACTTCTAACACGGAATTTATGCTGCTTTGGTCCTGGGGTTCATTTTCCAACTTTTGCAGCATCTGTTTGTGTTCCCCCAACTTTATTCTCTCCAGAAAAGCCGGGCCTGGCATTCAGCTTTTGGATCTGCTGCGATCTTCCCGAAGCTGTGTCATGGACACCAAGAGGATTCCCCTTCCTCGTGATCCCAAAAGGCAGAAGGGGCGTCCACACTCCCCAGCACGGAAAAGGTGGATTGACCCCGAGGATGAGGAGGGACAGGTGCCATCCTGGATCCTGGTGCTGCTTTCCCAGACCTGGGGCAGGGGAATTTCTGGAGCCTCCTCATCTCCCCTTCTGCTCCCACCAGGAGCCTGAAGTGTCGCCAAACTGCTGGATCCCCCGAGCTGCACAAACCTGTGTTGGGAGTCACCGTAAGAGTTAATTGGTCTAAAATTCCCCAAATCCCAATTCCTGAACCGTAGGAAGGAATTCCTGAATTCAGCATCTGGCTGGTACAGCTGAGGGACTGCCTGTGTATGAGGAAAACCTGGAAAATTCTCATCTGCTTTTCCAGGAAACATCACTGTTCTCCAGGTTCANCCAGCTCCGTTCCCTGCCCTGGACACGCTCCAGCCCCTCCAGGTCTCTCCTGCAGGAGCCAGAACTGGCCCCAGCCCTCGAGGTGTCACACAGAGCCCAGCACAGGGGACAGTCCCTGCCCTGGGGGACAATCCCTGCCCCACGCTGGGGCTCAGGGGCCGCTGTCAGCTGTTCCTGGGCAGAGGCAGCACAGAAGGCAGAGCTGAGAGGGGAAAGGTCTTCCCCAGGCAGAAGGAAGGGACAAGGCCCCCATAACCTTGGAGAGCACTTTGGGGTCACCCACCCTGCAGATGGGGACTGCACTGGCGGCAGTGACTCTCTGGGGACAGCGAGTGTCCCCCGGCCACTCCAGCAGCTATTCCAGGGATCATCCCACGCAGGAGGAATGACCTGGCGTCCCTGGTGTCCAGGGAGCTCACCCAGCACTGACTCCACCACCACCTTTTAATAACGCTGCAAAGGTCATATTGATTTTCCAGGCTCTAATCACATGGAATATTTTATCCATTATGGAGCAGCAAGTTTGAAAGCCTTGGCTGCTTATTTAATTTCAGCAGGCAGACAATTCCCAGCAGAGCTGTGAAACCTGATATGTGTCATCTTCTGAGCTGACACAGAACATTCCAAACCGGGGCTGTTTCACTCCTGGGCTGATGGCTCCGTCTCCAGACTGGCAAAGACTGGGATGGGCAAAGCTCAGCTCAGAGTCAGGCTGGGAGCAAATCCAGGGCTCACTTCGAACCTGGTGTGGTTTTCTCTCTGACTGGTCTGGGTTGGAAAAACCTTAAATCCCATCCAGTGCCACCCCTGCCATGGGCAGGGACACCTTCCACTGTCCCAGGCTGCTCCAAGCCCCAGTGCCCAGCCTGGCCTTGGGCACTGCCAGGGATCCAGGGGCAGCCACAGCTTCTCTGGGCACCCTGTGCCAGGGCCTGCCCACCCTCCCAGGGAACAATTCTTAATTCCCAACATCCCATCCATCCCTGCCCTCTGGGTTTGGGGACAGGGAAGGGGGAGGGACGAGCTGGGACAAGTGCTGAAAATGTGGTGATGCCAGAGCTGCAGAACATCTCGGCTGCCGTTGGCATCAGTCGGGGTGATTCGGGCACAGGTAATGCCAAAATACTCCAAAAACACAGAACCCCTGCGTATTTCCTACTTTTGCCTGCGGCCCGATGCCTCAGCTCCCTCTAGCAACATCTTCTCCGTGCCTTCAGCTGCTGTGAAAGGAATTTTGTGAGGAATTCGGGAGGGTGACCTTTCATGCCAGCAGGCAGCCCTTGGGAGCCCTCTCCAGACCCAGGGAAGGTGCCATGGAGGGGACTTCCCTCACTGCAGGGCTGCTCAGAGGGGTTTCTGCCTGGGATGCCCTTCCTCTCCTGAGCCTTTGGCTTGTCACCTGTGAGCGCTGGTTTCTCTGCCCCAGCTCTGTTTCCAGGTCATGCTGGCACTGCCCTGCCCTCACGAGCAGCTTGCAAAGCCTGTGCAAGGAATTTTTCCATTTTTGGGTGGAACGGGGCTGCAGAGCCCTTTGGTGAGGGGAGTTTGCCAGGGACCAGGGGGAGCACAGCTCCCTGCTCTGTCACACTCCCAGACCCTGGCACTGCCCTGCTGACAAAGCCTCTGCAGGGCAAAGGCACCAAACCTCAGTCAGATGGGGTCATGCTGGGCGGTTGTTGTCCCCTGTTTGGGACAGTCCCTGCCCCCCGACGCTGGGAGGGCTCTGGGAAGAAGAGCAGGGCTGACACTGGGCAGTTTGGTTCAGCTCGGGGCTGTCCCTCACCATTTTGAAGTGGTTTCTTGTCCAGGGTTGTGTTTGTTTCTGAGGTAGCAGTCGTAGCTCTGCTCTGATGTTGGACGCTGCTGCCACCACAAACGGGTTTGGATTTCCCCAAGTCTCCCAGTCTGGAGGTGTGAGGCACCATCAAGTTCACGTGGCAGAAGCGCTGTGTCTGGGAATGTTCCAGAGGTGTCCAGATGTGGCACCTGGGGACACGGCTCGGTGCTGCTGGGTTGGACTCCAGTTGGACCAACCCATCCCGAAGGTCTCTCCCAACCCTGATGACTCTGGATTCCGTGATTTTTCTCACATTAAAATTCTTCAAAGCTTTTTAGGCACCAGGAATTCTTGTGCTCGGACTGGCTCCCAACACACGGTTTTCACCATGTTGGTTTTGCACTCCCAGATTGTTCAGTGCTGCTCCTTGTGTTAGAGCAGGAAGACATTCCGTAGAATCACAGAATCATGGAATATCCAGAGCTGGAAGGGACCCACAGGGATCATTGATCCAGCCCAGCCCCTGCCCAGACCCCCAACAATCCCAGCCTGGGCATCCCTGGCAGCGCTGTCCCAACGCTCCTGGAGCTCTGGCAGCCTCGGGGCCGTGCCCATTCCCTGGGGAGCCTGGGCAGTGCCCAGCACCCTCTGGGGGAAGAACCTTGCCCTGATCTCCAGCCTGAGCCTGCCCTGGCCCAGCTGCAGCCAGGATCCTGTCCCTGTCCCAGAGCAGAGATGGGAGCTGTCCCCGGGGAGCTCTGCCCTCGGGCTCCTCCAGCTGAACTGACCGAGTGACCTCGTGTGGCCCCTCCAGACCCTTCCCCATCCTCGTGTCCCTCCTCTGGACACTGTCTGAGAGCCTTAGATCTTTGTCATATCCTGGCACCCAGAACTGCCCCCGCACTGAAGCACCCACAGAAACTTCGGTTGCCTTCTCCAGGGCAAACCTGCTCTTGTTTTATTCAGCCCTAAGCCCAAACCAAGCTGCAGCAGAGAGCTGGGACACCCAGACCAGCGCTGCAGAGTCAGGGGCAGCAGTGGGTGATGAACAAAGGTACCTCTGCACGCCAGTGCTGAGCTGAGACCGCCCGCAGCCAACGATCTGCGCGTGCAAAATAAGCGTGGAGACACGGGGAGATGGATGGTTTCTCCCTGGAAGAAGGCAGCGAGTGCTGAAGTGATGTTCCCTTCCCCAGAGCAGCGTTGTTTCGTTCAGTGTGGGGAAGGGGCTGCTCATCCCCCATTTCCCCTTCCCCACGCCCCTGGCAGCGCTCTGGAGCTGTGCCCATTTCATTCAGCCCCTGCCCTGTGCCGACTGCCCCGTGCTCGGGTTTCCAGCCCGATTCCAGCCCTGCAGGCTGGAGCTGGGGCAGCTCAAACCGGGCTGTGGAGATCTGGCGCCGTTGGGCCCTTTGAGCTCGCCCTCAGCTGTGCTCATTTTTTGTCACCATATTGGGGCAAGCCGGGCTGTTTTGTCACTCCACACTAATCTGACATCTGATGTCTGCCTCGCATCATTGTCTGTGGCACAGCTGGATCCAGCCCAGCAACACCCACCGCACTTGCACCCTTTAATTCTCATTTTCCAGCGCTCGGGGCCTTGTTTGTGGGAGGCCAAAAGGGCTGGAAAAAATCAATTATTGCTGCCACAGCCCTTGGCACTCCCTTTGCACGGGCAGGTACGAGAGGGAGGAGTGTGGGGATGGTGCTGCTGCCCGTTGGCTCACAGGGGGCTGAGTGTGACCAGTTAAACCAGTGAATTAAACTGGGGGAGTCCTTTAGGGGCTCCCAAAACGTTATGGCAGCTCTGCTTGTCCAACCTGCTCTCAGCCGCTCCCACAGCTGGCCAGCAGCAGCCTCCGAAGCATCTTTCAGTTTTGTNGAGCAGCCTCCGAAGCACCTTTCAGTTTTGTTCCTTTCAGTTTTGTTCCTTTTAGTTTTGTTCCTTTTATTTTTGTTGCTTTTACTCTTGTTTCTTTTTCCTCCCCCCCGTACGCGGCTGCCACACCCCCAGTGCGTGGCAGGGCTCGATTATCCCGGTTATTAGCGGGAATCTCGAGCTGGACCTCTAAGGAAAGGCAGCGAGGTGTCAGTTGTTAACTTAACACAGCTCTGCAGCGGGGCTGAGAGCTCAGGTCGTGACCTTATAATGGCCAACCAGCCTATTAGTTTAGCAAAGCCGGGCTCAAATGTCATTTCAGCGCCCGTCGGATGCTTGAATTTATTACCCAGGAAGCTCCCGACTTGAAAACGATAGGATTTCTTCTCCACCAGCTGCTGGAAGTCCCCTTTTTCAAAATAATAGCGACAGATCTGCACTTTCAAAGTTCTTAACCGGTGGGGTGACCTGTGGTGAACGAGGAGGCAGAGCAGGTACAGCAGATCATGGAACCTGCAGCCTCCAGGAAAAGGGGGGAGAAAGGCAGGATAAAGGCAAAAAATGCCAATCAAATCGAAATGATGAGCCCATTAAAGAATGATTTTCATTCAGGCCTCACCTTCCACAGTGTCCACATTTTTGTGGTTAAAACTACGGGAAACAAACTCTGCCTCTTCACCCCCCTCCCTCCCGCCCGTTATTAATTCCTGATATTTTGTGATAATTTTTGTCGAGGGGGAGAAAAAAAAAAAACAAAAAAAAANTGATAATTTTAGTCGAGGGGGAGAAAAAAAAAAAAAAAAAAGAGAGAGGAAAAAACCTGACCAAAAAAATCTCGCTGCATTCAGTCCCCTGAGAATGTTGGGTCGAGTTTTTTGATCCCTGTTGCTCATTGATTTGAGGGCTGATGTAGTGCAAGGGGTCCCTATTAGTGGCGTCTGTCACTGCTGTAATGTTTTTGTTATTTTTCCTCATTTGTTCGCTCTGACATCATGTCATTACAGAATGGTGCTGTTCAGGCCCTGCCTTGGCTGTTCGTTAGCGTGTGTTTAATGAGCAGCTTAATTGAGCTGTCTACTAGGCCACCTGTCACCCTCCGGACTTATTAACATACTAATGGCCTGACATTGTCCTCGCTGACAGGCAACAGGGTTTACTGATTTGATGTCTGGACATGGGGATTTTATGCAGGAATGAGAGAGGATATTGGGAAGGAGGTTTAAAAACGCAAATTAACTCTTTGGTATCTCCGTATTTATGGCTGGCTCGGAAAAGTTCAACACAAAGTAGCCGGGGGGGAGCGGCCCTGCTCCGCCAGAGCCACTTTGTCACCGATTGCAGCGCGTTTGTGCGGGGGAAAATCTGCTTGGGGTAAGAGGAGCGGGCTTTACTTCTATTACAGTATTATTGTTGGGGCTGCTTCAAAGCAGAAATCTCCTTAAGCCCGCAGGAAAGTTTTGTGACTGGGCTTTTCTCCACTGTGGCTAAACAAGTGAAAGGCACGAAATTTCCAGTGAAGGGATTTAAGTGCACGACATTGTCCCCACCTTTTAAAACCAGATGAGGACATTCATCGCCAGCGAACACTGGGCTGGGCTCTAAAGGTTCAAAGCAGCGCCGTAAGTGCATGCAAGTTTAATAAAAACACTTGTTTTGCTCTGCTTGCTGTTGGTGGTTGCTGTCGGGTGGGTTTTTCCCCGGCCCGGACCTTCTGTCACGGCACAGCTCGGCCTCCCAGCAGATCCCGCATCCAGACGGGGCGGCTCCGATCCGGGCTGGCGTTGAACCCACCCGTGGGCAGCGCGGGGCCGCGTTTGGGGCCGTGGGGCTCCTTCCTCCCCGCAGGGAAGGGTGGGCTGGCTGGGCTCCTGGCTGGGCTCGCTGGTGCTCCCAGAATCCAGGGGGAAAGAGACCGGGCGCCAAGGGGAGCCCGCGGGGGGATGAGGAGCACGGGGCTCGCAGGTGGAGCTCGCCAGGAGCCACCGGGGCTCGCAGGTGGAGATCGCCCAGGGGCCACCGGAGCTCGCCCAGGGGCCACCGGAGCTCGCCCAGGGGCCAGCCTGAGATAGCCCAGGAGCCACCGGGGCTCGCCCAGGGGCCAGCGGAGCTCGCCCAGGGGCCACCGGAGCCCGGGCACCCACGGGGGACCCACGGCGGGGTCGGTCCCAGCCCTGCCCAGCACCGCCCTCGGGCTCCTGCGAGGAGCCGGGATGTGGGGCAGGGAGAACGGGATCCCGGGCGGAGAGAGGGGTCCCGCTGCCACTGAGAGGGGCTCGGGGAGCGCCTGGGCCCCAGCGGCTGCCGGGCAGCAGCTGCGTGTAGCCACAAACGCCTGTTTGACTGGTGTGGGCAGCAGGGGAAGGGATCCTGTCCCTCTGCTCCGCCCTCGTGAGAGCCCTCCAGGACTGGGATCCCCGCACGGGAGGGACCTGGAGCTGCTCCAGGGCTGGAACCCTCTGGAGCCAGGCTGGGAGAGCTGGGGGTGCTCACCTGGAGAGGAGAGAAGCTCCAGGGAGAGCTCAGAGCTCCTTCCAGGGCTTAAAGGGGCTCCAGGAGAGCTGGAGAGGGACTGGGGACAAGGGCTGGAGGGACAGGACACAGGGAATGGCTTCCCACTGCCAGAGGGCAGGGATGGATGGGATATTGGGCAGGAATTGTTCCCTGGGAGGGTGGGCAGGCCCTGGCACAGGGTGCCCAGAGAAGCTGTGGCTGCCCCT
>VZTG01010019.1:12347-26306 GCA_013397845.1 Melanocharis versteri | reverse complement strand
GGCAGGGGGGGAGGTCAGGGGGGTCACACCTCCACAGTTATCCCATGTTCCTCTCCAGCGTGGGTGATGGGTCCGTGGTGCGCTGGGATCCAAGTGAGCCCAAGGAAAACTGGATATTAGGTTATTCTCCTCCAATTTTGGCATTTGGGATGAATTCCCTCATGGAAGAGCTGGCATCTTTACCGCTGCATCCTCCTTCTCACTCCTTCCCCCCTCACTGCTTCCACATGCAGGGGTGAACCTGATCCAAAAGATTCCTGACATGCTCTGCTAGAGCAGCACCTCTCTGGTAGTAGGATCTGGCCCTTGGAATGTTCCTCCACCCCTAAATCCCTAAAAATTTAGGGATGAGCCCCCAATCCCCCATTCTGGGGCCTGAGCAGCCCCATGGGGTCTTGGAATGACAGCAAAATGTGCTCGGCAAAGCCCAGGAATCCCAGCTCTTCCCTGGAAGAAAATGAGGCAAGTTTCTTGGCTGGATGGGGCACCTGGAGCTGCTCAGAGACCCAAACCCATCGTTCCCATGGATGAACCCGAGGACACTGAGCTTGGGGCCATGATGGGGGATAGAGTGGGATCAAGGGTGCAACTGATGGTTTTTCCAGGGAAAACACATTTCCACGGCATCTTTCCAGGGAGGAGGATGAAGGTGGTGGCCGAGCCACGACGCTGAGCTGGTCTGGCTATGGAGGCTGCAGCCAGGAGGGTGATGCCGTGGTGGGGTGGAATGAGTGGGGTCCCTTCCCACGGGAATGTGCTGCTGAGTCAACGTTCCTGGAGACCTCGTGGGCCGTGGGATCGGGTTGGGAGCCCCCACGAGGTCCCTGGGGAGGGGGATGGGTGCAGAACGTGACGCCCAGCACGGGACAGGGGTGTTGTGCTGGAGGGAGAAGCTCTGGAGGAAGTTGTGAAAGGGGGAGCAGATGGCGTCAGTGGGGTGTGGGGCAGGGAGAGCCCACGGCAGGAGCTTTCCAGGGAATCGGGGGGGAGGCTCCTCCTCCCACGTCACCGGAATCGTCTGTGGGTCCTTCCTCCCTCGGGGTGGGAGCTGGGCGGGAAGGGGTTGCAAAAAGGCCCAGAGCTCCCAGGAGGGGGTTTGGGGGCTGTTTGGAGCAGGGTTAGGAGCACCGTGATGTGTTCTAACAAAACTCCAGCTGCTGCTCCTGCCGTCAGGTTGTGTCTCTCACACTTGCCCGTGGACACCCACGGAAGTCACAGGACAGGAGTCCAGGTGTCCCAGGCCCCCCAGCATTGCTTCCAACATGGTCCAGGCTTACTGGGACAGAAACAGCTGGTTTTTCCCCCAAAAAGCGACTGTTTCCTGCCAGAAAACACAATTCCACTGGTAAATATTAGGAATGGAAAGTGTTCGACCTTCCTCGTTGTTTGGCTCCTGTGGGAAGCTGAGCAGGGGGAGGAACTCATCCTATTCCACCCGGTGCAGCTTCTGCTGGACACCAGGAGAGCTGTGCCCTTGGAGGACGTGAATGTCCAGGACCATTTTCTGGCCAGGAACGGGTTGATCAGGTCCTAAAATTGGTCCAAAACATGAATTTTTGAAGAAGAGTCTCTAACCTGTGGGGTCATGGACACTCAGTCTGGCTTTGCCATGGTTTGCCAGCCCCTGGCAGCATCTCCAGCCTGCATCCAACCCAAATCCTGGGACTTTTCATCCTGGATTGGAAGATGCTGGGTGTCCGTGCCTCCAACAGACGTGGCAAAGGCAAAGGGAGAGCAAACCCGGGTGGTTCACAGCTGGTTTGAGAAATAACTCATCCCTGGAAGTGCCCGTTCCCTGGCCAGGAGGAGCCAGAGGAATCTGTACCCCTGGGGGGATTTTGTCACCTGGGCATCCCCCAGTCCTTGGCTCAGCCTCCAAGTGGCTTTTAAGGGACAGGGAAGAAGCAAGGCCAAGGTCCACGGAGCTGGGGTGTGGCTGATGCCTCCTGAGAGACCCCTCTTGGAGAGACCCCAGCCCTTAAAAAGGGAATTTCTGGATCTAGATGCTGAAATTGAGCAATTGCTGCCATTTAAATAAAATAAAATAAAATGAAATAAGAGAAAATAAAGTAAATGAAATGAAGAAAGATGAAATTAAATACATTAAATGAAAAGGAAATTAAATAAATAAGATAAAACGAAATAAATAAAATAAATAAACAAAATGAAATGAAATTTAATAAATAAAAGCCAATAAATGAAATGAAATTAAATTAAATGAAATTAATAAAATAAAATAAAATAAAATAGAATAAAATAAAATATAACAACTTGGGGTGAAATAGAATAGAATAGAATAGAATAGAATAGAATGGAATAGAATAGAATAGAACAAAATGCAACCTGTTTCTAGCTTCCAGGGTGGTGGAGCTATAAGGGTTCAGGTCCGTGGGGCAGAGGGAGANAAATAAAATAAAATAAAATGAAATAAGAGAAAATAAAGTAAATGAAATGAAGAAAGATGAAATTAAATACATTAAATGAAAAGGAAATTAAATAAATAAGATAAAACGNAATAGAACAAAATGCAATCTGTTTCTAGCTTCCAGGGCGGTGGAACTACATGAGTTCAGGTCTGTGAGGCAGAGGGAGAGGAGATCCCTGCTCCTGGACCCCATACCGTGTGGATGCTCCACGCGGCACCGTCCCCGCTGTCACCCTTAGAGCTGTTTTGTTTTGCTATTTTGCTGATTTGTTTTTCCTCTTTTGTTTTCAGTTCTCCAGCTGCGTCCAGGGAGGAGCGGGACCCACCCGGCCCCGGCGCTGGACCCGGGGCCGCCGCTCCCGGGGCGCCCGGGAGGCAGCGGCACCCACGGGGGAGCCGCGCGAGGGAAGAGGCTCCGGGAAGATGGATTGGAGCCCGAGCCCGGCTGGCCGGAGGGGCGAGGGGCTCTGCCCCGGGAAGAGCCGCCCCAATTCCAGGCTGAGTAAGCGGCTGCTCCGGCCAAAACCCCGCGCCGGCGGCCGCGGTGGGAATTTTGGAGCTGCAAAGAGCGTCACTGGAGGTGCCGTCACCCCCCCGGCCGGGAGGTGTTTTAATGGATTCCTTAATTAGGAAGCTGGAAGAGGCGCTGCCCAGATGTTGGCTCGGGATGCAGCGGTGGCGGCGGCCCCGGGGTCAGTCGGCAGAGCCGCCCCGGGGACGGTGGCGTTTGTGGTGGCGGTGAGGGTGAGGAGCAGCGCCGGGCAGTGTGTCTGGCCAAGCCGTGCTGGCTGTTCCCAAATCCCTGCCGGGACCACCCGCCCGGGGCGTTTCTGGGCCGTGGAGGAGTCCGGGTGCGTGGTGCTGAGCGGGAATGTTGAGCAGGCACCCGGGCTGGGCACGGCCGGGGGACACGGAGGGGTTAAACCGCGCCGGACCCCGGGAAGAGCCGGCTCCTTTCCAGCCCGAGTAAACTCAGCACCCTGCCAAATCCTGCTCCAGGATCCAACCCCTGCTCCAGGATCCAAACTTCTGGAATATTAACCACGATCCCGGCAGGATATTCCTCCTGAGGACCGTGCCTGATCCATGGCCTGCAGGGACGGGACGTGGAGCAGGGAGCGCATCCCAGCACCGCCGAGCCTTGAGCCGGCAGTGCCAGCGCCCCAAAATCCCTCAGGACCTGTCGTGGGACACCACCCGGCTCTCGGGGTTCCTGCTCTGGCTCCAGCCTCTGCAGCTCCATCCAGCAGCTCCGGCGTTTATTTACAACTGGGGTGGGAGTTTTGCCTTTGCTTCCCTTTATTTTTAAACTTATTTATCTTTATTTTGGATTTCTGACTCATCTCCACCCGTTGCCGGGAGGAAACCAGAATCAAAAAAGCCCCAGATATCGTTTGTATCAGCTGAATAAAATCCTCCCCCAGGGAGGAAAGTCCAGCAGCAGCTCCAGGACCCAGAGCCGCTTCTCCTTCCCTCAGTCTCATTCCTACAGAGGAGGAAAACTCAGTTTTTCCTCTTTTTATCCAAACCACAGCTGGTTTCCGGCTCTGCGAGCACAGAGCCCGGCCTGGAGCTCACAGAATGGGGGGGCAGAGAGGTGATGGGTGCCCCCCACCCCCTGCAGGCTCTGTCCGCCTTGGGGGTACCCAGCCCCATTCCCATGGGATGCTCCGTGGGGATGCAGCACTCACGGGGCTGCCAAAACAGGGGGGGATGCCAAGGGAGGGGGGGGTGTCCTGGGAGGTGTCACCTGATCGGGCTGCCCTTATTAATTAAGGGTACCTGGTTAATAGGGGTGCCCAGAGATGGGGGTGCCCCATTAATGAAGGTATCTTGCAGACAAGAGGGCACCTCAGAGGTGAGGCTCCACAATTAACGTGGCTGCCCCGTTAATGAGGGTGCCCTGGACATGAGGGTACCCCATTAATAAGGACACCTTGAAGACCAGGGTACCCCAGGAGTGAAGGTCCCTAATTAATGGTGCTATCCCATTAATGAGGATGTCCCGTTAATGAGGGTGTCATGGAGGTGGGATGCCCCTAGAGACAAGGGTGCCCCTTTAATGGGGGTGCCTTGAAGATGACGGCACCCCGAAGATGAAGTGTCTCATTAATGTGGATGCCCCATTAATGAGGATGCCCTGAGATTGGGGTGTCCCATTAATGAGGGCGTCCCATTAATGAGGGTGCTTTGGAATTGGGGTACCCAGTGCTGCTCCCCCCTGGGGTGGTTCCGTGGGTCTCCCCTCGTGGTGGGGGCAGGAGGTCAGAAGGTCCCAAGACCCCTGGCAGGTCCCATGTCCCTCCTTCAGCCAAATATTCCTGGCCTGGCTGGAATGTGTGAAGACTGGGAGAAAACAACCCAAAAGCAGCATCTTGGGGCTGTGAGGGTGGGCTGTGACTCTGGCACGTGAAGCACCTGCCTGGACATCTCCAAATCCAGCCCCTTCCTGGGAAGGCCAAATTCATCCCCCTGGATCCGCTTTTCCCTTTCCAAGGGCGAAGTGCTTTGGTGACGCCCGGCTGCATCCTGCCCGGCCGCCCTGGGATCCCTGCGAGCCAGGAGGATCCAGCTGCCAAGTGCTAGTCCTGATACCAGCGAGGACAAAGTTGCCCCCTGGCTCAGCAGGGAGGATGGAGGCATGAAGGGAGGCTCTTGGGTTCTTATCCCAACCCTAATCCTAATCCTAATCCTAATTGCGATCCATCTCTCTATCGCAATCAGCTCAGGTCCTGCTCATTCCCTGCACATGGAGGACCCATCAGCTCATTTTCATGCACCTGGGTATGGATTAAATTTATTCTTTTTTTGAATCTGTATCCTGGAGGTGATCCTGCTGCCGATGTCTCCTGCTTTCCTGGGATTTGGCTTGTTTCCCTCATGTCAAAGCGAAGGTGCTGCTTCAGGATCAGGTACCTCAGTGGCACGGAAGGGCTGCCAGGGAAGGGCTGACGTGAGGCCAAACCACCCTGGGATGTCCTGGCTGGGAGAGCTGGCACTGGGCAGCAGGAACTAGCAGCTCTGCGTGGTTTGGGCTTTTCCCAGGGAGTGGATCCCAGCTCATGTCCTGCTTTTTCACAGCGTTTCCAGCTGCTTTGGATAACCAATGGATCCCTGCTCCAAATCCCATCCTGGTCTGTGCCGCAGCCAGGTGGAACTTCTGCATCCTGGGGTTGGAGGTGGGATCCAGCCCTAGAGTTGGAGCTGGGCTGCATCCCTGGGATGGGCTCCATTCCAGGCCTGTGCCCTTCTTAATATTTCCATTATTTTTGATTCACATTTCCCTTCCTGCATCCTGGTGGCTCCAGCCCTGGGGAGGGATGGGGATCCAGCCAACGGCTCTGGCCCCTGGGGACATCACCCAGGGGTGGGAGAAGGAGGATGTGACCCATGTGGAAACCACAGATGGTTTCGATGTGTTTATGAGCCTGGGCACAACTTCCTCTCCCTGAGTTTCCCAGCGAAGGGCTCAAGTTCTCCACAGGCACCCAGGATGTGCAATGGGTGCAGCACCCATGGGTGACAACCCCTACCATGACAAGGCTGGCTGTGCTGCTGGGCCAAGGCAGAGGGGGATCTGGGGAGGTGGATTGCAGCTGTCTGTGTCCATCCCTGCATCCTGGGACGTGTGTGGGCTGCGAGGCTGGGCTGTCACCCCAGAGTGATGCTCTTGTGGAAAGGGTGAGTGGTGCTGGCCGGGGGTCACACTCTCACCCCCAGGAAAAGCTTGGGCAAAAGTTATTCTTGAAAAAAACTAGAGTTTCCTCTTTTCCTTCCTCGTCGGAGGCACGTGGTGGTGAGGTCATGGAGCACTGGGCTCGCCGCAGGACATGCCTCGGGCTCGGCGTAATCCCGTCCCCAGGGCCACAGCCGGTTCTGGCCAGTGCTGGGGGGGGACTTTCGGGGCCCCCACTGCCCCTCCAGTCCCACTTTCCTCCCGGTCAAGCCACCACATCCTGAGCCAGCCCTCGGGCTGCTGCCTTCGCTCCTGCCGGCTTTCCCAGTGTGGTTTCAGTATCCCAGAGGCAAACACGGCTTTGCAGCGAAAATCGGCCCCAGATGTGGCGGAGCAGTTGCTGCTGGAGGGCCCTGAGCAGGGATGGGCAGGGCTCGGGGACACGGGGACAGCAGAAGGGACCTGTGGGGTGGCCGGGGCTTGAGAGTCAGTAGCTCCTGGGGGTTTTGTCCCACCTGCCGTGTGACAGTGTCCTCCCTGCAGCCGGGTGCTCCCAAGGAAGGGGTGATAGGGACATCCAGGGGCTCCCCAGTCCCCGGGGAGAGGCTGTGGAGCAGCCAGCAGCCCTGGTGTGGGGCGCAGCCTCAGAGGACATGGGGCAATTCCTGCTGCCGTCCCATCCTGGGGCTGTTTTTCGGGAAGCAGGATTGCTTGCTGACAGGAGCCAGGTCCCCTTTGCTGTGCCACCACCCTCCACCGGGAGCTGAGCTGTCCCCAGGGGGTGGCACAGCCAAGCAGGGACACATCGTGAATTTTAATAGCCCATGATTGCCTGGGGAGCTCTCAGGATATCGTGGCCGAGGTCCCTGGCTGAGTGTGGGGCTGCTGGCCCTGCTTGGGGCTCTGGGGCGGGAACCACACGCTAATGAAAAGAGGATGGAAAACTCCTGTGGTTCCTTGGAAATACCGCACAGCTACGAGCAGCCCACACCAGCTTCCAGATGTGGCAGCAGCAGCCATGGGGTGAAATTCTGATGGATTATCCTTAATTACAAGTGCTGAAGCGGGGGTGGCAGCAGCGGATTGACTCTGCAGCACTGCTGGGTGGGGGAGCACCGTGGAGCCCCTTCCCCATGGCTGGAAATGGCTTTGGGATGGCACGGCTCTGCTTCATGCTCTCCTTGTTGAGCTGGGACTTGTCCGGCTCGTCTCGGGCCCTAGATTTGAACCTTTCCAAGATCTTTGGTTCATCATATCCCTCTGGGTGTGAGGAATAGTGCTGGGAGCTGCTGACTCTCCACGGCTCGGATGCACTCAGTACCCTGGCCCCCATCCTGCATCCCGGCCCCAATCCTGCATCCTCCCCCTGGCAGCACATGGAGGATGCCCCATACTCAGGGTCCAGGGGAGGGGTCCCCTGAGCATCGCCCACTCTCTGGGGCCACAGGAGCCCAGGCAGGCTTTTTACCATGTTTTCATGCTCTTCAGCCTCTCTGGGCACCGTTTCCCCCCCGCTGGGACGGCGCGTGGCTCCGAGGGGCCTGAGGAGCCGTTTTGTCGGCGATCCCGGGGGCCGCAGGGCCGCCAGGCGGGATGATGGGCGGAGGCGCAGCAGCACACGCCAAGATGCATCAGCCTGTGTTTTTCTGGTGGTGGCTGAAGGTTGTTTGTGCTGTCCCGGGGATGATCCAATGCTCTTGGCGTAGGTGCACGAGTGGCCCCCGGGCACACGCAGTGCTATCGGCTGGGAGCAGGGCAATCCTGGTTATCCCGAAACATCTCCTGCCCTAAACACGACTGCAGCCCCCCCAGATTGCTGTGGGACCCTATTTCTGGCCAGTTTTGCTTGAGCAAAACTTTCCAGCAATCCTCAAACCACCTCCTTGCATCCACAGCACCAATGCTGCCCAGAGCTGGATGGGGCTTTTGGTCCCTGGATGAGCAGGGAGGCAGCTCACCTGCTGGAAGGACCATTCGTTTTCTTGGAGAAAGCAGCAAGTACATCAACATTTGAGTCTCCAATCACATACAAGCAGCTGGAGGCATTTCACCCCATCCCTGCGAGCTGCTCCGTTCCATTCTGGCACGGGATGGAATTACGATGAGTGGGGGGAAGAGGACGGGGAATGTCCCCTGGGAGTGAAGATGAGGCCACCGAGATGGAGACGGGAGCTCCTCGTCCAGCTGTGAGGGAGATGGGAAAGGCCGGATTTAGCATCGGCGCTGGCTGGGAGCGTGGGAGCGGCATGAGCGGGATGCGGCTGCTGGATTTGCACCGGGAGATGCCAGCACGGCTCTGTCCATGCTCCATCCTCATATGTCCCTTCCCGTGATGCCAGACCTGGGCTGCCTGGAAGCAGGGTTCGGAATCGATGGTTGTATCTCTTTTATTTGGCTTTCTGGAGCCAAAAAGATGCTTTTAATAAACCTGAGTGGGTTCCAGACCCTTCTCAAGTGCAATGTTTAGCTGGAGAAGTGCAAGGCTGGAGAGAGCTTTGTGAGCCCCCAAACGCCTCTTCGCCCCCTTATCACCACCCTCCCCCTACCAGCCTTTGCAAATTCAAAATCTCCTGTTTTCAGCCCAAAACGAACCACTAGGCCCCATTCAGGGCTGCCAGCATAGCTGAGGGGGCAGCGTGTGTGTCCTGTGGCACTGGCAGCTCCCCCAGGAGCTCCATCTCTTCAAAAACCAGCCTGAACTTCATCCCTATGTTGGGAAAGGGATGGATCCAGGTGTGGAGCCACCAGCAGCTCCCCTTCGAGTTCCATTCCTCCAAAACCCAACCTTAACTTCATCCCTCCCATGGGAATGGGATGAATCCAGGTGTGGAGCCACAACCAGCTTCCTCAGGACCACCATCCCTCCAAAAACCTGCCTGAACTTCATCCCTGCCACGGGGAAGGGCTGGATTCGGGTGAGCCACCGACAGCTCCCATGGACAAGGTTTATCAGGGATAATCCACTCCTGGCTTCCCTGCCCTGCCATCGCATCCCACCTGCCAGGCAGGGCTCCGGCTCTCCGAGGCTGTCCTGGAGCTGTTGGCAGGAGGGAGGAGGCAGCTCTACGGTGCTAAAATCACTGCGGCTAATGAAAAACAGGCTCCGAGCAGCCAAACAGCTGATCCGTGGCCGCGAGCTGAGTAATGCCTCGAATTCCTGGCAGGAGCTGCTTCCTTTTGGGAGGCGAGGGCTCCTTCCCCGGCAAGCAAGGCGCTGCTGTCCCCACCTCTCCCCATTAGCCCCCAGCTGCCCCTCAGGGATCAGGGAATGAAATGATGGCGATTACACACCGCTGGGGGTCTGTCCAATCATCTGTCTGTCCGTCTTTATCCCCCTCCATCTGCAGCGAGGAAGATGACGGGCATAAGCCCCACCGTGCCCTGTCAGAGCAGTCCTTGTCCCCCAGGGTGTCCCTTTGGCTGGCAGGGATGTCCCTTAGGGCTGGGGGTCCTCCAGCTTTCAAGGATGGGTGCAAGCAGGGAAAGGAGCTCAGCAGCTCCCGGGGCCGGATCCTGCCGTCGGGTGTGGAGCAAGATAAGGCCGTGACTCAGCCTCAGCGCTCATCCCTGCCTCCCCCCCGCTCCCAGCAAAGCCCCGCCGGCACCTGGGGACTGCGGAGTGCAGCCGGGGCTGGGCCCCACGTCTGGGTGTCCGTGGCAGAGATCGGGGCCAGTGGCTGATGTAAACAGCTCCGGCTGCCGATAAACAACCAGCCACGGCGGGAGCACAAACAGCTCCTCTGTTCTGGCTCCGGACTCCCCCTGCGACGCCCCGGCAGCCGCTCCGTGGCCCGGGCTTGGTGGCTCCAAACACCCAGTCCAGCCCCATGTTGGTGGGTGGCGCAGGGCTGTCACCCCATTAGCCTGCAGCCGGACGTGTGTGGGGATCACATTCCCAATTTGGGGGGCAAAAGTGGGATTTAGTCCCTCTGACACGTGCTGAGGTCAGGGGCAGTGCTGACGGTTCGAGGGCTGTGACATCCCAGGGTTTGGCACGTTTGGATGTCACCTTGTTCCTGGCCATGGTGACAGACAGGAGCCCCTCCAGGTGGGTGCTGCCGGTTCCCCCAGCACGGCACTGGGAACGGGCTTCCCCGGAGCGTTCCCAAGCTGTTCCCCAAGCTGCCCCCACTCGTGCCCTGCTGCTCCCAGCACAGCCCCTGGACCCCCTCCGCGGGTCAGGACCCTCTTGGCTCCAGCTGGGCTGAGCCAGAGGGTGCCAGGGCTGCATCCACACCGCCCTGTGCCACGAGCTCCGGGTGATGCCAAGCAGGGAATGGGGCTCACTGGGCGCTGTGGCCCCCCAGCACCCTTATTCAGGGTATACTGGGGATACTGGGGAGTCCCCCGGAGCATGAGCACATGGACGTGACACAGGGTGGGCATCGTCCTGTTGCCACCCTGAAACCGCTGCTGGTGGCACCTCCTGCCCCTGTCCCCTATATCTGCCCCAGACTCTGTGGGTGCCGGTGGGCAGCTGCCTGGGAAGGCTTTTGGCTCTGGCTCTGACCGCATTCCTCGGTGGAGGGAGGAGTGGAGCTGGAGCCTGACATGACTCAGCCGCAGCCACGAGGGCTGGGGACATGCCGGTGACCCACGTGGGGCCGTCACCCATCTCTGGTCCCTCCTCACCGCCTGGCACCCACCCCTGGCATGGGCGCCGCTCCCTGACCCCAGCGCTGGGCTTTATCTGTGCCCAAGGACCCCCGAGCACGTGCTGGGGGCGGTGGCAGGTCTCTCGAGAGCCTCTGCGGTTGAGGACGGCCGGACCCCGGGTTATGATAACTCTGAGCAGGGACTTTCTCCGCAGGCGCCGGACACAGCCTGACCCTGCGGTTCCCTCGCTCCCAGCCTGGCCCAATTCCCTGTGCCTGGATCCTGCCAGGGCTCTGCTCCCGTGGGTGCTGACCCTGTGGTGAGGGGGCTGCTGCCGGGGAACCCTGTGATCCCCCCAGTGACTGGGGCTGGGTGGGATGTTCCAGAGTGTCCCAGCGTGGAGCAGGCAGCACGAGAGGGGTGCAGGGCAGGAGGCGGGGGATTTGCTGTGGGATGAAGGCTCCAGCCTCATCATGACATCCTGCCCCCCCCCCCCCCCACTGGCAGCGGGCTGGGGGGGAAGTGCCTTCCAACCCACATTCCTCCACTCCTGAAGGAACTGGCTCGGGACATTCCCACGGGGATTTCCAGCCTGGGCACACATCGCTCCAGCTCAGATCGCGCTGGCGGGGTCCTGGCTCAGCTGCAGCGCCCAGGAGACTGTGGGAGAGCATCCTGGTCCTACGGTGAATCACCGGGAAGGAACTGATTAAGACCTTGCAACACTTTCCTGCTGGAAATAACTTTCTCCAGAGAGGCAGCCCAAGGCTGGTCTTAGGATGCAGCTGGAGGGATTGGATATGCTACAGGTTTTATTCCTGCTTTGGGGCTTGCTGGCTGGAAAAAGCCTCCCAAAATGAGGGATTGGTTGTGATGTGCTCCTGCTCCCATGAGGGGTGGGAAGAGAGGGAATCGCTGAAGCAGGAGAATTGAGGTGCAGGGATGCTCTGACCTTGGCCATGGTGGAGATGTGGCTGCGTGGGGATGGTGCTGCTCCAGCCCCTTTGGAGCCGGGAACATCCTGCCCTGCTTTTCCTCCAGCCCTGCATCCCTCTGCGCTGGGGCCAGCAGCCATGGGGACCCCCGGGGTGCCCAGGAAGCCTCATAGCCTCATCCCACCTTTCCCCCATGGCTGTGGGGGGAGAGGGGTAACTCCTGCACAGCACCAGCGTGGTGACAGTGCCATTGGTCCCACTTTGAAACTGGGAGAGGGACAACCACCCTAAATTTTGCCTCCCCCAGTTTTTCTGGCTGCAGTGTGGGCACAGAGCTGCTGCCACCTCTGCCACCCGCCACCAGCCCCATTTCTGCCCCGTGACTCAGGGATTTCGGCAGGTTTGGGAAGGGAGGAGGGGCAAAAGCCACTTCCCTGCCAAAAAAAAAGAGGCGGATGCTGCTCTCGCCCTCTGTCACGCATGAGGCGGATTAATATTAACCCGTCCCTCCATGCTGGCGTCCCTCTGTCCTGCTCTCCTTCTGTCCCCCGGTCCCGCTGCCCCATAGCTTGTCCCATGACCCAGCATATGACGCTTTTCCAGTCCCTTTAGAGCAGAGGGGAATGAGTGTGCGGGAGATGAGCAGCCCGTGGTCTCAGCCGGTGTGAAAGGGCCTCACGCGCTGCCACGGGGTCCCCGTGAGTCACGCCGGGTGCTGGCGTCACCCGCCGTGTCCCTTGGTGTCCACCCTGGTGTCCTCCCACCGTGGGAGCTGTGAGGCTCCCAGAATAGCTCATGGTGAAAAATGCAGATGAACTCTTGGTGCTTTGGGGAGAAATGGGTTATTTAGGGAGGACGGCTGGTTTCCAACGCAGCGCCCTCCCTCCCCGGCCCGTCACCCTCAGCAGCCTCAGCTGTTTATCTGCTGCTGTTGCTAAGGGACACTGTGGGTGACAAGACCTGTGTCACCCATGCGCTGGTGCAATTCTGATGCTATCTGTCACTGCTGTCCACGACTCCAGCTGGCTCCCAGCTCTTCCCCAACTCCTCCGCCAGGTCACTGATCCCAGTCCTCCACTATTGGGATCAGTTTGAAAACCCCTCCACAGCTTCTGCAACCCCAGCAGTGTTTCCGGCCCTGGGGAGCAGATCCCGCGGGTCCCTCGAAGCTCGGATGTGGTGGTTGTCACCCACACGTGGCCCCGTTGTCACCATCCCCTGTTGCAGCCGCATCCCACTGTGTTTGCGGAGCAGTTTGCTTTCTGTTTCCCGTCAGAGTGCCGAGTGCTTGGCAGTGCCATGGATCACCTCGTGGCCACTAATCACTTCCAGTCGCCTGGAAAACAAACAGGCAGAGAAGAGGAAAATCCCAAAGCTGGGAACGGGGCTTGTTGCATGGCACTGCTGGCCCTGGATCCGGCCCCTCACGGATCCGTGCACTTCCCTGTGCATGGATTTGTCCGTGCACTCACAGATCCCTTCTGCACACCTGTGCAAATGGATCTGCTTTTGCACACGTGGATCCATCAGTGCACACCTGGATCCATCCACGCACACAGATCTGCCTGGGCTCATGTGGACCCATCCACGCACATGGATTTGTCCATGTCCGTGCCGATCTATCACGCACACGTGTGCAGGTGTCTGTCCATGCACATCCATACAAATGCATCTGCTTGGATGTGGATCCATCTGTGCAGATGGATCTGTCCATGCACACGTGGACTGATCAATGCTCATGGATCTGTCCGTGCACACCCTTGCTGATGCATCCATCTCTGCACGTTCTGATGTGTGTCCCTCCCTGGCACGTGCACATATGTGCATTATACATGTGTGGATGTGTGCGTGCGCCCAGGGATGGGCCAGCACACTCACACATGTGCAAGGCCCACAGCTCTGTGTGTGTGTGTGCACACGGACGTGTTCTGAGGGGTGTCCATGCACATCCAGGGGGGTTGTGTGTGTGTTCACGAGGGTACAAGTGCCCAGGGGTGACCGTACACATACATGGGGGTGTGTGTGCACACGTGCACGTTCCGAGGGGTCCCTGGTGTGTGCACACGTGCATTTTTCTGTGTGTATGTGTGCACAGAAGTGAGCACACACGTACAAACGTGTGCCAGGCTCAGGGCTGCGTGCACACACACCCCAGTGCCCGGGGTGACCATGAACATGCAGGGGTGGTGTCTGTCCCCGGCGTGTGCACACCTGTGCAGAAGCGTGTGTGCGCCCAGGCGTGAGCACACACGCGTGTGCGTGTGATGATGGGGGGGTCACGCACACGGTGCCCCGGGCCGAGCGGTGCCGATCCGACCCGATTCCAG
>VZTG01010019.1:1339-11654 GCA_013397845.1 Melanocharis versteri | reverse complement strand
GGAGGCCCTGGCTTCAGCCCCGGCCGGTCCCCGGCCCCAGCCCCGTCCCCGGCGGGGGAATGCTGCAGTCCCGGCTCCATTCCCGGACCTGCGCGATGAGGCTCCAACCCTGTCCCGGTCCCCGGCTCCAGCCCCGTTCCCGGCTCCAGCCTCGGCTCCAGCCCTGTCCCCCGCCCGTTCCCGGCGGGGTGAGGCTCCGTTCAGCCGTGGCCACATGTCGGCGGTGGCCCGGGCGGCATCTTGGAGTTTCACAAGAGGGGAGGATTCCTGGACATCTTCCAAGGGAAATTCCCCCCCACCCATCACCCAGGCACCCTCTCCCTGCTGGTGCCCCGGGAGACGGTGGTGCACACCCACCCGAGGGTCCCCTCCATCCCCACCTCGGGAGTCTTGGCTCTGGGACAAGCCCCGTTGCTCACCGGGGTCCTGCCACGGATCGGGGCCTCCCCGCTTCTTTGCAGGGGGATTGGGAGGGAAATTTGGGACGAGGCCAGAGCTGCTGCATGGAAAGAGCCCGGCGGGTGCAGCTGGGGGGGTCTGGAGGGTTGGAAGAGGATTTTTGGGGATGGGTGGGTCAGTGTGTCAGATGGGCTCTGGAGAGCCAGGGTGGAGGAGGAGATTTGCAAGAGAGACGGAGAAATGGTGTGGGAGAGGGGAGAGGAGCTGGATCGGGAATGTGAAGGTGGCCAAGGGCCACATCCAGGCTTGTGTCACCGGGCCTTGGGAAATTCCCTGCTGACCTGGTGCTCCTAAAAATAGCAGGATGGGGATAGGCACGGGGTTGGAGGACCACAGTGGGATTATCCTGCTGGACCGTGGCCAAGCCCCGGCTACCGCAGAGGTGGTCACGCTGAGGGGTGGTGGAGAGGGGCAGGGGGCTTGGCGTGTGTGTGAGTTATCCCTGCTTCAAGCTTTTCCCGTGTCGTGCTCAGGTGTGCCTGCTCCGCTCCTCCCTGCTGTCGTCCCTCCTCCTCCTCCTGCTCCGCATCCATGAGACGGAGCAGAACAGCTACTGCCAGCAGATCATCACGGAGAGGCACCTGGCCGAGCTGGAGGAGCTGGTGAGTGCCCTCCTGGGGCTGTGCCGTGGGATGGGGGATCGTTTGGGACCAGACGGGCACAAACCAGCTCTTATTTAGTGCTGAAATAAGGAAATCGGGTGATTTTCAGCTCCCCTAGTGAAGTGATGGTACCCAGGAGCTGAGCATCCATGGGCACAAGGGACAAGTGGGCACCGGCGGTGACAGATGTTGTGCCTTTATCAAGGGTGGCCATGGAAAAGTGGCGACAGGAGGAACGAGGGAAGACGGAAGCAGGAGCGAGGCCGGGAAGGGGACGGGAGAGAGGCTGGATGGGTGCAGGGGCGCTGGGGAAGCGGTGGAGGGGCCGGCGCTGCGGGCTCTGCTGTTTTCTGGACGGCTGCGCAGGGGTTAAGCGGAGGAATCCGGCTGCATTCCTGAGTCCAGCTGCTTGCCTGGAAGCTGGGCTGGCAACGGGGCTGTGGGTGGGTGGCAGGCAGCGAGGGGGGCCCGGCCGGGCGATGGAGCCGGCCGGGCTGGGCGATGGGGCCGTCATCCCGTGTGGCCCCTGGGCAGCTCTGGGCGCTGGCAGCCGCCCCGGAGCACGGCCACCCCTGGCCCCATCGGATACAGCTGCCGGGGCCGTATCTCTCTCTCCGTGGCCCTTGGCTCACCTCCGAGCGGGGAATCACGCGGATGTTCAGGGGAGAAGCGGGAATCGGGGGCACGCAGGGATTTGCAGGGTTGTCGCAGATTAAATTCTGCCTGCAGCAAGAGGGGTGTGCGGGCGAGAGACGGGAGCGGCGCCTCCGAGTCCCCGAGAGCTCCGCTGCGAGCTCTGTGTAACCGCCGTGTCCGGGCTCGCTTCACCTCTTCCTCTTTAACCACCGAGCTGCGGGGCCAGGAGCCGCTCGGTGCGAGCTCGGCTTCCTCTGCCCGAGCCCTCTCTGCGCACCACATCCCCGGAGCCTTTGCTCTCCGCCCGGGGATTAAAACCGGGTCCGTGGTTCTGGGAGAAAGGGGACGGAGCAGGTTTGAATGGAAGATGTGGTTTTCCTGCTGGGGATTGTAGCCCTCTCCTCGCTGGCGGAGGAGCTGGCCCTCGCTCCAGCGCCTGCAGGATAATGGAGCAATTGTTTCCGGGACTACATCCCAGGCTAGGAGGAGAATTGCCGGCCGGCAATTCTGCCAGCCCTCGCCCTCCCAGCCTGGGATGCCGGCCCGGAGGGAGAGCGTTTGGTTGGGGTGGGTTTTTACTCGCAGTGGAAAGAGTCGTGGCTTGGGCGGCCGGCAGCACTGCGTGTGGGACCCCGGCGCTGTGTGATCCCGGGGAATGTGTGACCCTGGTGTCACGGCCACCTCCTGCACGGCAGGATGCTCTTTAGCAGCCTGGATTTAGAGGAGAGAGTGGTGCGGGGGGCACCCGAGGAGAATTAAGCAGGGCTGGGCTGTGCTGTGGCGCTGGCAGGAAGAGGAGGAGGAGGAGGAAGAGAGGCGGGGTGGGAGCAGGCAGGGAAAGCAGGAGAAGGTCTGTGATTCGGGGAGTACAACATCCTGATGGGAACAGGAACCCTGAGCTCACTCCTGCCACTGCATCGACCTTAGGGATGTGCCTGTGTGAGGAGGAGGAGGAGTATGGGATGGGATGAAGCGGGAATGGGAGCAAAGTCCCCCAAGCCCAGTGGATTTGGGGGTCTCAGGCATCCCTTTGTGCCCAGATCATGGCATATCTGGGGCTGCTCAGCCCCAGCGCTGTCCCTGGGGATGTGGGGTGACATCCTGCTTTGTCCTTCCAGGCTGACACCCAGATGCAGCACCCGGGCAGGGTCTCCTTCAAGTTCATTGACAAGATGCAGTTGGTGAGTGGTTTCTTGCTGGGGACAGTAGGGGACAGGCAGCAGGGCTGGCTGGTGCATGGTGGGAGGTCCCCAGATCCCCAGTCTCCCCTCTCGTCTCCCTTTGCAGGAGACAGCCCAGGAGGGACCCATCCTGCTTGGCCAGGTGGCTTCCCGGTCCCAGTCTGGGCGTCCTGTGGGATTGTAGAAAGGCATTTTGTGCCTCTGTGCTTCAGTTTCCCCCGGGCAGAGTGGGATGCCCATCCAGTAACCGCTGTCCCTTTCTGGCGGGTCTGTATCCTTGCAGAACGACTCCATCTGCTATGTGAAAGCTGCCTTTCCCCTGATGGGCAAGATCCTGGAGCGAACGGAGTTCAAGGAGAACTCGTCCAACGCCCGCAAGATGCAGACGGTGCGCAGGATGTACAACCGCATCGACGAGAATGTGGACCCCTGCATCAGGGAGGAGGATGATGAGGAGAGAACGGTACAGTGTCCCCAGCGTGGTGGGGGTCTGGGCCTGGGTCCTCATCCTGGGGTGAAATGGGATGTCCAGAGATCCTGGGGTGAAATGGGATGTCCAGAGCATCCTGGGGTGGATGCATGGGCAGGGCTGTGAAGTAGAGCAGAGGTGGGGCGTGCATGGACACGGAGCCACGAGGAGCCACCAAATGCTGCCTTGGGAGCACTGTGGTACCTGTGGCGGTGACACCGGGGCGGGCAGTCATGGAGCTGATGCTGAGCCTGGCGCTTCCTCCAGCTCTCACAGATGTGCTTCAAGGAGTTCACCACCTCCCCCTACGAGATGCTGGTGCTGGTGAAGGATTTCTTCCAGGACATCAAGCGTCTGCTGCAGAGCCAGGAGACCTTCGAGAAGGATTGCAGCCGAGTTTACGGCAGGGCCTGCCCGGGACCCAGGAAGGCTGGATCCTCACCAGGTGAGATGCCAAGGCTTGGTGTCTGCCCAGTAAACCCATGCCAGTCTGGGGGGCTTGGGCTCACCTGCATGGAGCACCTTAAGAGCTGTGTGTCTGTGGGTGCGGCACGTGTCCACCTTGGCCCTTTCCCTGTGTCAGCGAGCTCTGCATCAGTGTCAGGGGAGAAGGGGCTGGCTGCCATTTGAAGGTGGGATTTGGGCTAAATCCTACTGGAAGCAAGGTGAGGCAGAGGTGCTGAGGAGGACTAAGGAGGCCTCAGGCTCGGCTCTGTCTCAAAGCCCCGGTGCCGGGTGGAGCATAATACGGAGAAATGGAGAGACTGCTGTGCCACCAACACGCTGCATGACCTTGGCTGTGTCACTTCAGCTGCCTCGTGCCTCAGTTCCCCCTGGCCAAGCCTTCAGGGAGAGTGCTGCTGCCGGGGTGGAAGAGCCCTGTGTTGCCGTCTGCGCTTCTGCGGGCGCCCGTGCTGTGTTTGCATGGAGGAGATGTCTCGCTGTCATCCTCGTGTCGGAGCTGTGCCATGTCCTTGTGCCGTAGGGGACATTAAATGTGGCTGTCTGGCTCCTGCAAGTTGTGAATAACCCACTGCCATCGGCTCAGGGGACCCGGTGACTCGGGTTTCTTCGTCCCACCCACTGCTTGTCACCCTCGTGCTGCCCTGCCTGCCCCTGCCTGTTCCCTGCTCTCCCTAGCTCTCCCATTTTTTGAGGGGCTGTTTGACCCGCTTGCCCGGGGCTGCGGGGAGGGACGGAGACAGTGCCCCCGACCTCAGATCTGCTGGCTGTGCCCCTCTTGGAGGCTGGTGACCCCACGGCTGTCTCTTCTCTCTCCTTCTTTCAGGTGTGGGGACAGATCCTGACTGCAATTGCCTGTCCCCTGCCCTCCCTTCTGCCACCCAGCCCTCCCTCTCTGCTGCCACTGGCAGGGACATGGCACCCGCTAGCACCCAGGTCCCTTCCAGCCTCCTCCATGCCACCCTCGCTGACTTAGAGGCCCCATCTCAGCCCCCCAGTAGCACTGATGGGGGCTCAGGGACCGAGGAGGTCCTGGGTGCCGGGGTAGCTGACACAGCGCTGGCGTTGGCCCCTGGAATGAAGCAGACAGCTCCAGCGAGCAGCGCCGAAGCCCTCCAGGATCCGGCCGGGACGCTGAGCCTGGCACCGGGTGACATCCCCGTCCTCCGTGGGGATGGAGAGCTGGTGGAGTGGGGCACCGGCCACCTGCCGCAGGATCCAGGCCAGCAGTGGGGAGGCTCCATCCTCCCGGATCAGCCCGGCGGGCTCAGGACCACCCCTCCGACAGCATCGCCCAGCGCTGGCTCGACGGGCGGCGGAGCCAGGATCCGTCCCGCTGCGGCGCCCGAGCCCGTCACACAGCTCCGCTTCTCCAGGATGGCCCCAGAGCTGCGAGCCCCGGGCAGCCCCAGGGACAGGGCGAGGGCTTGGGGCTGGGGGCTGAGCCAGCTGCGGGGCCCCGAGGATGGCGGCGGGGCCGGGCCCAGCTTTGACTCTGGCTTTGTTCTGGGCGCAGAGCAGCGCAGGAAGGAGCCGCCCGCCAGGGAGGGCCGCCAGGAGCCCCTCATCTACATTACGGTGGCCAGTGTGGTGGCTGTCTTGCTGGCCACAGGAGGGCTGCTCTTCTACAAGTATAAATCCAGGGTAAGACCCCCGCCTCATCTCCTCTCCTGCCTCAGTTTCCCTGCTTGTCTCTTGGCCAGTGTTGGTAGAGCCCCCTTTTCACCATAATTTTGGGACTGGGGGACAATTGGTGCTGCTGGGTGTGGTGGGAGGATGTTATTTGGGAGATTTGCCTCCCCTCTCAGCAGCCCCTTCCCCTTCTCCAGGGCTCATCTCCCCATTTCCCTCCCTCCACGCAGGTCCTGGAGCGGCCGCTGGAAGATGGAGGCTGTGACCCCGAGGAGCCGGAGAGGAGGTGGGTGTGATAGCATCCTGCGTGGGGGGGCTTTGGGGACCCCCCTCCTTGGTGACTCTGCTCTAAACCCCCCATCTTTCTGTCACAGGGCGCTGCAGGGAGCGAGGGAATGTTCAGAGCTGGAGACTCAGGATCTCTGAGGTGATCAGGGGCTGGGTGGGACCTCGAAGGGCTGCGGTCCAAGCTGTGTGGACAATATTGTGTCGGGCTGTCCCCACTAGTGCTGACCTTGGCCATAGGCAGGGAAATTCTGGGTGGGAAGACACGGACAGGAGCAGGTCTGCGCCCCAGCGCTGCCAGCATGTGGTTTCGCAGCTCGTTAATCCATTACTGGCACTTTCTTAATATACATAGTATTTTTTCCTGTGGTTTTCGTGTGTTTCTCCCCACGCTGCCCTCCTTGGCAGAGCCTCAGCTCCTGCTCATCTTTCTCCTCCTTTTCCCAGGGCCCCAGGCAGGATGTGAAGCTGCTCGGGGGACGGATCCGGATGGAAGGAGGGTTGGCACGCGCCAGCCTTGCCGCGATCCCACCGTGATGCTGACACTCCCTCTTCCCTTGCCCTGTGCCGGCAGCCAGAGACAGCAAAAAACTCCCTGGCAGGGACAAAAGGATGGGGGGATGTGCCCTGAGTGGGACCCCTGGGCACCAGGAAGTGAAGGGCTGGAAGGTGCTGGGACCGTGACTGCAGGCTCTGTCGGGATGGCAGCGGTGGCTGATGTGACGCTGCGCTGCTGAGCAGGACGGTGCAGATGCTGCTTCTGGGATGACGGATCCCACCTGGACACAGCCGGCGCAGGAGGAAGATGGAGGGGACCGGCTCCCCAAATCCTCTGGCTCTCCTGCCATCCCAGCAGACTGGGTTTGGAGCAGCACCCATCGCCCCCTTCACCCTGCCTTTCCTGAGGCTTCAGCTGGAGCATCCTGAATTCCAGGCGGGCCAGTCCTGAGACACCCAGCCCTGACTTGCAACTCAAACCATCACACTGTGAATATTTAAAGCCCACCCGTGCCCATGTCCCTGCATGGGGCTGGGTTTGGGGTGACCCTTGGCACCGTCCCAGTCCCTCCCCGTCCTCCTGTTGTTAGGGCTTATTTTTAATAGAGTGGATGAAGGTGTTTATCCTGCACAAGTGTCCTGGGGGGGCCGTGTGCCCCTCGCAGGGTCGTCGCCGCGAGCTGGCCTCGCTGGGATTCCATTTCTTCGGTGACTGCGCTTTGGAGAAGGGAATGGGGCTGGGAAGGATGGGATCCATGTGGGTGTGAGGGCTGGAACTGCCCCAGCTGGGCACCCAGGGGCTTCTTGGCTCAGCCCCGCTCCCAGGCTTTGGGAAGAGCCTGGTTTGGGACACACCAGGCCTGGAGATGCCCCAAAATGCAACGGTTCCCTCCAGCCCCGGATGAAGCGTGGCCCGCGCTGCTCTGGGAGTTTCAAGTATTATTTTTATATGAAGAATGAAAATATGGACAAACCCAAGTGTTTTTAAAGAAAGCATCACTATTAATTTGGGGTTTATATATATATATATATGTGTGTGTGTATTTATGACTGGCAGAAGGAGGGGATTCCCGGGTGAGGGACTGGTGGGAATCAGGATGAAAGCCCTGATGAAGCAGGAGGTCTGGGGCCAAACTCCTGGTGGTGTAAGTCACCAGTTTACACTGTGGAGGAGCTGCTCCTGGGGGAGAAAACTTGCCTTTACCCCTGTCAGATTTATTTTGCCTTTTTAATGTTGTTGTTTGGTTGGGGTTTTTTGTTGGTTTTGGGGTGGTTTTCTTTTTGTGTTTTTTATACAATGAAATCCTGAAATATTTTATACAAAGGCATTTAAAAGTCTATTTAAAGAAAATAATGGAAAACAACTTGTATATTTAATATTATTAATAAACAGAGAGGTGTAGCTTGGTGTAAGTCTGGGGGACAAGGGGGGACTGGAGCTCGTGATTCCCCTGTCCCAGCGCTGGGGTCCCTGAGGGGGGTGGCTGGGGGCTGACTCCTGCTGGTGTTACTCTGACCTGCTTCCCTGTGGCTGCCCGTGGGAGTTCATGGCCACTGGAATGAGGGCAGAGGGATGCATCCGGCCCTCCTGCCCCGTCTCCTGCCGGCGTCGCCGGGAACTTCAGGCACCGGCTCTGAGGCTGGGGCTCCCCAAAATCAGTGTGAACGGCTGGGAAGCAGCTGTTTAAAGCAAACACACTTGAGGCAAAGTTTCCTGGAGCACTTTGCTTAGAGTGACAGCACTAGAAGAGGCATTTCCTTCCCCTGCACTGCTCCCCTGGCTCCCCTTCCTTCTTTCCAGGAGCGGGGGAGCCCCGCATCTCGCTCCCCCTGCACGGATCCAGCATCTCCAGGGGGATGCCAGGGGGCTTCCACAGCATCCAGCCGATGGGGTCTGCAGGGTGAACACCCCCATTGCTCATCCAAGGGGGTGGGAAGAGCAGGGTGGGATCTGGGAGCATTTTGCCAGTGCCAGGGCTGAACTGCTGCCTTGTTTGCTGACAAACAGGATTCCTCGAGGGGAGCTGACTCAGCTCAGCCCTTCCTCTCCCCAGCAGCAGCCAGGGGTTTCCCAGATCCACATCCCCTTCCCGAGGAAGTGGGACCTATATATATCCTGCTGGACCCGTGCCACGATCATTATGGTCAGATTTGGGGGGTATTTGAGGCCGGAGGCTGCTCTTAGGGGTGGGCACCACGCCCGGGTTTGGGGATGCTGAGGGCAGCGAGTCCCTGCCCTGCTCCAGGGTGCTCCAGGATGCTCCAGGCAGCTCCACAGCTGCACAGGAGGGTGACTCTGGAGCTGAATGATGGCAGCTTGAAGCTCTGGCAGAGCTGGGGGGCAGAGGTGGGAGCATCCTGGGCTGCTGGGGGGGTGTGAGGAGCTCCAGTACCCACCCCCTCTGTATTTACACCCCACAATCCCTCATCCCTGACTTTTTCTGGCTGCTTTATGTGCTGTAAAAGCACCTGGAAAATGCCGGAAAAAAGCCAAACTCTGTTCCCCTGCTCTCGGGTTCGGGCTGGGAGGGTCCCTCTGCTCCTCATGTTCCCAGCTGGTGGCCTTTTCCCCACCCTGTTACTGGCCTGTGTGGGAGCAGGGGTGTGATTCCCTGCCCCGGGCAGCCTACACCCCTAGCCCCTGCAACCTGGGGGGGCAAAACCTGCTCTCAGCCCCCCACTCAGGAATCCCACAGCTGGGAAGGGTGCAGAGCTACATCCCTGTCCCTCAGCACCTGCAGGGGAGGGTAGAAAAGAACCCCCACCCCGGGACTGGGGAGGGTGGTGGCAGCCGGGGGTCCCTCCTGGGGTCCCAAATGGGTGTTTGCACTGCAAAAAACAGCTTTGATGGGGTGAGAAAAGGGGATTTGGGGGCAAAGATGGATGGTGGGAGGGGAGAGCATCAGCAAGCAGCTCCCGGGCCCTGCAGCACGGGCTAGCACGGAGCGGCAGAGACTATGGTCACCAGCACCCACCCCGGGGATCCTGGGGGTCCCCACACCCCTGGTGCTTGTGGCATTGGCAGGGCTGGGACATGTCAGGCTCGTCCTGTTGCCCGAGAACCTCCCAAGAACTCAGAGACCCCCCCAGATGGTCTGAGACCCCCCCCAAGCGCCCCCAGAGGGTTCTGCCCACCCTGGGAACCCTCCCGAGTGCAGCCGCGGGCACCGCAGAGCTGCTGACAGGGCAGAAGCGACGGAAAGGCCCCGAGGCCGCGGTTCCTGGGGCACGGCGGGTCCAGGACAGGGTTTTGGCCAAGGCACTGCTGCAGGATTTAGGTGGCCAGAGGCCGTTTTGTGGCCAGACAAAGTGATTTTGGTTAAAAACCGCTATCTGCACTTTCCCCTGGGGTTTTAACCCACATGCTGATGTTTTCCCAGCTTGTATTTTAGGGGAAAGCCCCAGGGAAAGTAAAGGCGGAACAGGGTTCAGACCCCTCCCAGCTGCCCGTGGGGCGTTTGGAGATGGGGTCGGGGTGCCCCGGGATCAGAGCCCCGCCTTTCTGCCTGTCCTGGAATGGTCCCTAGAGCCCATGTGGGGACTCTGTGGAGCCGGGGACCGCGCTCCGTGGTGCAGGATGGGGCCCCTCGGTGTCCCTGGCCCTGGGGACAGGTTGGTTGTGACCCTCCCTGCAATGCAGGAGCCAGCAGACCCCGCTGCAGGGGGACCCCGGTGGGGAGGAAGAGTGGGGGAGGAAGCCCTGGCCAGGCTCAGCACCCCCAAAAAGGGCTCAGCACCCCCAGGCTGGGCTGGGGATGTGGGCGGGTGGTTCTGGGGACGTGGTGGCTCCGCTCAGCTCGTTAATGGGTAATGGAGGCCGGGAGGGCACTGCCCTGACCCCGGGCTGGCGCTGGGCCGGGGCTGCGGCTCCGGCCGGGCTGAGGCTGCCCGGCGCCCCGGGAGCTGGCACCCGGGGGGTCACACACCCCCGGAGCCGGACACCCGCACATCTGGGGCCGGACACACACCCGGGCCGGACACCCGCACATCCGGGGCCGGACAGACACCCGGGCTGGACACCCGCACATCTGGGGCCGGACAGACACCCGGGCTGGACACCCGCACATCTGGGGCCGGACAGACACCCGGGC
>VZTG01010011.1:0-49111 GCA_013397845.1 Melanocharis versteri | reverse complement strand
CAAACAAACAATCACCATATTTACGCCATTCTCTTTCTTCAAAAAAAGTATTAGTGTCTATAAAAAACCCTTTCTCTTTCCCTGTAGTAATAAGATCTGTTAATTGCTTTAAAACAGCTTTGTCAACCCCTCGCTTTTCTAAAAAGCGTTGTAATAATTCCAGAGCTACCTCTCTCTCCATTGTTCAGCCGCGGCAATTCGGTCCTTGGTTACTGCCCAGAATCGCGCCCAAATCCAGCGTCGTTCTCTTTTTGCAGTACCAAAAGCAGCCCTTCTCTAAGGTAGCTCCACAGGCGGCAGGCTCCTTCCCAGGACAGCCTGAGCACGGCTTGTTGACCATTCCCTGTCAGGAAGGACAAGCTTCGCTCCTCGGCCGGCTGCAAACCGGTGCTATTCCCGTCCCCGTTTAATAAAGTCCAAATTCCATAGTGGTATCATGTCATGGGTCACCACTTGCTACGGGGGGAAGCATGCAAGACAACCAATGTGATTGATAAAGCAAGCTTCAATTTATTAGAGGATACAGATCGCTTATATAGAGAAAGCAAATGTATTCATAACATAATACTTTCATTGGATAAAAGAGCGGTACGTCATCATCAGAAGGCTGTTTCTACTTTTGCTGATTTTCCTGCATTCCTACAACTATCTTTGCACGTACTCAACTTTCCCAGCACGTATCCCAGTACTTTTCTCAGCACATACAAGTACACACGTTGATACTGTTTCAAACACACTTCCGACCCTGAACACAGTGCTCTTGGACACCTGCTAATCTAAACTTTTTGCTCGCACAGAAGAAGCTCCAAGGACCCATGGCCGTGCTCGCTGAGCCATTCTGTAACACACTGTCTGTGGTACAAACATCTCTGACTGCATAAGTGGCGTTGCTGGTGACCTTCTGCACCCCTTAGCAGAGATCCAGATGTGTAATCTTTCTGTTTCTTTTATATAAAAGTCAATAGGTTTACACTGCTGCTACAAATCTACTCACAAATATCATCATCACATTTCATGTATGGGTCACTTGCAATATCTTTGAAATACGAATTAGACCAATGGGCTATTGGCTGATATATTTGGGATGCCAGGATACTGCCTTATGTGAGGTAGCAATATATTTTTTTCACAGCTGAAAATAAATTTATCTGACAGCCATAGATATATTTCCTACTTCAGTGACTGCAGCTCAAAACATTTTATGGTTTTGCAAATTCTAGCATATGAAGCATAAAATTTTAGAATATTAGTTTTAAAAGTTTTCAGATATTTGGCTGCCATTGTATGAAAAAGAACTAAACTCAAGAGGTTACTTTACTTGCTTGGATAAGTTTGAGATGGGAGCTTTGTGCCATTAATGTGACTGGCCACTGCTTATCAGAGGGCATCAGCCAACAGAGGGTATGGTTAATTTGTTTTCATTCTGTTGATGTGGATGCAGACAAAGCAATCAAATAATGGTCTGAATGTTGTGTGGTTTTTCTTACAGAGGTCATTCCAGCCCAGGGAGATGAAACTACCAAACTTGTATCTTGCATGGGTTGGAAATTAAACACAGAAAATGCAGTTAGTTAGTTAGTTTTTATTGGCTCCAGGAAAGAGATCTTGAAATAAATAAGCACAGATCTTAATTCTAGTCATCTTTTCTGTGCTGCAAATGAAGACTAAGTCCAGCAAACTCAGTGATATTCCCTTGTGGTAAAACTGGGGTGAGGAGAGTGAGAGCAGTCCTCTGTAAAAAGGGCAGACAAGGGGAGAAAAACGTGATCATTCTGTAATTACAGCATGAATAAGTGAACTTTCACTTCCTTTAAAGGCGAAGTGATAAAGATGTAGGAGACTTGGTGCTGTTTTGATTGCCTGCTGTGGTTTTGAAATGCATACAAGCTGGGCAGGGCTGTAAGTTGATGGGGGGCAATAGTGTGCAATTTGATTTCATTGCCTCCACATGGTTTGGCTAAATTTTAATTGAAGCTTGAACATTTATTATTATTTTTACTTTTTGTCATGTTTCAAGCAGCTTAGCAGAAGAAACCTAGAATGATACATCTTAGTTTGTACATCACAAAACCACATGGTGTATGCGAAAGACCTGACATGACTGAGAGACTGGCCCAGCATTAAGTTCCTTGGCTCACCCTCCAGAGCAGGAACTTTCACTCGTTTTCTATGTAGTGCTAAAGACAAGGAGAAAAGCATTAGTGCAAGACCATGTATGAACTGATTTGACACTCATTAGCATTGAGGCTTTTGCAGGATGTGTTAGCGTGATGCCTAAAAGAAGGCTACCTGGAACAGAGGCTGGACAGAGTTAAAGAATAAAATAGATATTTATTGAAAGGCCTTCACAGGACACACCCTGGGAGTACAAAAGCCTGGCCAAGACTACACCTAAGATGGACCCCCAAGATGGGCCCTGGGTCACGGGTTCTCGCCCTTTTTATAAGTTTTGGCCCATTTACATATTCGGGCCAACTGTCCAACCACAGCTTCAGTCCCCGCCGTCCCATCCTTTCTGTCCCCTCTCAATCCATGGCTGTTTACATTCTTGGGATCTGAAGCTGCAAATGTCCTTGGTTCTTCGGGCTGGAAACGGTGTGTTTTGTCTAGCCAGGCTAGGAGAAGAGCTGTTAGCACTATACAAGAAACCCAGAGTTACAGACACACTAATGCAGTATAAAATCTAAAAAATATGAAAGTTAAAACTAAATGTATCAGCAAGAGACCCAGATGATATGGAAAGGTTTTCACTGAGAAAACCAGCATGTTATCAACAAGCCTTATTATCTTAGAGAACCTGCCACGAGGGAAGGGCTTCCTTACATAAAACTTAACTACATCACTTCCTCAGAGCACTTGGTATCTTGACCTTTGCTCTCATTGTAATGCCAGCAGAGGTGCTCAGCAGTGCAGAGACTCATCTGTGCCTCGTGCTGCAGGTTGAGTTGCATTAGTCTCCTGAAAAAGAAAGAAAATCACTTTGGGTACGCGCTTTCTGGGAGTGCAAGGCGTAAGCATCAATTCTTCCTTCAGAGCCCTCAACAAATAGAATTTATGTCAATAAAACTGTGTTGAACCCAACTTACTGTTATCTAATGGCTTCTTTGAGCAAAGAGCAGCTAAAGCTGTGCAGCATTTTAACAGTTTGCTCTGCTGCAATATTGAATTTTAATCTCCACTGTAATAAACCTCAGAGTTTTATCCTCTCCAGGGGTTTGAGTTTCGTTTGGGTCCTGTGCTCTTTGGACACAGCTAGATGGGATTTGTGGCAATGAAGATTGGCTGTAAGTTGGGAATAAGCCCAAACCATTGTGATACTTTAGGGTTACTGTGAGCTAAGGGCACAAAGTCATGTCAGTTCATCAGAGCCCTGGGAGCCAAAGGATGCATCGTTTGGATCTGTCACATGTGTGTAGTTAATGCATTTGAAATAAATTTTGAGTGTTATGAATGTGGAGCAGAGAATGAAATGAAAAGATTTCCTGGGATGTGAAACAAATTCATAATTGGGAATCTGCTGCAGTGCCATTTGGGCAGGAAGGGGTTAAGATGGAAAACGTTTTGAAGGCTGTCCTGTAAATGGCTTAAATTCCTTCTTTTGGGAGAATCTAGAGATGTGCTTTCATCTTCTTCCCTCTTTCTTTTCTAACCCCCAAACCCTCTCTGATACTGGGGATGTGTTGCCATGGGGGAGGCATTTCTCGTCCATATGAGAGGAGGAAATTTGGGGAGCCCCTTTCTTCAGGGAGGTCTAGAGGGAGCCTGTTGAGGCAGACCATGAGCTGAAGCCCTGCAAGACAGGGACAGAAGTGCCAGTGCCAGCTGTGCTGTGCCTGGGCAGGCAGCTCCCTTGGGCCATTGCTCCCTTTGTCTCAGCTCTTAAATTGTACTAATTCCCTCTCAGTGTAGTGCTCTCATAGATCAAAACACAGTGATTTGTCATTCATGCTTTACCCTGGAATATGTCACTCTCAGTGCTGAAAATCTTCAGGAAAAATGTGTTTTCATCCCCTTATTTCTTTGGTAAGAAGCTACCCTCTGTACTTTAGTGACATATATAATGATAAATCCCACTGCCAACGGTTGGTGTGGGGATATTGTTATCTTGACAGGCCTCCAGCAGATCTACTCCAGAACTGGTACCCTGAACTGCAGAAAGGTTATTTGACTTGTCAGTAGCAAAGCACTTCCAGTGCTCAGATAACTGTCCTGTTCATCATCCATCATTATAGTGCCTAAGAGAAAATATTAAATAAAAATCCCACAAAGAAAGAGGAGAGGAATTCATCCCCAAAATTCAGCCTGCAGCATTGGTGAGCTTTTATTTATTCATTCTGTTGCTTGATCTGCTGTATATCCTGTTCATAACATGGATTTAGAGTAGAAATACAAATCTTACTGTTTCTGTTGCCTGGGCTCTGAAGGGAGAGGACAAGAAGCAGTGGTGTGGGTTTGTAATGTAAACAGGAAGTTAGAGTAGATGAATTTGTGTTTTTCTCTCTGTTGTAAATGCCCTCACAGTTGTAAATGCTGCAGCTGCCTTTTATAGGCAGGTCAGGGCGTATTCAGAGGTTGTGTTGAATGCTCTGGTTGAGTGCACAGGTTGGTGCAATAGGAATTGGAGTCCTCATCTGCACTGTTTGTCACATGGAAAGAATTGAGTTTATCACTGTAGTAGCTGGGCCATTGTGTCATTAAGTGGCACAATTGACTCCATAATGGGAGACTGTACTGGTTTTTGGAGTGCCATATGTGTATGACACTATATATGCGAGTGTGATTATAATAGCAAAAATCGAGCTATTCTTCCAGAAGCCTTTATATCTACTAAATGGAGTACTTTTGACCTCATTGAATTCTGAAGGAGTAGGTCGACTCTCATGTCTACATGTGCAGGTTGTAAATGTTTCCCTTTAATCTGTTGTTTCTGGACTAACTTAAAGAGTTTTCTGTGTGAAGTTTCTTACTCCCTTTTAATGCTTTCTTTCCCCATTAGAAGTACTTTCTCTCCCTTGTGCATGTTTTGCTCTTCAGAGGTTAACATTTTATAATTGCAGTAATGCTCTTTAGGGTGTATGTTACAGTCTACTAATGAGATGCCTGAGAGGTCTCCTAATGACAGCTGAGCAACAGGCACAGCACATCATTATCAGACCATTACACGCATCCTTAACGATAATAAATACTCGTGCTTACTGTAATTACATGTGTTGTCCTTTAGTGCTCAGCAAGAGGATATGGGAGACTCCACAGTTCAAGTGCAAGGTGGGGAAGCGCTGTAAATCAGCAGTGCTTTGCAGAGGATTTCTCTGAATGCTTTTGAGGATGTGGAAGGACACACCGTCTGGGGAGAATGATGGTGTTTTCCTCTTGTTTTTGGATTGAAAATGTCAGGAGAACTACTTCACTCTGTGTGCACATACCGTCTGCTCTCCCTGTTGTAAAATCACACACCTTCTGAGTAGGGGTGTTCTTGAGAGAGCAGATAACCATAGGCAATGGGCTCAGAATTGCTTAAAAAACGCTGTCATAGAGGACAAAGCTGTCCTGTGGCAGATCCTGTGGTCTTGTGATAGAAGCAAGAGTGTCTCCAAGAAGGCATCAGGGAAAACCTGTGTACACAAATACCCAAGAAAAAGAAAAAATGTTCTTGACTGCATCCATCGGCAAGGATGGTGCATGGTAGCCTTTGTAATACACATTGCTGGCCACTTTTCCTGTGCATACTTCATACAAAAAAGATACCAGACAGTAAAAATGAAAAATACCTTTACCAGATCATGAAATCCCAAGCACTGAGTGATAGTGAAGCATTCCTTCGGACAGCAGAGCCAGTGAATTGTTTGGAAAGGTGTTTCAGAGCAGAACAGAATCAGCAAAATTTACATTAGTGCTGGAGAACTTTAACATTTATTAAAGCTTCCAAATAACACATCTGCTTTCTAGAAGTATTTGATAGGTGTACCAGTCAGCCATAAAAATCGAGCATTCGTTACTTCCCAGAGGAATCCAGACAGTTTTGCCTTCTCTAATAGGAATAAGGTAGAGGTTTGTAAAATGTCAAACTGCAGCTTGCATAGCATCACCAACTGAAGCAGTCACAATGAGCAAACATCCTGTTAATCTAACAAAAGCGTGTTTGGTTTGTTTAATTTAGATTAAAGGGTGTCTACATTAAAGTAGTGGAGACATTTTCCATATAGAAATGAGGGATAAGAGTTGGCTACAGTGAAAGACAGTCCTGGCTTCCAACACGCTCAGACCAATGGACCAAGAGTCTTCCTCACATAACTGCTGAAGAGAAGAATGAGTGAAGCTAATCATCACTGTACAGTAATTAACTCTTCCAATTCATGATGACAGGTGGTTTTGTCATACCTGGTTTCAGGTGCTTCAAAAGGCCAGAAAGAATTTATTTATTTATTTAGTCCTGCAGATTGCTCAGGAAGATTTGGCTTCAGTGTTAACAAGGCAGCACTCCCCAAACATTAATGGTCTGACAGGTTAATTCCCTTCATTTAAAAATAGAAATCTCAGGTGCAAAGAATTAAGCTATAGCACAGCATCAGGTATAAACTGATGCTCACAGCAGATACATTGCAAAAGATATTACTGGCTTTCAAACAACTCCTCTTCTTGATGTATTTGGTTTGAGTTTTCCCTTGTCTCTGACCATGTGCGTCAAGCTGAGGGTGATAGCTCTTAACTTCTTGTCCATCTCCTGCTTTCACTGCCTCTGTACTTGAGGCTGTAATCCATCACTAACACAGCATCTGCTACTGCTTTGTCTGCAGATAGAAGGGTCGCAGCAGATCCGTTGAGCCGTGTTTATTCTACTGTTTGTGTTTTGGCAGCACTTGAGGCTTTAAACCCGTGCCAGGAGCTCTCTGAAAGCATGGTGAGAGCCTTATCTCAGAGCCTTTAAATGGATTGGACAGCCATGGACAGGGAGAAGTCTGTAGGTTAGTACGGACTGCTCCCCAACACCCCAAAATTCCCTGCTGACATACAGCTATACCCCAAGTACTCCTTCATACCCCATCACAGTGAAACCACGCTGATCAGAGCCTTCCTGCCATTGCTGGTGGCCCAAGGTTCAGCCCATGGAAAGAAACCTGCCACCCAACCATCCTTACAGCAAAAGCATGAGGAAATATGTAAAATTAATACCATCTAGTTAATTCTTGCTAAAAGCAGAGTGTTTAGTTTTACCACTCTGTATGGACTGAGTGCAGAGGTTCCTGGAGTGTCCCGTTGTGCTGCCACAGAGCAGCACATGGAGCATCAGGGCTCTGGGATGGATGACTTGACCCCAGGAAGTACAAGTTACACAGATGGAGATGTCAGTCATACACAGTAGGTTTCTCTTTAATTACCTTTGATTTGCTGAAGTGATGAAACAGAAATTCAAGTCTGGATTTACAGAGAACACCCCTGTTTTCAGGAGCTGCTCAGCTGTTACTATCTGGGAGTGTGTCTTTTCACAAATAGGTATTTTTACTTTTTTGTTTGTTTTGTTTTGTTTTGTTTTGTTTTCCGTATTGGAAAGCAGTATTATGCAATATCCCTTATGGGTCCAATTGAGAATCCCCAGCACCCACCTTGCACCTGCCAGTCACCTCTCTGGTCTTATTTTCTTCTACTTCTTGCCCTTTTTAAAAACCTCACTGTCTTCCCAAGCTCTTTTAATACAGTATTTCTCAATCACTGAAGCAATTCATTGTGCTGTTTGTTTTGGGTTGGGATCTTAAGTAATTAGTCATTCTTAAGCTAATTTTGTTGTAATTCTTAAAAGACCTGTATAAGGGACATTTTCCTCTCCTGTTCCCCTCCTCCCTTGTCTGCACTTTAGGATGCAGCATCACTAATTTAGCTTAAAAGATTTTAAAAAGCAGAACAATACAATCTGAAGACAAAATATAATTTAGAGAGAGTACACAACAGTCACAGAGAGTTGAGTGTGTGAGTGTGTGTGTAAGATCACGTCTCTGTGTGGAGTAATAGATTTATACCAGAGTGGGCTGTGTTGTGAGTAAATTAATCATTAGAAACAGCCAGTTTTCAGTATAGGACTCACGCATAATTCACTCAGGATTTCTGTTATATTTACACTCACCTAATAGTTGAGACAAGCAGTATAGGAGTTACTCACGAGTTGTTTGCCTTGACTGCGTGGTGTTCCTTCATCTGCAATGATGTTCATGACATTGTTTCTTCCCTCTGGTTTGACAATAATTTTTAATTTTTAACACAAAAATAACAGCTAATACTCAGCAGGCAGCAAATATAATTGGAATAGCCTTGTTTGCTTTTGTGCTTTCCCAGCCGAGGCATTGCTGTTAGTTACATCTTCTTTATGCTAAATAGTTTTTGGGAATGCTGTCTGAGTGGATCTTTGGCAGAGATGTCCTGGTGGAATGAGAGCAATCATCCACCAAATCATCTAGGAATCCCTGGTTTGGGAATGTGTTTGTACTCTTTGTGGGCAGTGCAGCATCACCTTGTAGTACCAGGGAGGGTCTGAGCCAGCCCAGGGGTGGGCACTGAACTGTGGAAAAACCACCCACTGCTGACTAGAAGCCAAAGGTTCTTGAAGACATGGCCACGGTCATTTTGTTGCCAGCCTTGGAATGATTAAAGAAAAGAAAGAAAACTCACTCATTCAGAATGTGAGCTGCATTATTGAGAGCCATTGTATCCCGCAGCTCCTCAGAGAGGACAGGTATAATATGAGATGAGCACAACAGCAGAGCAGACCTGGGAAAGTGGCATGTGGAATATGAGACTTACGGTTCAATGTACCAGATATACGTGTAACAAAATGCAGTGGATGGAAATTGAAGCTAAACAAATTAAAAATAAAATATGTTTGCCCACTGAGACTAAGTAATCATTTGAAAAATTGCTCTTAGATGCTTAAATCAGAGCTGGAAGCCTTCCTGGGTGGTGTGCTATAGAGCAAACAAATTATGGAGCTGCTGCAGGGAAAATCTTGTTGAATTCGGTGCAGGAGGTCAGAGTGTGCACGTAATTCCTCCTAGCTTTAAAAATCTGTAAATCTGTGGCACACTGCCTAGGTGGTGATAGGCACTTGATAAATTACGTTTATCGTGTGTTTTCCCACCTGCAGGCTTCCTCCTGCCTCCCTCCCTGGGGCTGCTTCTGCTGCCTTCCAGGCAGGACACAAATCTAGAACTTGCCTTTGGGCTTGGCAAACCAAGTTGTAATTCTTGGGCTTCCCAAGAAAGGCTGCAAATCCATCCATTTCTTCCTGTGCATTTGGGGCTCAGGCATACGATTCATTTAGCTTTATGCAATTCAGAAGGTAATTGTTTAAGGTAGGAATAAAGTTTTTGTTTATAGAACTGGGAATTAATATTCTCATGCTGTAAGTTTTTAATATATTTTTAAAACTCACAGGGTAATAGATGGGTGCTTTTTCTTATAATAAAATGAAATATCGAAACAAATATACACTGAGGCAAGCTTTAACTCTTCTAGGTTGTAAATGTCTATTGTTTAATAGTATCTACTTTATGGCATATATTCCATTCCATTTTTTTGATAAATTTGGTGAGCTCTAGGTTGCTGCTAAATTATATATGGATACCTGATAAATGTACATCTTATTAGCTGAAACCATCCCTAAGATAAGCAAGTTAGTTTGGATTTTTATTGTTAATTGAATTTTTTCAGCAGAGGCAACTGAAGGATGTTCATGAATTTGCATGATGTTAAACATCTGCTCTTCTTAACGGGAACTTAAGCAGAGTTTCACTTAACCTGTAAATTCAAATCAGGAATAAAACAGGTACTCAGCCTTTGAGGGGCTTGGCTGTGTGTAAAGGAGGCAGGCAGGTAGTGCTGTGAGGGAACAGGATGTAATTAGCAGCGTTGCCTAAATGTCACATCTGTGGTGCGTGGCTTCCTCTGTCCACAGTGATTGTCTTCAGTGGTGTTTGGAGGCAGCAGAATGCTCCCTGTGTTATTATCAGGTGTTATAGGAACACTGCAGTGGGCTAACGTGCAGTGTAATTGCTGCAGAATGCAGCCTGGTATTTTATAGGAAGCTTTCTCTGAATGATCAGAAGTTAAATGGTTGTTATCACAAATATTTATAGATCAGGATTTGGGTTAATTTCTCTTCATGTTAAATTGGTTTGCTCAGACCTTGTATAGAATCGTGGAATCATTAAGGTTGGAAAAGACCTCCAAGATCATAAAGTCCAACCTTCAACCAAATATCCCCATTACCACTATCCCATTGCAAAGTGCTACGTATGCTCATTTTTGTAACACTGTCAGGGATGATGACTCTGCCGCTTCCCTGAGCAGCTGGTTCCAAGGTTTAAGCACTCTTTCAATGGGTAATTTTTTCTTAATATCCAACCTGTAGTATTTACAGCCTATAAAAATCAGAGTTGGGAAGATTCAAAACTCACAGATATCTCTAAATTGGAAGAAATTTTCAGTTCCAAAAAGGTTTCTTGATGTTCTCCTCCTGCAGCTGCTCTTGCTCAGAGGAGTCTGTTCATGTAAATTGTTGAGAAAAGCAGTTATTTTCTTCTTTTCAACCACACAGGAAAATTAGGAGGAAAGTCCAGCCAAGCTCTCCTTGCACGCGCAGAAACAAGCAATTAAAGGAAGAGGAAGATAGATAGAAAGAGACAGATGAAAAATTTGCATGGCAGAATGGGGATTTGCAGGGAGACCCCTAAAGAGCTGAAGTCATCTTTAATTTTCCTGTCCCCATGTAAACTTCTTCTGACGAGTCAAACAGGCCATGAGGCAACAGATCATTGGGGTAAAGAGTTCACATAATGTCTCACTCAGCTTCAGCAGTCTGATCTTTTGGGACCACATTTCCACTGTTCAGCATGCCAACATTTTCATTTGGTATGCAGGAAAACAGGCTGGTGCTGATGAGGAATTTTGCCATAAATGGCACAAAAAATAAGGAGCCACACCCAGAAATAAATTAATAAGATTTTAGTTTAGTCATTTTCTGATCCTTCTAACAGTGCCAGATAAAGCCTGAGTGAAACACAGGAAAGGGTGGGCTGTTTTGAAAACAGAACTTTTCTTCAACCCCTTTAATTTTGTCTAGAAATGTTATCTTCAGTAACCATATCTTTTTTGCCCTATAGATACGGATAAGAAAACAAAGCTTAGTGCTCTCATCTCCTGCGCTGAATTTCTTCCTGGAGCTTGAAAACTGCCATAGGAACAGTTGAAAATAGTCAGCATGGTGTGAGAGGAATTGTCAAATAAAATGACATCCCTGATGTCTCCTGCTTTAGAAATTACACTCTTCAGCCTGCTCCGAACTGCTCTTTATTACCACATAAGGTGGTGGTGAAGGGTTGCTTTGAAAATTAGTGCCACTGGAGTTCTCCCTTCAGTGGTGGGTTATTTGTTGTTATCATCCTCCCCCATGGCGACAGTGAGCAGGAGCACTGTCCTGCCGTGGTGGGTGGATTTCAGGCAGGTGATGGTGGGATCCAGGAGCCAAACGGGGCTGGCAGCTCCACATGGGATGCCTGGTTGTTATGTCCTACCTCAGCTGCGGTGATAACACACTGAGTCTAATCCTGTGTTGGGGTTGGCAGCACAGTTGCAGATATTCAAGGGCCGGAGCCCAGATCTGAGAGCATATGAACTGGGTACCTCCGCTCCAGATGTGTGGAGATGCCACTCAGAGGAAACTTCTGGAGAGTTTTTGAAGGGTCACAAGAAGTTTGAACCTCTTTGTATGCCTTCATGTCTGTGTCTTGATAATCACACACTCTTATACTTAGGCTGGATGCTAATGGCTGCACAGCTTCTCTCATGGATTTTAGGAAGAGCTGCAGGTGCCACCTGCCATTCTTGCAGCTTGTGTAGTTTTGCTGAAAAATAGCTCAGGAACCAGTGGGACTCAAATCCTCTAAAGACTTCTGTGTGTGTTCAGGCTCACATCTACTGTAAGGTGATATGCACACCAAGGTCTCAGAGATTGGTGCTGTGTAGGTGTTATCAGATCGTTTTTGATATTTAAAGGAGTACTGACATTTTGAGTAATCATTGCGTTGTAAGGCACCTTGCACGGTAATAATTCACTGGGAGATTAGTTTCCCCATCAAAGCAAGCTCTACACTTCCTCAGTTTATTTTTGTTTTGTACCCTGCATTCCTTTGAAGGACACTTTCGTCTCCAGCCTTGCTGTTCCTCCATTACCTGCTTTTACTTAGAACTGGGTTGAAGATTGCTATGGGATCCAAGTGTAAAAACGTGCAGCAATTCACAGAAACCAGGAGTAAAATTCTTAAAGAGGACAATTACTGAGGGAGCTGGATTAATGGTCTGTCATCACAATTTAGCCACATTCACCACTGACCTTTCACAGGGAGGATGCTCTTGATAAATGTAGTTCATTACTGAGTTCTGACATAAAAACAGAATAACATTCTGTGTTTCTTGGCAGGCTGATCAATATTTTATCTGCCAAAGCATGCAGAAGTGCTAAACAGGATGAATTACGTTGCCACTGCAAAACAGAGCAAGAAGCAGCATTGCTTGGAGTGAGCAGAGCATGTAAATGTGACAGTTATTTGCTACATTTTAGCAATCAGACCTTCATATGCTCGATTTTTCTTTTACTCTTCTTCTGTCTTACTGTTTTTCTTTCCCTGTCTCTTTTTTTCAATTCAAACATTTCCAGGCTTTACTGGGTTTGAAAATGCTCTAAACTGATAAGAAGGGACTTGATAAGAAGGGCTTGTTTCTTTGGAGATTTTCCACAGCATGAAGGGGGAAATAATGGACTAGAATTGGAGAATCAATTTAGGGCATGACAGAATAGCAGTTTTAGCTCATCCAGAATTTGCATGGGTGTCTCTCTGTGTGTTGGTTCCCCAGCTGTGTGGTTAGGATGGTGCCTAAGTAGAGTACACACAGGGGTCAGCTGGCACTACACACAGACAGCTGGAACACGTGGTGGCATTTCTGATGTTCAGAAACAGGGAAGGGAAGGAACCCTTCAAAATCCATCTCTGAAGAGTGGTGGTGGTCAGCTAAAATCATAGAATCCGAAAATCCTGAGTTGGAAAGAACCCAAGTCCAGCTCCTGGCCCTGCACAGGATAAACCTAGAAATCCCACCATGTGCCTGAGAGCATTGTCCAAATGCTCCTTGAGTTGTGCCAGGCTTGGTGCTGTGACCGTTCCCGGGGGAGCCTGTTTTAGTGCCCAACCACCCTCTGGGGGAAGAACCTTTTCTTAACATCCAGCCTAAACCTCTCAGTACAGGTTGCAATTGTGAGCAGAATCCAAGTCCCCGGGAAGCCCTAACAAGGAAACCAAGCTGAGAGACATCCATTAGTAAGACCTACCAAGGAGAGCAGCCTAAGGTGAGATGAGATGAAACAAACTGCTAATAATGAGTTGCAAAGGAAACTACTGGGGGCAGTCAGCAGAGAGAGAGAGAAGAGTGGGGGTAAGTGAGAGGGCACACACAGCTTTTCTGACATTCTTTTTGCTTAACAGTCATGTTTGTAATACCTGGAAGAACAGAACAAGAGGCGGCAGAAGCCTAAAGAGACAGTATTTAGTAGATAAAGTTGGTAGATCCTTGGCACAGTGTGAGAAGATTACAGATGTCAGGACAGCAGGAGAGGGTGGGAGGGAAGGAGAGGAAATACAGAGCTTTGCTCTCCAAGACTTACAAACCAGCTCAGTGTCAGCAGTCTCTAAGGAACATAGGTTAAAAGATGAAATAATAATGCCTAGTAAATGAGAAGAAGGATCTTTGCTGCAGAAGAATCTCGCTGTCTTTGGCATTGGCTTTCCAGATGTTTTGAGTTGCCTGAATGTGTCTCCTCCCTAACTTGGCTGAGCAGGCAGTGTCTTTTCTAGGATGCTCCCAGCATCCGTGTCTGGTCGCTGCAGTGCCTTAATTTGTTTGAAATAAATAGCATTAGATCTGGGTTGTGTAGCAGCACATCAGTTCAGATGTCCCAAGCATTGGTAATTTCTGAGCCAACACTTTGGCCAGACTTATTATAAAGTTCTAGTTTCAGGTCAGAGTACTTCAACTGACCTGGAGTAGTTTTCCCTCTGTTCTTCCACTACAGTAAGAATAAGTATATAGATTATACATTTATACTTATTTGCATATGTTTATTACAGTTGTAGTGCATTTTTCTGTCGATCTTTTAGTTCAGTCAAAGAAGCAAATTACCAATCTCACACCCTGAGGCAGAACTTTTTTGCTTTTACTTGTGTGCTGCTAAACCACAGCTGACCAACTGCTTCTGCGTCGCTGCAGCTCTCAGATGTCTGGGATGTCAGGGAAAACGTTTGAAGGTGTGAGACCCATGCAGTCTGTCACATCCACACTGTAGAGAGAGGCTTGGGATCCACTTCCAACAGAGCTCGAGAGTGTGGTTTTGTCCAGAAGGAAGTGAAGGTAATGAAATTTTGGGCCAGATTTGACAGGGGCCAGAAGCACCTTCTGACTTTCTGCCTGCAGCATATGTTAGCAACATGTGAAACTGGACTTATTTTTTAAATAAGAGACATAATTGTCTTACTGCTGGTTTTCTTTGATGTGTTCACCATGGACTGGCTTCACCCTGCTTTGCAGGATGGGGGTCTGCTGGATCCATGACCCTGAACATAGCAAGAGTGTGATGGGGAAAAATGTATTGTGAGTTTATAGCAGGATTTGGGAATTGCTGCCAGCGGCTGTCACCAGCTCTATCCTTCTGTGCTTTCCTTTATTTCATTCTTAGTGCCCATCACGCTTGCCTGGAAGCTGCAGCATGGCTGTGACCCCCTGAAATGTGTACACTTACCTTGGGCTGGCTTGCAGCCCAGATCAGTGTGTGCTTTTTCAAGAAAAGTAGTTTTGTGGTGGCTTTGTTTTCTGAGCATGGAAGAATCCGGGAGGGTTGTAATTCAGTGAAAGGAGATCGCTGTCTCCTGGCCCACACCATGCTTGAGGGAGCTGGGGGATTCAGCCTGAGAAAAGGAGGCGCAGGGGGACCTTCTCACTCTCTGTAACTACTTGAAAGGAAGTTGTAGCCAAGAGAGGGTCGATCTCTTCTCCCAAGTAGTAAATGACAGGATGAGATGAAATGGCTTCAAGTTGTACTGGGGGAGGCTTAGGTTGAGTATTAGGAAAAAATTCTTCACTGAAAGGATTGACTCCAGTCTGCCCAGGATAGTTGTGGAGTCACCATCCCTGCAAGTGGGAAAAAACTCCATGTAGATGTGACACTTGGTGACATGGGTTAGTGCTGGGTTTGAGGGAGGAAGGCTGGGAAAGCCCTGCCCAGGTAACAGCAAATACCTGCAAAAAGAAGTCCCAGCTGCTGAAAACAAAACTTCTGGAGTGTGTAAAGGAAGAACTGCTTTGGCATGTCCTTGTGGGTAGCACACTGTAAGTGGGTCAGCCCACCCAGGTGTCACCATGTGCATTGCCTGTAGCTGTGCTGGTGCTCACTAATGGAAACCACAAAGCAGAAACAGAAGTGAAAGCAACTTAAATAGCTTTCTCTATCCTCATCAGCCCTAGATACATTTCTGGGATTAACTTTTGACTGAAAATAAAGCTCCAGCTCAGAGAAAAAATACTATTGCAGTAGCTGTAGTAGTATTTACATCAGAACAGCTTGATTAAATGGATGCAATAATCAGTTTTTCTCTTAAATAAGCTGGTGATTGGATGAAAAAAATGTTTTCATACTGCCTTCACAAACCATCAAATGACATGGTTGGGAATAAAGAAGTCAGGAATAATAAGCACAACTAATAGCAGCTGAATAGCCTTGTTTTTTCTGTAAAACAAGAGTGATCCCATGTGGGACCCAGTGCTTTTTAGAGGTTGTTTACAGGGAAGGAAAAATTTATCAGGTGCTTAATATCCCTGAGCAGCAAGAAACTCTCCAAACTAGATGGCGCTGAGTTCAGGGTAGGAAATAAGCCTAGTCTTGCAGTTCTTGTTCATGTAGCAGGAGGGCACCGACCTGACTGGTGAGCACATGTTCAGTCTGTGTGTCCTCTCTCACCTTCTCAAGTCATGGTGTTTTTGAAGTTGTGAGCACAAAATACGAAGGGTGGAAAAAAAGCCTGACAGTAGATGGGTTTGCTATCAGAGAAATGCCTCCCACTTGGAATTTTAATTGGGTTTCGGTTGGAGTAGGACCAAGAGGTCCAAAATATTGCAGCTCAGCAAGGAAAGGACAGGAACATTAGTTGTCAGTGTGCCAGAGTCTTCTGTTATTTTCCAGAGGAATAATGTTTAGAGTCTTTGGGGAGCTGATCTACAAGGATATTGTCCCTTTAACTGAGGTGGGAACATGTTCTCTTAGATTTAAGATTAAATCTTAGATTTAATCCTGCAGGATCCGTGATGGGATTTAAAAGAAAAAGTTTGTTTTAAAACCAGTATTGCAGAGAGTAAGGCTATTTACATTACAGGGAAATTACATTATAGACATAAGGACATCTGAGGGGAACAGCTGAACGTGTTGGTGCTGTTGGTGGGGTATGGTTGATACCCACAGAGTGTGGGACAGCTGAAGCCTGAGGGTGCTCCAGGGTCTGCTCCAAGGCTCCTGCAAGGCACCAGCCGCTGTGCTCTGCACTAAAGCAAACAGATTTGCACAAAAAGACAGTTGCCATTTCTCATTCTGCTGAGGTCTGCCAGACAACAGATGAGCAGAAAAAGGTCATGATATCTTATACCACTTTGGGCATGTGGATGCATTTCCTTGAGGAAGAGAAGAGCTGTGGGAGAGCTGGATGCTGCAGGCACAGCGTGAGCTTTCAGGGTCAGGAGGGTTCAATCTGATTTCTTCAGCCAAGCCAGAGTCACTTCAGGGAGAGTGGCTTGAGGGCTTTTCCCTGATAATAACATTTTTCCCTGGTCAGGGGCAGGACAGTGTTTGTTTCAGCCTGCAGTGGGGTGATGAGAGCAGGCGCTAGTGACACCACAGCTGCAGGAGCTCCCCACAGCCCTGCACTCCTCACTGCCCTTGCTCTGGCCTTCTACCACCCCAGGCTGCCTCTAAGGATTCCTTGAGATCAGCTCCATGTTTGGCATAGGGTGACACTTTGAGATACCATTTACATTAGTGGACCTTTCTAAACATCTGCTTCCCTAGGTTTATTTTTTACTTTGTGCGATAAATTTATTCATATAGAAAAGCATAGAGCCAATTTAATATTTGTGGGAGTTACAAAACTGAGTGTGGAAGTCTGTAACTGAAGCCCTATAAAATCTTGTAGGTAAAATGCTGGAGAGCATCCCTGACATCAGGATTTAGAAAATCTGCCAGCTATTACAAAAGGTAACGGCTACAGGAGCTCCTCAAGTGCAGAGCTGAGTGGGGCTCGATCTGCAGATATATGTGCCTAATTTTTCACTTAAGGACCTCAGTCCTTTGAAAAGATCAAGGTAAATGCACATGGTCCAGTAATGCTGTCCTATCTCTCAGGTGATACCTGCACAATGGCAGACTACAGCCGGCTCAAGAGCATCCTGCTGGACCTGCAGGCTCGCCGGCAGAGCCCGCCGAGCAGCCTGGCCAAGGACAGAGTAACCCAGAAGCGCTTCCTAATTGAAGAGCTGTTTAAGCACTTGGATCTGAACAGTGATGGGCATCTCAGCAGCTCTGAACTGGCTCAGGTGGGTTCATTGTTCAGTGAAAATGGAATTATGAAGTGGATTTTCATTCGAAGTGTGAATTGAATGTAATGCAGCAGCACTCGTGTGGGAATGGTCATTTGTACCTGTCCAAGTCAGCAGCAGGTAAAGGAGGAAAATCTAACACAGTCAGTGAGTGTCTCTCTGCATCTCCCAGGAGTCAATGTTGTCTCAAACATTTGAAACTCATCTTCAAACAAAAAACATGGCAGTTTTCCAGCCGCATCCATACTCCTCAAAATAGATACTAATCTTTGCTCTGCCAACCAACATCTTCTGAAGTATTTCCAGTTAGCCGGGGAGAATTAATTTAGATTTTTTAGGTGCATGTAAGTTAGACAGAAATCTCTCATTTCTTTTCCCTGCCTTCTGGACTGTGCCTTAGCATACAGTAATGTGACAGCAAAGTTGGAATGTTTTTCAACAGGTTTATTGTCCTAAAATCCCTGGGCAGATGCTGAAATGTTGATTAGCAGAACTTGATAGAAAAGGTAAGAGCTTGAAAAAACTGTTTTTGCTAATTGCAGGCATGCTGTGCTGTTAGAATTCATCTCATTGGTAAAGTGAACCAAACAGCCATCCCAGGCACTCAGTCTGCATACTCTGTGTCCTCAACTTGCTCTTTGCACATGCAGACCTGGGAAAACAGTCCTGTAAAATGTCTTTTCCATTTCATTATGTCATCCACAAGAAGAATTAGAAGCAAATGCCTTTTAAGAGGCTTTTGGAAGCCAGTCCTGTGTGGGACCTATTCCAGTTTCCAAAGCTGTTCCTTCATAAAATTATGGAATGGTTTGGGTGGGAAAGGACCTTAAAGCTTATCTCATTCCAACCCCTGCCACTAGACCAGGTTGTTCAGAGTAAGTTCACCCTTGAGTGTGTCATCTGCACTCTTACTTCCCAGGGAACACAGAATGTGTTGCAGGCACGAGCCTGCTTCTCCCTGAGCTCGCTCCTCTCCGGGACAGCTTGTGCTGCCTTTTAGTCCTCAGGCTGTTGACAGGATGCTCAATCCTTTCCACACAATGCGAAGTGTCAGCATAAATGCCCTTAGATCTGGGGGCTATGAATATATCCAATATTTTCCCTGAAGGTAATGATTTTTTCATAAAGACATGGTAGCTATAAGAAAACACTTTTATCTGAATTCAAAGCCAGATTTTACATAGTGGCATCTAAGTGTCTGTTCTACTCTCCCATTTTTTTGCCCTTTTTACATGAAACTTATTTCATTGGTATTTTAAAACTCTCATGGAAGTAAAGGTTTGCCATCCTGCAAGCCATTGTCATTGCAAAGGAGCACAGACTCAGTGTTGTAAGGTCTGCCTCCAAGTTCCTCTGGGCTTTGTTTGCAGATGTGCCTGGAGCCTAGGTCTCTCTCACAAGTGCAAGCACAGACCTTGACTACTCTTATTTGAATTCTTCTCACTGTTATCAAAGTCAGTAAACATGCCTGAACATCTGGAGCCCATGACAGTTTCACAGACCCGGATAAGTTCAGCCTCAGCCAGGAGCCCTCTCACCCAACCATTCTCCACACAATCTGGCCACCAGCACGGCTGCGTTGACAGTGGCATCACCTCTCAAAAGACAGAATAATGCCTATTAATGCACAATTTAGACAAGCCATGAGTGCTTTTAATCCTGAGCTGAGTTGCTCTGGTCGTGGGCCCCTTGGTGGCAGCATGGCTGGGTCCCAGCTGGGCTGCGGACACATCTGTGGGGCAGCTCTGGGCTCTCACAGCAGCAAGATTCACAGTTTATGTGTAGCATGCCAATTCTTTATTTTTCTCTTTAACAAGATGGTTTTTATGTGCTATGACAAGATCAGTTTATCCACCCAGGTTTCCAGGGATATTTTTTTAGGTAATGAGCAATTTTTATTTACCCAGGTTATAGTCTTAACAGAACTTTTCTTACGTCTTTCTTAGGTAGATTTGTGATTGATTTGCATTAGCTCTCTATTTTGAAGCTCTCTGTAACTTTAAATTTCCCCCAAAGATGGGAATTTCATTGCCCATGGGCAGAGGAAGCTGAGCTGAATGTGATGCAATGAGATCTTGTTCCCTCTGACTGCTGGATGAGCTGGGGCTGTGCCTTTGCTTTGTTTTACTTAAAAGAAAAATAGTCTCTCAAGCAGTATAACCTTGTCTGCAAGCAAAAACTCAAGGCAGGTAACTTGCACTGCTGCAGTAAAAAGGATTTTTAAGACCTGGAGGTGGATCTTTAGGAGACTCATTGCAGAGGGATTCACCCCAAAGGAGAGTCTCGTCAGGAGGATGGTCCTTCATTGATGAAGCACCCATTTGTTTGTTCTCCACAACAGAATTGCTTTGAGAAAAAAAATGGCAACAGATGCCCCATCCCCTTCTATTTAGAGCTGGTTTGCCTCCTGTCTGCTGGTAAACCCTATCCAATATTTTCCCTCTGGACCCAACAGTGAAATTCCCATGTAGTTTTGCAGCCATGGATGTATAAGGCTATTAACAATGGTGGTAATTGGAATGTTATTTCCATTTAAATCTTTAACGTATTTTAAAGTCAGATTCATAAATCTACTAAGTGTGTCACAGCTGAAGTGTTTTCCACTGTTTTTTTTTTCCTGATATTAAATCAAAAGGACTAGTAAAAACTTGTCAGTCTTTTGAAAAGTTAATCAATTTTCAATACAAAGGGTAGACAGCGGGAAATTTCCATCTTTAGAGGATTGATCTTGGAGGTTATGGTTGGTCTCACTTTTACTGAATATTTTTTACTTGCTAGGTGAAGGGTCATTTTTTTAGCATTATTACTTTAAATTGCTTCAACATAATGGGTCAAGACTAGAATAATAAATAAGAGTCCCCAGCCTATAGAGAAAAGCTTTCCTGTCTGGAAGATGCAACAGTTCAGCAGTTTTCTTCATGTTCTACAATAAACCCAAACAAAATGTTGAGAAAACAAAAGAAACAAACTGTCAGGGGTTGGAAAAGCACATTAGTGTTGAGTACACCATCCACTATTGCCTGTTCTAGTCCTAAAAGCAGGGAATACAATTTTGTCCTTACTTACAGAGGAGAAAGGAGAAGCAGACTTTCCTTTTTTCCTGTTGAATATTTATTTTTCGGTCCATTTTCAAAGTGAAAATGCGTTTCTGTACTGCTGGTAAAGGAAGGGGCTCTTCAGTCCATGGTCCATGAAGTGCTGCAGGAATACGAGTATCTTCATAGAAGGCAAATATGTAATGATAGATATGATAATCTGTCTATCTGTATATCTCCCCAAAGGTCATTTCATGGAAAATCTGCCAGGCGAGCCAGGCCAGCAGTGTGTAGCATTACATTACATGTAAGGTTACCTGTTCTCTTTGCTATAGCTAATGAAGAAGGAGGACCTGGAAGATGATTTACTGGGTTGTACACTTGAAAACCTTCTCCAATTTGATGATTACAACAGCGATGGCCGTCTGACCCTGCAGGAGCTCTACACAGCCTTCCGTGAGTCCCTGCTTTGGTCTGTCCTGGGTGTCTGAAGCTTGTGAATATCCGTGAGGGCATTGTTGTCTTCCCAGGCGTAGTCAGCGAAGATGATCCCTTTTTTGTCTTTAATGCAATGAAAACACTTTGGTAGGCTTGTTTCCAAAGGTGTCTGTGCTCCACAGGGTAAGCATGAAGCAGGAGGTTGGTACAGGTGTGTCAAGTTTATTGTTTTCTTCTGTGTTTTATTATGCTTGTTGTTGATGGCAAGGGAGAGATGGTGGCCTGCCAGGTCTGTTGTCCTGAGTCTGTGGTTTGATTGACCCTAAAGAAACAGGATGGAAACCTATCCAAAGGTCCTGTGGTAATATGAGTTAGTTTGCTGTGGGGAAGGTGTTTTACTGAATATTTTGCCTGGGAATTATGTTTTCTACATTTTGTTTCCATGTTAATAAGTGTATTAGAGTGTACAATCGTGATACAAATCTCAGCATCCTGTGCAAGGCTCTGGGGATCATGGAGCTACTTAAACAGTGGGATATAATAAATACTTGTGTTATCCCATTTATCTTCATAAATTTATGTTCTCACTTTAAGTTAAGCATTTGTTGTAGTCCTTCCCTGGGAAAGGCCCACACTGTCTCCTTCATCTGGGCGATAGAAAGTTGTATTGTTGCCCGTTAGTTTGGGATACTAAAGAAAAAGGGAAATGGGCAGAGTTATTCAGTAATCAGGATAGTGAGCTGCAGAGAACTTGGGTATGGTTAAGACATTGTGGCTGAAACTGAGGCAGGATTCAGCCATTGACTCTGTTGAGTGCAGGGAAAGGGCCAATAAGCTGGTTACCTCTTAAGCAGGATTCTTTTCCAAAGAGGGTAATGTCTGTTTTCTTGATTTACAGCTTTTCATTTAGAAAATCCAGTTAAGATAATAATCACAGAATGGTTTGGGTTAGGAGGGACCTTAAACGTTACCAAGTTCCATCCCCCTGCCATGGACAAGGACACCTTCCGCTATCCCAGGTTGCTCCAAGCTCCATCCAGCCTTGCCTTGGACACTTCCAGGGACGGGGCAGCCACAGCTTCTCTGGGCAACCTGCACCAGGTTCACAGGGAAGAATTTCTTCGTAAAATATCCGAACTAACACTGTGCTCTGTCAGTTTGAAGCCGTTCCCCCTTGTGCTATCATACCATGCCCTTGTCAAAAGTCCCTCTTCAGCTCTCCTGTAAGCCACCTTTAAGTATGGGAAGGCTGTTTAAAGCGCTTTAAGATTAGCCCCAGTTGTCACCTTGGGCCTGTTTGAACCACACATGCATTTAATTCCGCACAGCAGATATACAGTAAAACATAAAATCTCATACATTAAGAAGGCATAAAGTGTATTAACCCAGCTAAAAAGAGTTGACATGCAGTTGTTTGGGAGCATATTTGGATCAATGGGTTCTCAAAGTCACATCAACTTAAACCTAAATTCCAAGAATTATTTCTGTGGGTTTTGGTTCAGTGAATTATAAGTAGGCAATGAAAATAGGACAAGTACGAAATATTAGCCAATTAATAGAGATAGTATTGATAAACTGAAAAACTATTGTAACAAAATACAAGGTGTAACAACGACTGTTTGTCAAAGGGATTTTGTATCTGAACAGAATTGCTCACCATCTGAAGCTGAAAACCAGACTGACTTCTCCATTTTCAGTTTTCCCAGAATCCCCACTTTTATCAAAAGCAGATAATGGCTCACGAGCTTTTAATTTAAAACCAAAGTTCACTGCTTGCAACTTTTGAAATTTTGGGGAACCTGGAAGCAAATTTAGTGCCTGGTTGAAGTATATTTATTCCCTTTACTTTATTAAATGATGTAGGAAAAAATCTCAAAAATACTTTAGACACTTAAGGGCACACTTTGGTTTATGAAAATTTTGTTTATAAGATTTTTGCTTTGTTATGAGTCAGAATTTGGCTTGCAGCAGTATTTTATAAAGGTACAGCATCCTGCACATTTCTCCTGTTTTTCTGCCCATTAGAGAGATCTTTTTGTTGCTTGAAGTTCACCCGAGCCATGAATTGTGGCTGCCGCAGGCTGGCAGCAAGATACGGGCACGGCTGCTCAGCAAGCTGAGTAACATAATTACTAGAATTCAGTGACATCAGAAAATCTCAATCTAATTTATCCTCTCAAAAACTCTGTCACATCTGTTTTGGTGCTCTGTGCTCTGGTGGAGTGTTGCAGTGTTGGAAAGGTTTGAAAATTACCTTGATAATGTGAAGAGCTTCCCAATTTGACATTCTTGTGCTGCATTAGAAGTTGCATTTCATTTTGGAGAGTCTTGTGGCATTGTTGTAACTCACAGAGCCACAAAATGGTCTCTTTCCTTCACTCCATGTGCATCTCTTGCTTTCCCTTGACCCATCCTCTCTCTAAGACCCTCAGGGACCCAAAGGGTGTTTTTCTTCTCCATCACATTGATCATCTGTAAATGAATGAAAAGTGCATAGATGAGAGAAATGCAGTGTCTTACATTTTCTGAAATGTGATTTTACCAGTACAAGCATTACATCTAATAGGTGCTATTTTTAATCATAACTTCTGACCATGCTAATAATTTTCATACACATTTTAATGCACAGTTTTGGATTATGGACAGAAATAGTGGCCTTCCTTCTAAACCTATCATCTTTCTTCTGATTTTCTGAAAGTACTTTTGTTCCGTAATCCCAGGAATAGAACTGTTAAGAGTTTTCTTGCATCTATGAGGGAGACTAGAAATATCTGTTAACACAAGATTAAAGTGTCAACTCTTCAAATTGCCGTAATCATACACAAGTAGTGCATGAGACAGATGAAACACTCTCCTGGCAGCTCTGGTAAGAACCACTTGTAGGTGTCTTCTAATTCCTCATTAATAAATTTTTGTTAGATAAGGAGTCTCAGGACCACAATTAAAAAAAATAATTTTTGATGTGACGATCTTGAGGTTTTTCACATGCCAAAAACAGAGTAATAGAAAGATTATTTGTCTGTTGTCTTTTTTTTAAGTTATCACAAAGATTCAATACATGACTAATAAATGAAAGACTTAGTTGTCATAAGAGCTAAAGCAGTGAATGCATCTAATTAATCAGCATGGAGATAGCCTGGTGAGTTGGCAAGCACATCACCCAGCTGAGTCATACTTTTAAGAATGCTTAAATGGGTGGTTTTTGGATATAACTTCTGGCACTGTATCTGACTGGAGGTCACTAGAATTAGGCATGTGACTTCTGGCATTCTTGTTTGTCTTTGCTAAAGGGCAAGTGGCAGGTTGGCAGATGTGAAAGCCCAACTTAAGCAAAGAGTCTGTATAATCTTCTAGACCTGTATCATCATCATCATCATCATCATCATCAATATGGACAGGTCAATTTGTAATACAGATATTTGAGGGAGAGGGAAAAGATGCATTCCATCAAAATGCCCTTATCCTGTCAACATTCTTTAGCTAATAAGGAGTTATTAAACCAACAATAAAATCCCCTTAAATTCTAGCTCATGGCCCATTAAAGTACTCTCCTGATGTCATATCTGAACCAAAACAACCTACGAAGTAAGTTTGAAAGAAAAATACTGAATTGTTATTCTTCAGTCCAGTCGTTATGTGCCATGATCTATTGCATGTAAGTTACATGTGGGCAGAAAATTGCTGTTTCTCTAAGATGAGAGGCATGTCATCTATGGCTATATTGCTGTCTAAAGAACACAAGTAGGGGCATTTTTCATGCAGGAATGAATGCAGCAGCAGCTGCAGGATTAATGTGCTCTTCTCTTAACTCCAATTAAGGAGTATAGGACGATGTTTTTCTTTCCTCCCTGATTCTGTTTTAGGTCAGATCTTCCTTTTTTTAATATGTCCTTAATATTAACCAAAAAAGCACAATGAAGAAATATGAAAGTGAGACATACACACTTTCAGCAGGAAGTCAGGGAAATGCTGGATAACAGCCAGGGAGGGTGGATGGTGCCAGCCCCAGGCACTGGGCCTCTCCCAGCACTGCCACTGGGGACTGGGAGACGAGAGTGAATTTGAATGAACTGGGTGAAAAAATTAATTGAGAGCTTGGGCTGGGCATGGGTGTCAGGTAAATCACTGTCAATGCAGATAAGCAGTGTTGGACTGGCTCCAGATTTAGTGCAGTGATCCTAAAATCTCTGGGAGTTATATTCCCCACAGCCGTATGGTGTGGAGAAGGGGGCAATCCATTCCTGACTCTTCCACCATCCTCCAGAGGCTCATTAGAAGTGTGGAGTATAAGACAGATTTATTTTTGAGTTGTGCATGTTTCTGATTCACTAGAAACTACTTTAGGGCAGAGCTTTTAATTGTCCCAAAATTGTGGGGATTGGTGCTGGCTGGGAAAAAGCAGAGCTCTGCATTGAGAAACAGGGAATGAAACATAAAACGAGGCTTGCAGGGCCAAGTGGGAGAGGAAGATGTTGAGTGAAGAAGAAGTTTTCAGCAGTGTACCTGTTCTTGGTAGATATATCAGCATATCTAACTTTATAATCTCATAATAAATAAGGTGATAATGGTAAATAAATACTGTTTGAGGAAAACAAATACCCCTATTTGCTATCAATTTGTGTGTGCGTATATATGCACTCCACATGCGTGTGGCAAACCAGCTGTTTCAGCAGCAATTGCACCTGTAAAATCCACGTTCAGATGAAGTGTTTATTCACAAATTCATGAAGCTGTTCTTGATGGCACAGCACCTAGGGTCAGGTATTTGTTGCTGTTTCCTTCCAACTGGATTGGTCAGGCCCAGATAATTATATTGGACAAGTATATTGTGAGATAAAATGTTTTGCTTGCAGTGTTTTCTTAAGCAATGTTGTAGCAACAGTTATCTACAGAATCAAATCATAGTCCTGAAATATTGACAGTTTGTGCCCCATACTCTGCCTCTTGCGCTGTAATCTCCCTGGTATGTGATTTTTCTTTCATGTTGCTGCAGATACTGGTACAAACTTGGAAATAATTCATTAGCTTACCAGCATTGATTGCTTCTCCTGCGAGCGATGTGATATCCAAACTTCAAACACGGCTGAGCAAGCAGGGGGGCGACGGCCTCTGCTTTTGGTTTGATGCAGTGTTAGAGGAGCTACTCAGGAAATAAATGAGGTTTCCTTTAATTGGCCAAAGCAGCCCATTCTTGATTGCCTTGAGGAATGGTGTGCAGATGTGTTACTGAGGATGAAGGCTACTTACTGGGCATTTAGTAGTAGTAGTAGTAGTAGTAGTAGTAGTAGTAGTAGTAGTAGTAGTAGCAGCAGAAATAATATTGTTGTTATTATTGTTACTGTTCTTATTATTAGCAATCTTACAGCAGAAACAAAACTATAAGATAAAAAAATCAAGGGAAAAAGCAGTAATTGAAAACTATTCAGATTGGTTCCTGGAGGAAGTGCGAAGTGGCTGAACAGGGATTACAGAAAAACTCAACAAGCACCCAAGTCACTGCAACAGCATTTTGTCACCAGCATTCCCTCATCTGAGCCATGGCCCCATGCTGAGTTTTTAGGCATTTTGAGGGTGGAGCTGGTGTGTGTTGGAGGCAGACACAGCAGCTCAGCATCGGGGAGAGTGCCCGAAGGCTCATGAATGGGCAGGGCTGAGCTCCAGGCATGCACTCGAGGATGGAGGTGCCTTTGATCTGCTCCTGGGATCTCCCTGCTCAATATTTTTTGACCTTAGATCATTTTCAGAAGCACCTTGCCTCACTCATAAATGCAGTGTAAGATGCCTGGCTTGAGCACTAGGAATGATCCTGCTGCACCTGGAAATGTAATTTTTGTCTGGTAGGATGCCTCAACTGGGGATATCACAGTGGGTTCATCTGTACTGCATTTTCATGGGCAGCTGTTTCTTGAATGTGGAAAATTTTCTTGCTTGGATTTTCTTTTTTTTCTTCTTTTTTTCCTCCCTTGCTATCAAAGAAACACATTCTGCAAAGAAAAAAAGTTGATTTCTTTTTCTGTCTCTCTTTTAAAGCTCTTCTCATTGTGAAAACCTTTTGCACTTCAAGTCTAACATATATCTCAGGACTCCAGCAAAGTGCCCTGCATTGTTTGGAGTTTCACAAAACAGCTGTCAGAATCAGGTTTGTTGTGTAGTCTCAATTGTTTTGCTGCATTTTGAACAAAGCAAAAGGTATCTTCTCAGAAGAAGAAAAAAAAATCAGAATTAATTTGTAGCGAGAAAGACAAGTTGAATCTAAGCAAAAAGGCTTCAAAAGCTAAAATGCAGTTCCACAGAACGTTAAAAGTGCTCGGATCAAGAATGTTGTATTTGCATGCACGCTTGCCAGTGGAGAGAGGGACACGGTTTTGCCTTGGGCTAAAAAGAGAAATGTTTCCAGGTTCAGACCAGACATTAATTCATTTAACCAGGGCTGCTGCTCAGCTTTGTACTCTACTTACTTTATATATTTTGGCGTTATGACTTCAATTAAGTGATCCTCCTCAAATAAAATTTTAGCGGAATTAGTGGTAAACATAGATGTGGTTAGAATGATGGTGGTTTCATGTCAAGAATAGAGGCCAGATTTTTTCATGGAAAGCCAAGGAGAGTGCCTGACACTGTTTTGGCTGTTTCCATGTCAGAACCCACACAGTCAAATGTCAGTTGCCAAATTCCAGTATTTTTTCAGATAGGGAAGCACTGAATGGTTTGTGTTGGGAGGGACCTTAACCTCATCTTGTCCTAACACCCTGCCACGGGGACATCTTCCACTAGAGCAGGTCACTCCAAGCCTCATCCAACCTTGAGCATTTCCAGGGATGGGGCATCCACAGCTTCTCTGGGCGACCTGTGCCAGGGCCTCACCATACTCACAGAGAAGAATTTCTTCCTAATACCTAATCTAAACCCAAGATCTTTCTGTTTAAAGCCATTCCCCCTTGCTCATATGTCTCATTTCCAAAGATACCATTTGTAAAATGTCAACAGTCTTAATATGCAATGACTGAATAAGAGAAAGTGATTTAATTACAAGTTGTTATTGGAAATCTATTGTCTACAAATTGCGAAGAAAACTAACTAGAAGACAATGTACTGTTCATCTTAAAATGTTTTCAGGGTGCATTGATTTGTTAATCTTGTTTTTAAATGCAAGAAATTGCCATGTGGAGTAGTGCTTCAGAGGTGATGTAGTACAAACTGTACCAAATGTCTACACGCACTCTTGCAGGACTAGAATATTTAAATATTTATAAGTATTTATGAGTGACTCACTGGCGCATAAACCAGGCAAATACCATTTCTCAAAAAATTATTTGATCTGCGCCAGCGATGTTCACTGAAGCAGTTTCACAGGCACAAATAATAGTATTTTGGGTTACTTGCAAACACAGTATTATGTCAGTGAAGAGCAAATACAAATATTGGTGAAATCATAGAATGGCTGACAGTCCTAGACAAATGTTGGGTCACCATCAACTGTTAAATAAACGTGTAGATGTGGCACTTGGGGACATGGTACAGTGGTGGCCTTGGCAGTGCTGGAGTAACAGTTGGACTTTAAGATTTTAGGGAGCTTTTCCAACCTAAATGATTCTATAATTCTCTGTGCACCTTCAAGTCATGTAGTTAGGGATCTAGAATGTATAATTTTAATTTTCTGTGAGCTGGGAATAAAGAATTGCCGGAGTTCCTGTGGCTTCCTTATGGTCTTGTAAAACCAGAGGCCATTTCTGAATGAAAATTGGACCCAAACTTTGTGTTGGTTTTTGTTTTTGTTCTTGTTTTACTTTTTAGTTGTATTCTGTCTTTCTGAGGAATTTTTGAAGCAAATACAGTATTATCATGAAGAAAAAATGACTTTTTTTTAAAAATGGGCAAAATTACAGTTACAATGCCTAAGACTTTACATGAAGTCAGAGGCATGATACTGTAGCATCCTGAACAAGCTTTCCTAGGTCTTGTTTTATTACATACAGTCCAGAACATTTTAGGTGCTGTTTTCCTCTTTCTTGTTTCCTCTCCCTGTATTTCCAAGTGGGTAATTGCTAGAGTTTTATTTTCCTTTCAAAATCTGCCTTCATCTGAAGAGAGCTGCTGTGGATGGTCTCTCTGCCTTTACAGGCACTTCATGGATGCTTTGAATTGCTTCTCCATTTACCTGTTCTTCTTTTCTTCCACTGGTTGAGCAGATTCATAGCTTTTAAGGCCAGAAACATTCTGTGATGTATCAAAAAAAAAAAAAAAGACCTAAGACAGCCTCAGTCCCACCAGAGTTGGTGCAGAGGGTAAAACTTCCTTTATTACCCTTCCCCTCTGATATTACCTTTCCTCATCATCCAGGCAGGGGTCGTGCTGCTGTTGTGTGTTTTGTCACTTACTGACCCTTTTCCCAGGATTAGTGACCTCATCTGGTTTCCTTTTCATAGTTCTGCCCTGCTTTCCTTTCTTCCTGGTCGTGTGGTCACTGTTTGATATATAAATGTATACCTGGTTATATTAAAATGCTACACTATACACAGAGGCAGGTTACTGGCCAACCCCAAAAGCTCAGCACAACAGTCCTGCCTCCCACTCCATCACCCTCAGGTGTCCAAAGTGTCAGCTGGAATTTTTGTGTTCGTTGCAGATCTCAGTGGAGGTGTTGAACAGATTTGGGCTTTGGATGGCTCTTGAAACAGCCCCATTTGAATGGATTCCTCTGAGAAATGCTTTTAGGCATCTGTCCATCAGCCAGTCCTTAGTTCATTTAGGAGAGGCTTTATTGACACTGTATAGCACTACAGAGCTGCAGTGCTAATTTTGTAATCAAAATGTCAGAGCAGCCATCAGAAATTTATCGAGTACAATACGTATCCCCAGTGCAGTGATACAATCTATGGAGAGCCACAACTGAGATGTTTTTATTTCATGTTCTTCACAGGAGAAAATCTTGTTGACAAATCCAGAATGCCCAGATAGAAACTTTAGAAAAAAATAGCAGTAGAAAATTGAATAAGCTGAACTCAAAGGTTGGTTCTGCTTTAATCTTCCAAAAAGAATAAAAAAGGGTGCTAGCCTTTAGAAAAAAGTAAAAAGCTTCAGAGATGCTGCAGTGCCATCAGGGTTTGAGGTGAAACTCAGCTGTTGCTAATATCTGCCTTTAGCACCACAATAAAAAACTCGTTCTCAAGATTCTTGATGATCAAAACTTCAGAAAGAATATCAAGAGCCATCGATAGATGTAAATAAGGGGGATCTCAGCCCTGCTGTGCCTGTCAAGCACTGTTCCTGCTGTCAGCTTTTCCATCTGCAATATATAAAATTCAGCTGCAGAATTTTTGTTTCTCTTTTTGCGAACAAGTACAGGCACTACTGAACTCATGCGTTACGCCACACTTAGATTCCTGTAGCTTTCACCACAGTCCAGACACTGATATTCCAGCAGTGTTACTTGAAACTTGCTGCTTAGAGAAGTAATTTGTGATCATGATTTAACAGAAGAAAAAAAAAAGGAAATATGCTAGGTATATGTCTCTTTATAATTTGTCATTCTGTTCATCATACAAACCTGAATAATGTGCTAGTAAAGATCTCAGGTCCTGTCCTGGACACTGAAGCACTTGGAACAGTGTCCTGCTCTGTGGCCAGCTGAAACCCAGCATTGATTAGTAGCACCATATATCACAACCCCAAAAACTGTTGGGGGTGGGGGGGGTGAGGGGGCGCTGCAGAGGGTGATGGAACAGAGAGTGGGAATGACAGTGATTACACAGCAAAACACCAAAAAGGAGTGGGGTGAAAAGAGAATGAAAATATCCTCACCCTGGGATTTCATAAAGTATATATACACCTTTTAAATATGAAATTAAAAGAGAGAATTGAGAGCTTGAAAGACCAGGGTAACATTTCAAATACCCTTTCAGGCTGTATTTTGACATGAACTGTGTTTCACAGGGTTCTCCCATATCCTGATTTCCTGTAGTGTCAGGGCAGGGCTCTGGTCTGATGGAGTGGCTGCTGGAACTGCTTTCAGGTACAGATTGATTTTAAAGTTTTTCCTGAAAGACACTGCCCAGACAGACTCTTCCTGTGGTTTTGTTCTCCTGTCTGGCTCTGTGACCTGCTTCTCTATGTTGTTCATGCTTCGTTGTAATCATGGAGAAAATTCAGCTTTCTCCAGTGTTTGGGTCTACCACAAGTGGAGTCGTCCATCACACCCCTTTGCTGAAGCTCCATGTCCAGCCAGGGGTGCTGTCCTGCTGTTCACATGTAGGAACAAAAAAAAACCCAGATTAGTTTGACCCTGATCTGTGAAAACCCAAGAGCTGTCACCAGTCCTGACACCGTATGGCCAAGGTCAGGCACTGTCACTGCACTGTTTGTTTTTCATAAAATCATAGAATCATTAAGGTTGGAAAAGACCTCCAAGATAATCAAGTCCAACCTTTACAGCAATACATGCATGTATTTAATACACATTATTAATATTTTAATATAATGTCTCACAGCTATTATTTGATAGCTCTTACAGTTAGACTCATAAAAATTTTCCTGCACAAATGTCTCCCTTTTACATTCTGCTCACTCCCAAAAGGCTGTTGATCTAAGGAACTCATTGCTGGGGTGAGGAAAAGACATCATTTCTGTGAGGAAAGTTCAGGAGCTGTGCATGGAGCCCCTTAGCAAGCTGATGAGAGGAAATGCATCTTGCTACTGCTGGTCCATGCTGAATGTTGTTGTTGGTATTTAACCTGTCCATTAGCACATCCTGTAATAAAATTGGGAGCTGGGGGAAAAACTCCGTGGTGAAAAAGAATGACGTGCTGTGTCAGCTCCTACTCAGCATCTTCCCAAGAACCTGGTGGTTTAGACCTGAGAAGAGGTTCCTCTAGAGGATGACTATGGTGAGTATAAGTCTATATGTAAAGTTACAATTTCCTGCAGTTTACAACAGTGGACTTGAAAAATAACCATTGTCCAGGACCTAATTTGCAGGACAGGAATGTCATTTCTTTATTATTCTTAGAATGCTGATGTGTTTTTCTTTAATCTGCTAGTTCTGCAGCAAGACGCTTTGGTTTTCTGTTGAGGACAGCTTGGCTGGGGGTGGGAGGCGTGGACCTCCCATCCTCCTGCAGCAGGGAACCCCACATTCATCGACAGACTAAACCAGCTGGAACCAAAACTCCTTTTTCTGCCCTAAATACCTAAACAAGAACTTGTCAGTCTTGACATCTGTAGCTGATGTGCAGGCATCACCAGATAGGGTTTACATTCCTGTAGGACCTGGAGGCAAAGTTCTTTCAGAACAAGTAACAGCATCTGGTTGCATTTGGTCATTATGGATAGTGGAGGCAGTTGCCTTCAGTCTCTTCTCTTCAGAGGACCGCAGTTTATTGTAGCAAGAAAAAAAGCTCTGTGTCAGATTCTCCCACAGTAAACAGCATAGAAGTCTGCCCTGTCTATCCTTGATTCCTGTAACACTGGTAGCCACCAAATTCATCTCCAGCCTTTGGAACAGTCCATATGGTAACTTATAGGCTTAAGAAGGTATAAAATGGACATATGTTTTGGCTGTTTTAGCACATCTCAACTCACTCTAATACTAATTATTATTGGGTTTTTTCACCATTAATATATATTCAGTGCAGTATTGAGCACAAAGAATACAAGTGTGTCTCCTAGGTAGACTGGCTTGGAGTCTGCTCAGAGGTGTAATGTGTCTTCTGGCAGGTCTAGAGAGTTGTGTGGCTTTTAATGCAATTTGCTAAGCAATCATCTGCTAAAACATGAGATGTATATGAGGCTACATTTGTTACAGAATTGCTGTTATCCTCCTTATTTTCTTTTAATATGTATTTTTATGAACCCATTCACTCCAAGATGCACTCATGAAAACACTCCAGTATGTTAACCGGTATTTATTGAATACCTCAGTGTAATGGGATGAACAGGCACTGTGGATTGTAATTAATACATTGGCATGCAGTGACTGTAGCTGAATGGAAGATGAAAAGAGCTTAGAATGGACAGAGTGCGCATTCGTCTTGCAGTGTTACATGGACACCCACCGAGTCAAAGAGCTCTCAAAAAGAATGGAAATGCATTTTCTTTGCCAAGCAAGAGTTTTTTGGCAATAGCAGAACATACTGATATGGCAGAAATACAGAGTGTGGGCACTGGAGGGGCTGCTAATGCATGAACTCCTCTGCAGAGCAGGACATCCCTCTGGCATTATCCATGAAGGAGAGGGATACTTAGGACATAAAAGAACAAACTTGGCTGCTGCCATCCAGGTGAGCACAGCTGGGGTCTCCTCCTTGTCCCCCCTTCCACCTTTCCCTTATCCTGCACCCTCTCTGACTTGAATTCAGTGAAAACAAGTGCATTGAGGGAGGGATTTGGCTCAGAAAATATGGTTTTTTCCTTTCTCAGACATGGTGAGAGTAACCCACTTACTGCTGTGATGCATTAGCACAGGTGGCCTCTGAACACAATGCGTTAAAGAAATTATATGCGCTGCAAATGACGTGGTTTGTATTCCAGTACATAAACAGGGCTTCAGCAAACGTGTAAACCAACGGCGAAAAGCTGCTTCTCGGATTTCGCTTTTCAAGCCCTGCAGTGAGGCACTAATATAATTACGTCAAGTCTGTAAAGCAGATAGAAGTAATGAACTGTTGGATTCCTGCTCTGTGAGAGCTCTTTAACAGTGGATGTTGAGGAATGAAAGATTTCCCTGCACCAGGCATCATGTGTCCAAGAGCTTTACAAGTAACAAAAAAGAGAGTGGCAGGTTAGCTTCGTTCTTCTGGCTCTTGGGAGGGGATCAGCAGCTCTGAGCTGTCATTGATCAGCGCTCCTTTTGTTAAACATTAGGCAAGAGAAGACTTGGCAGGTGTAATTTCCTTTAAGGAGAAAGTAGGACGGAAGGGAAAAGGAAGGCTGGGGGACTTAGTGCCATACTGTACTGAGTCATCACCTTCATCCTCCTGTCCAGTTGCTCTCTGAGGACCAGATCTTCCATCAGGTTCTGCAAGCGCCCCATGAAACAAAAAGTGCTTTAGTAAGTGTTAGTGATCCACTAATTTCCTATAATGAAAGAAACTTTGAAGAAATCAACAGGGCCATTGGCAAAGCAATTTCATTACATGTCTCATGGAAGCCCACTTGATAATTTACTCAGAGGAATAGATACAAGTTGCTCATAGAAGAGGTTGAAATATCTTATGAAGCAGTTATACGACTTGTGGGGATGTTTGACTTCCTATGGTTATTATTACTTTTGTTATTAGTTTTTGTGGACGATGCCCCATAGGAACTGGATTGTGAGACTCAACTAATTTAAAATTCCAGCATCAAAAACTGTCAGATAAAGTCCATTTTAAGTTGCTTGAAATAACAGATGTGCTTCAGTGCAGTGGAGGTGACTGGTGCCAGGCTCTGCAAGCAGCCCAGTAAATGCTGCAGTTGTAACACCTGTACAGAGACAGTGGAAATGCTGTCTGAGCCTCACTGTTTCTCTTTTCATTTTCTTGTGAAGAATTACCTAATAATCAGTCAGAGTAACCAAGATGATTTTGCTGTGCTGAAGTTTTATCTAATTAGTCTCCTGGGTGGTTCTGCTGCTGGAGCCTGAGTGAGCCCCAGGTTGCGGGGGCCTGCGCGGTTGCCCTCAGCTGACGTGCCCAGTCTCCAGGAAACACAGCAGTGTCTGACTTCGAAGTGTGTTACTTCTTTTAAATCTGTTGTGTATCTGGTTTGTGTTTGAAATACACATTCTGCACACCCTGAGAGTCTTTGCCTATTCCAGTTGTAAGCTGGAATAACAGATTGCCCAGAGTAGTTGTGGATGTCCAATCCCTGGAAGTGTTCAAGGCCTGGATGGGGCAACCTGCTCTGGTGGAAGTTGTCCCGGCCTGCAACTTTAATAATTTTTAAAAAGCTCATTTACTTGTAAGTGGAATTGTCCGTTCGTCACAATTCACCTATCTATAAATATTTGCAGTCTGTTTTGACCCATTTCTTCTGCCCACTCCATAAAATCAACAAGACATCGATCACCAGGGCAGCCTGCCTTAAAAATAAATAAATAAACCAGTAACAGCCCTGCAGGGAAAACAGCTGAAGGAGGAACAGAAGCTGCTAATTTATATTTTTTTGACTCCCTCCCTACCTTGAGCAGGCTAATACAGTGCAGGATCAGGGATCCCATGTGGCATTCCATCCCATCCTGCAGCCTGCTGGTTTCCTGTGCCCACTTGCTGCACCCCAGGGCCACAGAAGGTGACTGCCCATGGCCACCAGCATCTCCACCCCCATCTTCACATGCCTGGCTTCCTCTTCTCAATTAGCCTATTTTTTTTCCATACCTGCCTCTTTCTACTCTGATGGAAATAAAGGGAAAGGTTTTCAAATTAAGGCACAAGAGGAACATAAACAATTCCTATTTTGGCAAATTATGGTATTTCTAAGCCTTGTCCTTGCATAACTCATGGACAGGTAGACTATGGGTGTCCAAGAGATGTTTCCTTTGTTGGTCGGAAATTATTCTGGGTCAATAGCAGATGGGTGTCAGCTGTGAGGGGCTGTAGCATCTCTCAATTCACAGATGCTGAAAAGCTGGAAAAGTCAAGGGTAACTTTTGTCTCATCTCACAGATCTCTTTCTAACCAGAGTAAGAAAGAAACCATTTTTTCACCATTTTAAATCCTTCTAAGCATATCTATTGCAGGACTTGCCATGTCCTTCTCCTCTGGTCATAGGCTGTCTCTGATGTCCCTGCACTCTCCAGTGCAGAAAGAAATACACATGAAAAGGTTACACATTTGCTCATTCTTGTGCTACAAACTTCTTAGACATGTCCACATCAGTCTTAGATGTGGAAATAATTGTGGGATTTTGTCCAAGTGAATTAGATGTTGCAAGCTCTGCTGGTTTCTAAGGAGGGATTACGATGGGAGATATCTCTGCTCCAGTGGATGGGCAGCATCTCCCTGCTGTGGCAGTGCTTCAGGAGTTTCTTTTCTCTGAATTAGTTGGGCAGCACATCAAGAGCTATATCCAGATTTCACATTATGTAATTTTCTTATAACTGCTCATCCCACTGGTAGCCTGTCCCATGCTGGTGGAGGTTGGTGTCAGCCACATGTAAATGCCCCTGCCAAAAAACAGGGTCTTTCTGGTCAGAGTATTGATTTGTGTGGTGTGTAGCTGTGGGATTGGTGCTTCCTGGCAGGAATATGTGTCCTCTACAAGGTGAAGGAGAGAATAATCCATATATCAGATAAAGTCTTCAGGATTGTGTATTCTTGAACACTGGTACAGTGTCAACATCACAATCTCATCAGATTGTGGGGTTTTAGTTAAACCAAAATGACAAGAAATTTCCTTGGACTTTACCCATCACCTGGAGATACTGGCTAGAGTCTGGGTTTGCAGAGCAAACACGTTGAAATGAATTTGCAGAATTTCTGGAAATAGCAAGACCTACATGGGTAACTTCCTTGCAATTTCTATTATGAAGATTTCATTTCTAAAATTGCAAACTATGACTGGGATTTATTTATTAGACTACCTAAGAGATTTCTTGGCCTTCATATCTTTGTGAATTATTTTTTCAAATTTTTTTTTATTCAGTGCAGCAAAGGGATCAACCACTTCTGTGTCGTAGCTACTTACACATTTCCACTGAGCCTCGTGCTTTCCTAGAATTGAGAGTAATCAGTCTCTGTTAAATGGGATTCAGGCTTCCCTTTGTGCCACAGGACAGCAGGGCCGGACAAGGGGAAGGGTTTGGGTGCCCAGTCAGTCTGACTGAACCTCTCAGTTTTCAGAAAAGTGTTTGTTGTGTGGGTTTTTAATAGTATTCAAGTTTTTGCTTTTCTGCCCTCCAGAGATGAACACTAGAAGCCATAAAGATGCCCTTCCTGCAGCCAGCACCAAACAGTCAGCTGTTGGGATCTGTCAATGGAGTCAGAACAGGGCCAGTGCGTGAAGATGGCCCTGGCCCAGGGAGTTCCCACTGTGACCAGGGATGCTCAGTGCCAGCCATGGCCCTGGCAGACACAAATCCCCTCACAAGGACATTGCCACTCACTGCTGCAAAGGGTTTTCACTCTGAGCATCGTAGTTTTTTCCCATCTTGGCTAAAGCCCAGCTGCCTTCTAGTTCAAATTAAACTTTTGAAGAATACTTCATTTTCAGTATGCCTTACAGTGACTTCTCCCCAGAATCTGACCTTGCTGTCTCCACCCAAAGCTGCTGTGAGAGCTGGGTGTCCAGGGGAATTGCTGCCACCAGCCACTATTTATCTCTCTCTAAAGTGACGGCCACACTCATGTATCACACACAGGGACTGGAGTGACTTTAAAGCCGAGATGACTGTAATGCTGAGGAGTGATTTACAAAGTGGGTAAAGGATCATGCTCTGGATTTTTAAAAGCAGTGTGTTTGCTGTAGATGGTTCCTCTCGAAGCCCCCTTTCGCCAGATACAGAAAGAAACCCTAGGACAGAGGTGCCAGATTTTCCAGTTATTTAAATGCCATCATTTCGTTGCAATAAGTAACCTAATTGTGATCATAAAAGTTAGAGGACCCTGGACCATGAAAGAAAATTTTTACAAGAGAAGATATTGTTTCATTTTTATAGAGAAGAATAAACTGTTCACCATGTGTTGGGAACAAAGCAGCTCTGCTGATGGGGGAGGATACAGACAAAGTTTATAACCATCTTCCTGAGCGTGCAGAAAAAGGAGTGTTGGGTCCTGGATGGACACCAAGAATTAGGGCATGTCCCTCTGATTGGGAACGTTGAGGAGGACATGGGGACTGCTGCCTCCAGACAGCACCTGCAGGAAAAGACAGGAGCAGCCTCACAGGGCAGGGTTGGAGTGAGGAGAGGATAGTTGGTCATGTGGAAGAAGGCAAAGAGGCAGGTCCTGGTTTTCGTAACTAAGCAAGACTGTTGGACCAGAGCTGTAGCACAAGGTGAGCTGATGGCACACCTGCACTGGGTACTCGTGGCAGCTGGCTGCAGCCACTCGGGAGTTGGCTGGTTCCCCCGACTGTTGCAGGGTAATATTTGTGGTATCTGGGAACAGTTGTATTACCCAGCTAAATCTGCTGTAACAGTGGCAGGAGCAGATGAAGAAAGGATCTGTGGGAAAAACCTCCGAGGTAGAATTGAGTAACTGCCCTGCAGAATACGGGACTGCCCAGCCTGACTGTCTCCAAGAAAAATAGCATCTCTTGCAGAGCATGGTAAGAAAGAGAGTGCAGTAGCATTTGTGCTCCAAGGCTCTGTGTCCTTAAATCAGTGAACCTGAATTTATAGAAGTGAACCACCTGTCATTTGCCTTGTAGGGGATTCTTTTTAAAAGCAGCAACGTTCCTTTACATCTGCCATGTCAGAGCAGTACAAGCAATGGGTCTTTTTCCATCATGTTACCTGGCTGGAAACAGCAAATAAGGACATATGGAAAGATTTTTTTTTTTCCTGAGCAAGCTCTCCAACGGGAGGCAGGAAGGAGCCCTCATCTCCAACTTGATGAGCTGTCTGGAAAGGTTCAGTCTGGGATCCGACGGTAGTATTTCAGTATTGATCACTTTCATGCATTTGCCAGGTAGCTATTTGCTTCATCTCTCCTTCCCACTTCCCTTAAAATTGTTGGGTCTATGTACTAGTTTCAGTCATGTTTCGTGAGAGGCAAAAGTTTTAAATGTGCCAAATATCATTTAAAGCAACTGAAAAGGAAACCAAAATTTTGTCCCAGCTGAGGAGAACACTGAAGAATAAGCTCACTGGCTGGAAACGTGTTAAAACACACTGATGAGAAGGTTCTGCCAAACCTCCCACAGGCAGAGACCATCCTTGGGAGCTCACATCATCTTTGATGCCAGAGTCAACCTACGTTGGACTGCTGCTGGATAAAACGAAACTGCTTGAGTTCCAGTGCCGAGAAATTCTCTTTCATAAGCATAAGCAGATGCTCAGATGTTTGTTGTTAAGTTACTTTCTCATTGTATTAATTTGTAAAAACAGTAAGAGCAGAATGACTTCACTATAACCCATGTTTTACTTTCCCTGATAGGACATGGTGTTTTTTCACAGGATATTTATTAATCATCTGTTCTTATTTCTTGAAAGACTTTTGAAAATAAGAGTTCGAGCAGTTCACCCAGTCTGGGTTAAACATGTCTCACCACAGCTGTGTTTTAAACCGTTCAGCTCTGCTTTGCTCATTGTTGAGCGTTCAGATTCCAAGAGGTTACATATGGCCAGGGAAGAAGACTCATCTTCCTTTAAGTTGTCTCTTCACTTAAGAAGCCAATAGGCTGAACAGCACCCTTGCTGGCTGAAAACATAAAGTCCCATTTAATTCTTTTGCTCTCCCTACTTCCAGGGGTTGTAATATAAAATAATGAATCCTGATGCAGCCTATGTGGCAGCTTGCAGCCTTGTTGATATTGTTCTGTTGCTCCAAGCAGAGGGAACTTGCATTGTTGCTCAACAAATCAACTGCTTAGAATTGTTCAGAGAAATAATTTCTCTTTTAGTCTACTCTTTTCTTGGAGGCATGAAAAGCTTTCAGTAGTCAGCTCTTCATTACACCTGTGGGCAAGCAGAAGTATGTTAAGAGAGGACATAGAGTTTATCTTTACTGCATTTGCATAAAAATACAATTCAAACTATTTTCTTTTTCCTTATTTCTCTCTCTTCAAAGAGAAAAATAAAACAGACACACTTATGTTAAATTGGTGCACGTTGTGACATGGCAAATTCTTCAGGGCAAGAACTGTGCCCTGGTTGTTCACATGGTGTAGAGAAAACTGGGAGTTGGGAAAACCAATTGACTTTGGGTATTGTTATATTAAGCTAGACTATACACTGCAATCACATGCTATCCTGTGTTCTTGGAAGTTGGTTGAAATTTTTGAGTAATCTAAATATGTTCATGAGTTCAGTGCTAAGTGTAACAATACATTCACAATTTCTGCATCATCTCATGCAGAAAATAAAGAATGAAAGTTGGAAATCTGGTTCCATAAACCTTTTGGATAGATTCAGCCTAGCTAGACTAACTGAAAGGAGTACAAAACAGTTCTTATTTCGTTACTTGGTTAATATGACACTTAAATACAGGTGTGGGATGTCCTGGTAGCTTGAAGTTAAGCTAAAACCAGTTATTTTGAGTGATTTCAGGTAGAACAACTTTCTGTGGTTTTCTCAGGATCCATTTTATGCATGCTTGCATAAAGGTTGGGTCTGTGCCCCTGCTTTGGTAAAGAATGCACACAGTGAGGGTGTGGGCTGTCTGAAGCACTGTCTAACAAGGAAATTCAAGAATGTTTTCCCTATTCTTTCTTAATTACATTACTTCTACGATTCCAACAACAGTAGATTGTTTCCTCTTTTGTTCCCTTTGCCCATTATCTCATAAAAAAACATAGCAGCTTTCCCATCAAGGTTTTGTGGCCTTAATTAATCACATAAGGTATATATTTCACAAGAAAAGGTAAATACTTACCAGTTGTGCTTGGACATCCAAGCTAAGGGGATGGTGAGAACCTGCAGGGTGTGAGGTGTCCTGAGGCTGAGGTGGGATATCTTTTGCCACATCCTTCATCACATGTTTCAGATGCACCATTCTGCACTGGTGGTAGGTAACAGGTGGCCTATGGGCCTGTGCAGCTTTTTTTGTAGATTTTTATATTTCTAATAAATTTTTGCAGTTCTTCAGTCAGAGGACTGTATCATTTAAGGATTGCTTATGTCTGCCTAGAAACCAGAGAGAATAAGCACATACAACTGATTTAAATAGGCCTATGGTGACAATGTAATTAGGCATTCAGGCCATAGTTGCCATTTTTTATTTACTTATTTAGTGTCTATCATCTCTTTAGAAATCCTCAGTTCTTTACTGCTTCATTAAATGCTGCAGTCTCCTCCCAGCTCCCTCCCATCTCTATTGAGATAGATTGGACAGATCCTGTTAGCTTTCTCCTGGTGATGATGGGGACCGAAAAGTCATTTAAACGTATTTGGCAGGCCATATATCTTAATGCTACCCAGTAATAATTCAACAGAAAAAAAATCTCATGACTGCAGGCTAAATGAAATGAAATTAGGGCTTTGGGCTCCCTGGGGGCCAGAATCCCCTTGTCTTACTTGATGTAAATGAGATGGGCATTTGAGCTGTGTGATCAAGATGGAGAAATTATGTTCAGGGTTCGTCACTGGAGAGATGTTGTCTGAAGCTCTTTCAGGTGGGCAAATATGCAGAAAGACTTGCAGAAAGAGGTGCCTCAGTGACCCAAAGTGCTGATGGCTGTGTGCAAACCCTCCGGGAGATGCCAGCCACACCCAGCAAACTGTAAAATCTACTTTTCCAGCAATGAAAGTAAAGGAAAGAAACCAAAAGCAAATAGGGATGACAGGCAAGGGTGTTTCCATTCTAGGAAAAAATCAAACATGTTGTTCATCACTGCTGTTGCAGGGGGAGCACCTGAGGTATAATTAGGGCACAGACATTTTTATTACTGTGCCATCAAACCCTGACCAGGGAGATTTAAGACATTATTGTGGGAGGTAGCAGTCAGTGTAGTCAAAGAAGCATCTAACCTCAGTGAAGAAATAATCTAAGCTCCTTCCTATAATAAAGTTTATTTTCCCAGCATTAAATAAAAGGGGAGGATGTGTATCTGGGGTGGGAGCCATGCCACTCCCAGCACGCTCCGTGCTGCTACCTGCTGTCACTAAGCTTTTGTTTCAGCTCTGAACTCTCCATAGCAGCAACTTCTTCTGGGTTGCATTTATTTGCCTGAGCCACACAAATCCTGGGGTTTTAATACCCGGCTTGTGGTTTATACATAGTTCAGGCTGGATGCCTGTGCCCAGACGGGCACAGAAGGGAACCAACTGCCCAAAGCACTGGGGACTTCTTGGCCAGATATTTAAAGGTTGATAACCTTATGTGCATCAGAATTTTAGCTTGGAGCCCCAGTTTTGTGTGTCAGGTGTATTATAGGCAGCCCAGCAGCACAGTGAATGTCAGGGGCTTGCGTTCTTCAGGCAGGTGCTGCCCTGAATCAGGGCTGGCATCCGTCCATCCATCCCCATAGGCACAAGCCCAAAGAGCATAATTTGATTCATTGATGCTGTTTTGAGGTGTTTAAATGCAAAGGGACATGTAACATCACTGGACTGGCAATGCTATTGGAGTCAGTGGAGTTTTTCTGGTGTGCAGCCAGTGTCTGTCTGGAATGGACACAGGGCTGCCATGCTGACTGTGACCAATAGATGGGAAGCACCCATGGCCACCACACAGCTGTCATGGGCAGTGATGTCAGGTAGTCTCTTCCATGCTTCTTTTTGCTGCTGTTAACTGATTTCCAGTTTTGTGTTGTCAACATGTGTTCTCCTCCTTCCATTAAACTCTCACCCCATCACTGTGTTCTCTTGGCTTCAGCAGTGATTTGGTTGCTGTTTAAGGATTTGATCCACTTGTTGAAAGCTCCGTGACAGAAAATCCCAACTGTTTCCAGGCATCAGATCTGATGTCAGATTCTGCAAAATTTCTTTTACAAGGGTTTGTGTGGTTGTAAAAAAAAACCAGCAAAAACAACATGAAGAAAACCACACAAGCAAAACCCTGAAATTAAAATGACAGCAGAAGAGAACAAGGGTGCTAGAGAAGACATCTCAGCTCTGTTGCCATTTTAGAAACTTCATTATCCAGTTAAGGCTTTTGATATTGCTATTGATTTCACATAGAAGATACTCAAGTGCTACAGGGATGTGACTCGTATAAAACCCGAAGACAGATCACTGCAAAAATATAATAAGATGGTGGTTACAGCTTACATTTTTGGTGAAAACTGCCACTAACAGAATTCTGTAATGAAAATGTTCCTTAAATGAATTATTATTCCAGAATTTTCTGATTAATATAAATCCCCTATTATGTCATACTACAATTAAATTAGACAGGATATTATTTTATGTGAGATTTTAATTAACTAAACTGGAATTTGGCCAAGTAGTCATAATTTATACCTGGATTCTGAGAAAATGTATGAGGGTTTTAATATTTATAGTTGGTTGAGGACTACCCAAGTTTCACATTAATCCAGATGATATTTTGCCTTTCATTTGCTGCTAATATTGTAGGACTGATTTAGGACTTCTTTGTGACTCCTACCTTCAAACTTTACTTTCTTTCGAGTATTTCTGTGTCTGTGAAATGTCACCTACACATTTATTTAAGGGGGTAAAATTTCAGCCAAGTTAATTTTTTGGGGTGGTAAAAGTAAAAAGGTAACAGCCCTGGCACAGGTTGCCCAGGGAAGCTGTGAGTGCCCCATCCATGGACTTGTTCAATGACAGGCTGGACAAGGCTTGGAGCAACCTGGGATAGTGGAAGGTGTCTCTGTCCATGGCAGGGGTGTTGGAATGAGATCATCTTTGGGGTCCTTTCCAACCCAAGGATTCTGTCACTCTGTGTCTTGCACATCTGGGATGATGGTGTACACCTGAGTACGCAGTGGAGCCGTGCAGGGAACCGGCCCAGGAGAGAGAGTGCTTTGAGTCAGGGAGAGAAAAAAAGATACCTGGAATCAATACTTTTTGATTTAGGCTTCTATTTTATAGGATTAAAAATGTTTCATGAGTGACCCAGAGGAAGAATGTAGACTGGAGGCAAAGTAAAAATTATTACTGTATCTAATAACTTCCAGATGTCTAGCAATATTTTGAGTACAAGGGTAAAGTGCCAGTTTCCAAGCATTATATATTATCAGTTTCAAAGTGGGGTTTTGATTTTGGCTTGTTGCTTGATTATGGGTTTTTTTTTTAATTGATGCAAACAGTCTTTGCTGGAGAACTTTCAAAATATCTGCCTTTTTTCTTAGAGATTAATAGCTTATAAAAAATATTTTTAGTAGCAGGGAAATGGGAAGAACACAGTGTATTTTGCAACGTAGTTTTAAATCATTCTAGTCACAGGTTTAACACTTACAAAAACCGGATCTTTTATATAGGAGTATAAATTGCTGCACAAGGTATTTGGACCATTCTGTTCTTACAGCCTGGCAAGCTATTTATGGAGCTTTACAGGACTTAATGGATTTGTCATGGACTTAACATTAGTAACAGCCTAATGTAGTTCAAAGTTGTCCATCCTCATGGTAGTTTTATTTCTTTGCTGGCTCTGCAAGGATTTACTTTGGGTGCTTGGGGCTGTAAGGAGGGAGGACCTCTCCATTGTGGCAGTGGAGGGAAAAAAATTCTTGAAAATTCTAATGTTTGCGAGAGTTTTCTGATAGTATAAAAGTAGCACTTTGTGTAGTCCTGGAATAGGATTACCTGGGTGGAAAGGCCTATAGTTTCATTGTAAGACAGTAGTAAACATGACAGGTCAAAGCCATGAGATCCGTTATGCACAGCAACTCATTACTATCAACACCAAAGTCATGAAATCACGGAACTGCTTGGGTTGGAAACGATCTTTAAAGTTCATCTCATTCCAACCCCCCTGTCCTGGGCAGGGACACCTTCCACTATCCCAGGTTGCTCCAAGCCCCATCCAACCTGGTCTTGTTGTTTTATAACCTCACAGAAAAAAGAAAAATTAACGAAGACAATATTCAAAAATTAACAACAAAAAAACCCTCCAAAATGTTAAACTCATCAGCATATATTTCTTTAGATCCCAGTGAATAAAAACCTATTGGTTATTTCTCTGTCTTTAATAAAAGCAAATCCCTTTTCTCACCTGGCAGCTGTCAGCAATGGGAACTTAACCCTTCAGATTATCATTTATTGAATCTTGAAGAAATTGAATTCTTCATTGTGTGTGTCAGCTGTAGTTTACTAGAACACTTCTGTCCCTCCAGGAATGGGCTGATTGCTGTAAACAGATAATTGATTTAGTCTTAAATTTTAGAAATTCAGATACAGCCCTGGAGCCTGTGTCTTCAACCTTTCCTTTCAACATTTTTGTGGAATATATCCTACTATGACTATATAGCATTAAATGCCGATCACCCATAAACCAGATCTAATTTAAAAGAAGAAAGTATATTTTTTAATTTGAAAAAAGAGGATTTTTTACAAATTGCATTACCCTTTAACCTTTTCTCTCGTAATATCCATACCTCTTTATGCAAATGTACAGTTGGTGTCATCTTGCTTCTGTGTGCAACCCAAACATCCAAACTTCTTCTCAGTCTGAAAGGTCAGAGATCTTTTCGGAAGAGACAGGTTTAATTTTCCACCTCTTACTTCCATCAGACTCAGCTGGGTGTTCCTTGTGCTCCACATTTGGGTGTTATCGTGTAGTGGGGTTTATTTCTGATACGCAACAGCAGAATCCACGTGTACTTGGCATTGCTGGCTCTGACCCCTCCTGTCACACCCTTTCTGGAGACTGTCCCAACTGTGAGCTAGTGTGTATTTACTCATGGGTGCATCGCTTGATCACTTGACAGATGCTACAAGTGTGCACCACTTAGAGGATCCCACTGTTCCCAGTTCATCACTGCATAGGTGCTCACTCTCTTCCCAGGTCGTCCGCCCTGTGGAAAATGCCACAGTACGTAACTACAAATATCTTGAAATTCATTACCTGATATAATTAGTGGGATTGTTAGTTCCTTCTGTGGATGGCACAAATGTGAACTATTTCCGACAGGGTGATCACATCCACTGCACTACACACAGCACTGGGCTGTTTGTAATGCCCTGATTCAGTGGAAGATAGTATTTAATAAGCAGCGTGTGGGGTTCTTTTACAAATATTTTACATGAAAGAAAATGACTGTGAAGCTGCAGGAAAGGAAGCTTAGAAGCATTGTTACATTAGAACTGAAAACTAGATAAAGATTCAAATCCTGTCTCATTGAACATGACACCATCCTTCTTTACTCTTTAACAATTGTGAGAAATAAATGTTGTGGCAGTAGCTTGCATAGTGTGAGAAATCTTGTAAGATTAAGAGAAGGTGGTTAGTAGAAATCCCAGCAGGAACGTATTCTTCCCAAGTTGCAAAGGGATTTATGAGGATGAGAGGAAGGAGCAGAGCTGGATGCTCTGTGGATCAATTAAAGGGCTCAGCATCTGTTGCTGGGAGCTGCAAAAGGACCAAGTGGTGCCTCACAGGACATTTGCAGAGATTTCTTTCTTGGAAAATGAGGATAATTATACATTTCTTTTAGAGCAGTTCAGCCTGTGGTTTTCAGTAGGAGATTGAATGTCACTGTCTGATGAGCAAACACATCTTCTTATGTGTCATTTCTGTTGATAAAGCCATATCCATTTCTGACATTGAACCACTTGACTGTGCCAAGAACTTTGATGGCCAGCACTTTCTTCTCCGACTCGGCCGCCACGGTTGTGGCGGCAGTGGCCATGCCGGGGACCACCTCGGAGTGGTGGTGAGAGAGAAGTCAAGGATGGGGTCACAGAAGGAGGACAACTTCAGCAAGTGCACGGGAATCCTACCTACCATCCCTGCTATCGCAGAGTGCCCCCTTGCCCATGCCCCGCCCTGGCGACTGGAGAGGCTGAAAACAAGGAGAAAAGAGTCGTGATGCTATCATGCATTGGCGGCTGGCTTTTGCTGTTTTGGGCATACCTTCCTCTGTGAAAACTGACAATGTCCCTGCCTACGTCTCTGAGAAGACGCGGCAGTTTTTGCAACTGTGGTTTGTGACACACAACTTTAGTATTCCTCATTCTCCCACTGATCAAGCTATTATCGAGCCTGCTCATGATCTTTTGAAACAAGTTTTGGAAGAACAGAAGCGGGGAAAAACTGTGAGTAAGTGCTTTATGTCACGTCCGCCTCAACAGCGACAACTGATCAGGGAATTGACAGTTTAGGAAAGATGTTTTCTGACATCTAAGAACAGGGGGTGTGCAGGGACCCTCTGTTTTGGAGAGAAGCATCATGTGATTTTGTACACAGAGCTGTAACAGCCCGTACCTGGTAAACAATCAGGCAGCACAGGAGTCAGAGTCTGTCACATGCCTTTGCTGAACTATCAGTGTTGGGTTTTTGTCTGTGCTAGACAGGAATATCTAATACAGGGCTGAGCAGGGGAGAGAGAAAACATAATCCTGAAGAGAAAAGGTTAAATGATAGTGGCTGGCATTGGACAGGGTATTCTGAGACTAGTGCTCCCCTTGGGGTTTTTTGGGGTAGTGTTGTTTGGTTTATTGGTGTGTGCTTAATTGTACTGCACTGTATTCCCTACTGGCACAACACTGGAGACCGAAGACTCCTACTCTGAGATGACTGGTGAGATCTCAGCTTTTCTGAGATTTCTTTTTCCATCTCTGTGTTTTTCCTCCTGGCCTCCTTTGGACACCAAAAATAGTTACTGTGATGGGGGAAAAAATGTGGTTTAAACCTCTTTTGTTGAATCACGAAGAAGATTGATTGTGTTATGTGAGGACCAGCAATGGAAGTTATAAGTTCTGGGTTTCTGGATGTCTAAATTTACGCTTAGGATGCTCTATAGCCAGCTGCAGCGCAGTAATATCTTTATACATGTATATATATTTATATGTATATGTATTTGTGTGTGTACATTTTTATGGTACTTTAAGAATTCATAATATTAATACAGCAATCCTCCATATTATTCCAAGTCAGCCTGTTTAAACCTTCTACACAAACATGGATCTATTTGCAAGTGTCTGTATCACATGTTCTGTTAGAAACTTTGGTGATGTAGAGGCAAGAGCTCTGCAGACAGACCCAAAGCACTCTCTGGCAGTCTGGTGGCATTGTCATTTCATAAATGAAGTACTGCAGAACTTGTAGAAAGAAATTGCTTTTTGCTTTGGTAAGGAGTTCTTTGCCAAGTATGGATTGCAGACTGTTTTCTCCTCCTCATCTCAGCCCTGATGCTGAGAGCCTGCAGTGTAACCCACAACTACTTCCTCCCTACTCATTCATCCCAGGACAGTACCACTGCTGTAGGACCCTGTGTGTTTTTCTTATCTCATGAGAAACATTGTCATTTAGGGTAAATATTGTGCTGTTGCTAATGGGTTTAAAATTCATCTCAAGTTTTCCAATTACATATTTCATTTATTTCACGAATGTGAAATGAAACTGCAGAGAGCAGAGCTGTTCACAGGCATGCACTGAGTTGGAGAAGGTTTTACTTTTCCATTTTCCATTTAAACCCACAAATAATATTATTGAAATGAAAGTTGTTCTTGTTTACTGTGAGGCTGAGATTGTGACATGTACCTACCCCTACTGTTTTATGTACAAGGTAAAAAAACGATGGTCCCTAATGGCCTATCCAAGTTCTGACCTTAGGTGAAGACTGGTTACGTGTTTGGGAGTTGTTTTGCAGACAGGAATACTCTGCAACGAACAACCTTTGTGTTCTTCTCAAGATCATGGGTGTATGTCCATTTTTTCTTGCAACCTGCCTGGCTCTGCCTGCCATGCTGTTTCTTACTGTAGCATAGTTATTGAATTAATTTTATATATAGTTTTGAAAACCAGAACATCTTGCTGGTCCTCACTCTTTGCTCCAGGGAGAGTTAGAGGACAGCACCACATGATACAGATCATGTTGTCACGTGCATTTAAACATTCAAAAAGGACATAAATACCTGATGGAAGTTCAGAAGCGTGAGAGCAGATTTTAAGTGGCTTCTCAGTGGGAGATGGAGATCTGCTTGGGCCTCCCTGAAGTTTCATAAAAATCCAAATGATGTTAAAAAATAAATGTTAATAAATAGCCAAATGTCACGATCCACTAACACGAGCGGGGGTCGTGATGGTTCGTTATCCTGATCTCAGAGTGCAAAAGAAAACACAAACGGGGAAAAGTTTTATGCTTAATCAAAACAGTGCACTTTTATTGAGTGCCAACAACACAATTATGCGATAGAAGAGGGGGAGAGATACAAGGAAACAAAGGATAGAGAAAGAAAGAGGGGAGGGTTAATAGCTACCAAC
>VZTG01010008.1:97567-112016 GCA_013397845.1 Melanocharis versteri | reverse complement strand
CAGGTTTTATTATTCCAGTGCTGGGCTGACCTCAGCGTGAGCTGTTCAATATGGGTGCTCTGTTGGGATGGAGCCTGTGCCCTGTGCTTGTGCCTGGTATGGTGGGAATGAGCCTGAGCTCAAAGAGCATCACCCACTGGAATGAAAGAGTTTTCGGGGGATGTGGGTCTGTTGAGCTGAGAGAGAATCTCCTGAAAAACCCAACATAACCACCCACCCTGCTCTTGCTTTGCAGGCGGCAGCTGCGTGCACTCGGAAACATCGAACCACATTTTGAGCTGGAGTCCCCTCATTCTTCAGCCTGTTTCCAAGGACTGTAAGGAAAAACCAGGATGGAGTTCATCTGGAGTCACCCTAAATGGTTCTGGGGACCTTTGTCAGCTCCAGCTGCGGGAAACCTGAGGCAGTGACCGTTGTCCCCACTTAATGCCAGGAACTGCACCGCAGCACCGCTGAAAGGGAGTCACGGGGGGATGTTAATTATAACAGAGAGAGTCACTATTTATTTTTTGTAGTAGTGTCATATGAATGTATCTTGGTTTCAAAATGGTTGCCTTTTTATATTATTTATGCCTTGAAATCCCTTTTTTGTTGTTTTTTTTTTCTTCCCCCACACACCACAAAACTAGCCTGGTTATGTGTATAAAAAAAGAATTGTAATAATATAAAGAATGAGGATGGGAAATGTGGAGTGTGTTTCCGTGACAATTTACCAGCGGGACAAGCACTTCTGAGGAGCCCGAGAGAGGGATTTAAGCAGGTCTGAAATGACCAACAGCTGCCATCTCCCTGGCAGCTCAGTGACATGGTACTTGAACCCTCCTTTCCATGAACACCTCCTGGCCTTTTTCAGTTTCTCTGGGAAGATCCCAATGAGGAAACAAGAAGATTAATACAAAAAATGAGCCTCGGTTGAGCCTGTCCTGTGCAGCTGGAAGCAGAACTTGAGTCAGTGACTGTGTCTTCAGGTACACAATAACCCATATATCTGCAGAAGTACAGGTGGAAATCCAGCCTGTCTCACTTTTCCACTTGCAGAAGACAAAATCCAGTTCAACTCTTGGTTTGGGGGATTACCAATAGTTTGGATAGCTCTGAAATCAAACCAGTTGTGGTGAAGCAGCTCCCACCAGCCCTGGGCACAGCTGTCAGGAACCCGCCTCTCCCGGACACAGCACGATGGAGGTGCTGCAGCCTTAACTGCAGGGCTTGGGTGGGTGTTTTAATTTTTCCCTTCCAAATTTAATCCCAGTAAATAAACCAAAGCAGTGCTTGCAAAGCACTCCCTCCCCCCACACGAGTCACAGTGCAAAGCCCCAGAAATGAAGCACAATTTACAGTTATGGCTGCCCCGAGGTGACACGTGTGCAGCCCAGAGCAGCGTGTCCCTGGCCAGGCTGGGAAGGGAGGGAGCTGTGCCAGCCTGGCTGCAGCTGCTCCAAAGCCCAGGGGAGCTCAGAGCTACTGCTGCAGCTTGGCCAGCCACAGGGTTTGGGGAGTGATGTCTGTGCGAGGAGGAAGCCCCTGAGATCTGCTCTGGTAGCAGCAGCTCCGTGGGTTGTTCCGAGTGTTGGGATGGGGGTTTTTATGTTTTACAGAATCCCAGAACAGTTTGGTCTGGGAGAGACCTTAAAGCTCATCCAATCCCACTCCCAGCCATGGGCAGGGACACCTTCCACTATCCCAGGTTGCTCCAAGCCCCATCCAACCTGACCTTGGGCACTTCCAAGGATGGGGCAGCCACAGCTTCTCTGGGCACCTGTGCCAGGGCCTCCCCACCCTCACAGGGAACAATTCCTTCTCCATATCCAATCTAAACCTGCCCTCTGGCAGTGTGAAACCATTCTCCCTTGTCCTGATACTATCTGCTTGTATAAGAAGTCCCTCTCCCTCCTTTTTATAAGCCCCCTTTCAGGTACTTGCAGGCCACAATGAGCTCTCCCCAAAGCTTTCTCTTCTATTGCATTATTTGTGGTTATATTTTTTTTTTTTGCCTTTTTTTTCTAGGGTTGTGCATCCTCCCAGCTAGAGCTACGTTATTCCAAAGTTCTCTGCACACCATGGACTTCACACCTGTGGGCTTTGGCTGCCATGTACCCCAGAGCCACCACAGATCTCCCTCCTCCCTTTTTGTTTATCTCATCCTCACAGCCTGGATTTTCCCTTCACAGGACCTGCTGCAGGGCTTTCCCCTTTTCCAACTGAGATTGGCAGGCAAGTGGTTGGGATTTACCCCTGGCTGCTTCGTTTTCCCCAAACACTGAAATTTTACCATGGTTTTGAACAACCTTGCTTAAATCTCCCCTGTATTGTGGGCGTGTCACATAAAGACGCTCGGTTTTCCAGAGAAGCTGTAATATCCCTTTGGAATGTTATGTGTTTGGAAGTGATGGTTTTGCGGGGGCTTTGGGTAGGGTTTGTATTTCTGCGGGTGGTTCGATAAAGGGATCAGTGCTGCTTTATGGCTGCTGTGGGGATTGATACCCTGTGGGCACTGATCAAGTTTGGTTTGTGTTGCTTGATACTTCCCAATGGGTTATTATTAACCAAATACAGGAGAAAATGGCCCAAGGTGCCCTTGTTTCCACACACATCAGAAGATGAGGACTCAGGAAAGCTGGGAACTGCCTGACACTTTCCTTGGACCCTGCTTCCCTTCGTGCTTGCACCAACGCAGGGAAAAACCATTTCCAATCCCTATTTGTAACCTCCTGCATTTTGGCCTGAAAGTGAGGAGTTTGGGGTGAAGATGAGGCCCCTTCCCACAAAAAGCTTTGTGGCTGTTTCTGCACCACAGAAACCTCAGCAGAGTCCCAAAGCAGCATCCCCAGTCGATGCCAGCCCTGGGCCTGAGAGCAGTGCTTCAGCCCTCAGGCTTTTTTTCTGCCATCGGTGAGAAACTATTTATTGTAGCCTAAATATTTATTTTAGCTCCAGCAGTAACTGCAGGCCCGGGGCTGAGCCGGAGGGGCTTTCGCCGGGTGCCGCATTTGGAGCCGGCTGCCTCCCAGCCCGACGCGGCACAGGTGGGTGCTGCCGTCCCGTGGTGTGGAAGAGAGGAGGAAAGGCAAATAAAGAGCAAAAGCCGGGGCGGTCACGGTGTCGCTGTCACGGTGACGGTGACATTAACTGGCGGGTCATCGGTGGTGCCTGGTGCTGCCGAGAGCGGCTCTGCAAGGGGTGGGGGAGCCCGAGTGCCACCAGGCGGGTGCTGGGTCAGCGGGGCAGGTGGCTCAGCCCTCAGCTCGCCCCGGTACCTGCTGCCGTGCTGGGGGCAGACGAATCTCCCTGTGCCGGTGCTGCTTCGGCACCTGCTGCCGTGCTGGGGGCGGACGGCTCTCCCTGCGCTGGCCCTGCTTCCTCCTCCCCGCCTGCGGCTGCCTCGGCATCCTCCGCTGTGCCCACGGGTTCCTGGGCGCCAGGTCCAGCCCTGGGGGACACGCGGGGTCTCGCTGGTGCCCGGGCACGGGAGCAGTGGGGCAGAGGGATTTGGGCACTCACGTGCGGAAGAGCAGGTCGTGCAGCCCTGGGGAGACAGACGGGTGCGCGGTGGGGGTGTCAGGGGTCGGGCTGTGGCCCCCGATGAGCCCCCCCGGCCCTGGCACTCACGTGGGAGGGTCTCCCGGTGGCGGGCGATGCAGTGCACGGCCAGGAGTGATGCTGCGGTGGCCACCAGCATCCCTGCCACCGCCGCCCCCGTCACCGCCGGGTAGGCCTCGAAGGGAGGCTCGGCTGGAAGAGAGCAGAGGGAACATGGCAGGCAGCGGGGACGGGCAGAGCCCAGCAAGGCCAGGGAAGGTGCGAGCCTGTGCCTGAAACCTACTGACGGCTGCTCACACTCGGCTCCTCAGCTCCACCGGGACGGAAACGCTGCCCTTCTGCACTCAACCCTCGCTCTGCCCCCACGGAGCAGCAGCCCCTGCCCACTTCACCTGGCGTCTGCACCTCGGAGGGGTGCCCGGCCGTGCGGTGGTTGACGGCCAGGACGCGGAAAGCATAGAGCACCGCGGGGTCCAGCCCCCCCAGGCGCCGGTCGCGGGAGTGCGGCTCGATGTCGCCGGCGGCTGTTTCCCAGGGGCTGGGGGTCTCCCGGAGGGGCTTCTTGGTTTGCCGCCGCTGCACCACGAAGCCGGTGAGGTTGCCGGCGCCCTCCGTCCGCCACTCCAGCCGCACCTCGGTGCGCGCCCGCGTGTACCGCAGCTTACTGATGGTGACGTTGGGGGGGGCCGGGTACCCTGCGGCGAGATGGCACCCGGCAGGAGGGGCTTGATGCCCCCAGCCCACCCTCGATGCCCCCAGCCCAGCCGTGCCCCTCCCAGGACTCACGGTCCACGCGGAGGCGGACGGGGAGGCTGGCAGTGCCCACGGCATTGGTCGCGGTGCAGCGGTAGATCCCACTGTCCCCCGGCCACTCAGCGTCCCGGACGGTGAGGTTGACCCACGCTTCTCCCTGCTCCAGCCGGTACTTGGCCAGCCCCGGTGTCACCTCCCGCTCCTTGGGGTCGTACCAAGCCACCGTGGCACCGAGGCTGGCACTGCTGCCACGTTGCCGGCACGCGAGCTGTGCCTCGCCGCCCTCCAGCACCGCCACCTCGCTCTCCGCCTCCAGCTCGGGGACCTCTACTCGGCGAGAAGGGGGGACGGTACCGGCAGGGACGTGCCACCCCACCGAGGCACGGCGGGGGCGCTGGGGATGGCTCCGGCTTACCCAGCCGCAGGCGGCACTCGGCGGCAGCGGCCCGCAGCGGGTGCGCGGCCACGCAGGCGAACTCCCGGCCCCCCAGGCTGCCGTCGGTGCTCAGCACCAGCACGGCGGTGGAGGGTGCGGGGTCGCCCAAGGCCCGGCCCGCACTGTCCCGCCAGCGCAGGGTGACGAGCGGCGTGCCCCCCTCCCAGCGGCACCGCAGCATCACGTACTCGTCACCCTTGGTGGCCGCCGCCGCGCAGGTGGGGCTGCCAGACGGGACCCCTGCGGGATGGAGCGGCGTCAGGGTGGGGCACTGCCACGCTGTGCCAAAGCCCCCCCCAAAAGGAGACACCCCCCCCCCCAACCCAGGGCGTGGGGGGTTTGGCAATCCCGGCCGTGCCACGGCGTCCCCCGTTTTGGAGCAAGCTGGAGGTGCTGAAGGTCCCAGGAAAGGCGGCAGCACCCTGGAGTGCCCATCTCATGGTGTGGCCATGGCACGGGGTCATTGCAGCTCTGCTGTGACCCCACGGGGTCAGAAGGGGGGTTGGGGGGGCAGATGGGCCCATTGTCACTCACACAGGGTGGTCCCACATGCAGCCCCCAGTGGCAGCGCGGGGTGGGAGGCCAGGCAGGAGAAGGAGCTGCCGTTCCTGGTGGCTGCCCCTGACTGGATCCTGGTGGCCATGGAAAAACTGGTGCCCATCAACCCCTCTTCCTCCTCCTCCTCCTCCTCCTCCTCTTCCTCCTCCTGGGGGCCCACCCAGCGCAGCCGGGCCTGGGGGAAGCCGCCCAGCCAGCGGCACCGCAGGGCCACATCCCGCTGGTCATCGGAGGCCAGGGCAGAGCAGCTGGGGCTCCCAGCTGGTGGATCTGCAGGAGACCATCGGCACTGGGGGCCAGTGTGGGTTTCCCCCCAGCCCCACCTCAAACTGCCCCTCACACCCACATCCTCACCAGGGAGCTGTGCAGGTCCATCTCACCCCGTGGGGACCTACGGCCCCCCCCGCGGGGCTACTTACAGTAGACAGTGAGGACGATGGTGGCCTGGGTGCGGGTCTGCAGGTGGCTGTTCTCGGCCAGGCAGGTGTATGTGCCCGCCTGGGCGCGGGCGATGGCAGTGATGACATAGGTCTGGCCGATGTGCACCTGGGAACCGTTGTGCAGCCAGACGTAGCGGCTGGGGGGGTTGGAGGGAGCCAGGCAGCTCAGCACCACGTCCTCCCGCTCGCCCGCCGAGAAGCCCCCCTGTTCGGGGGAGAAGGGCTCCACACGGATGGCCGGCTCATCGGGGCCATCTGTGGGGACACGGGGCCCTTTAAACAGGGTCGTCCCCACAGAGGGGACACAGCCCTCCCTGGGGCTTCCTCCCACGGGTGGGAAGCAGGGCAGCAAACCCCCCTTAGAAAGGGGACTGTGAGCGCACCATGATGCACAGTGTCTACGGGTGCATCGTGGTGGCAGCCCACACAGTGGCCACGGTGGCTATAGAGACATTTTGCTGGTGGGGTGTATGACGGCCATCAACAAATCAAAGTAACAATGAGCCATACTATGGTGGCCACAGAGACATTGTGGTGGCCACGGAGGCATCACCGTGGCAGGATACATGATGTCCATGGATGTTCCATGAAGCTATGGACATACCGTGGTGGCAGGGTGCTCCGTGGCCATGGACAGACCACGGAGACATTGTGGTGGCCACAGACATGCCATGGATGTCACCAGCCCCGAAGATGCCCCCCGAGCTGGTGGCACCCGAAGTGGGTGGCACCCTGGGCACTCACAGACGATGTCCAGGTAGACGGGGTCGCTGGTGTGGTTGTTGACCTCGTTGCGCACGGTGCAGATGTACCAGCCCGTGTGGCTGCGGTTGGCAGGTGTCAGCTGCAGTTCCGCCCCGGAGCCCCCCAGCCCCGCGGGGGTCACTGAGGGCCCCCCCCGGGGCTCCTGGTGCTGCCAGGAGAAGCTCAGCGGCTCTGTCCCCTCCCGCACGGTGCACGTCAGGGCCACCGCTGCCCCCTCCGCTGCCGCCGCTGCCGTCGGCCGCACGAAGGGCTTGGAGACGGGCACTGGGGGCACCGAGTGTGAGCGGCCCCACAGACATCAGAATGCCCCAGGGCCCACCCATCTCCGCGGCCCAGATGGGTTGTTTGGCTAGCAAAGTGCCATAGCAGCCAGTAGGATGGCTAGTGAGGACATGCAGGCTAGTGAGGGGCGCTCTGGCTGTGGGCGTGGGTACTAGCTGGGGTAGCTACTGGGACCAGTTTGGGGTGGTGGGATGCTCAGGTGGCCAGGACAAGGAAATGAGGGTGGCTAGTGAGCTGCTATGTTGGCTAGTAGGGGGCTGCACTAGTTAGAGGCAAGGGAGGTTTGCTGGCTAATGGTGTGCTGTGCTGGCTAGTGGGGCTCTGGGTTGGCTGATGAGTGCTATGGTGGCTGGTGTTGAGCTACCTTGGCTGGTGAGAGGCCATATTGGCTATTGGTGTGCTGTGTTGGCTAGTAGGATGTTTTGCTGGCTAGCGGCAGACTAGGTTGGCAAGTAGGGTACTCTGCTAACTAGTGGGGTTGGTGAATGGGGTGCTACAGTTGCTAGTGAACCACCATGTTTGCTAGTGGGACTCTGCATTGGCTAGTGGAGCACTGTGCTGGCTTGTGCTACACTTCATTGACTTGTGGAGCCCTTTGTTGGCTAGAGGGGTGTTTTGTTGGCCAGTGGACGGCTCTGTTGGCTATGGGGCAAGGGGCTGGGCTTGGCCGCGATCTAGGCGAGTGTGATGCTGGCTGCTGCTGGCCAGCAGGGCCCCTCAGGTTGGGCACGGCCAGGGACTTACCCAGGACGCGCAGGAGGACGGCGGCGTAGCCCACACGGAGCCGGCCCCGCTCCGGGAAGAGCCCCTGGCAGAGGAAGCGGCCCTGGGCGGCCACGCGCAACTCCCGCAGCTCCAGCGTCCCGTTGCGCAGCGTCACCCGGCCCAGCATCCCCGTGCCAGGGGCCATGGCCACCTCCCTGCCCGNTCGCACGCCCGTGGCCCGCCATTCCTCGTAGGCCGCCTCGCCGGCCGCCAGCGGCTGCCCTGCGCCGGGGCAGCGTGTCTGTCAGGCCTCCGCTCGCCCCCCGCCCGGGAAACGCGGGGACAGCTCGGTGCTCACCCCCCGCCAGCGCCGGCAGCAGGCACAGGATCCAGGGCCCCCTCCAAGGCGGTGGCGATGCCCAGCCACGCTCCATGGCGCCATGTCCAGCACCGGCACGCCGAAGCAGGGCTGCGCTCTCCAGCACGACCTGCTCTCCGGTTACCCCTAGGTAATTAAGCCCGGCCCTGATTAACTCTTAATTATTTATCAACCTTGCCAGCACAGGGGGAACCCGACGCCAGCGCCGCCTGGGCCCCTGCAATCTCAGAGCTGAGGAGGGGTGCACTTGCTGGGGGAATGGCAGCATCCTTGCATTCCCCTCACGTGGGAATTTAATTCCTGAGCGTTCCCCCCTCCACACACAATTTTTTTTTTGCTGAAGGAGGGGAAAATACACAGCCACTCCCCTGTGATCAAAGCTGGGGGGTTTGGAGCTGGGGAAGCCAGGCAAGGAGCAAGGTTTGATATTTCATCTCCCACTGTCTGCCACGCCCCAGACCATCAAACATTCATTGGGGTGGCTCTGCAGTAACGCAATGCCAGGGGGCTGGAGCGAGCCAGGGGGGATTTGGGGGTGCACATGGTGAGGGGGATCAGGGAACACTCAGCCAAGTCTGGAAAACTACCTGCTCTCTCCCATCTCCCTCACTGTTCCTTTAATCAGAACTCATTGCCTGTTACCAAAATCACACTGTTAAAACCAGATGTGAGACTCTCCACAAAGAGGTTTTGGGGCTTGAAATGCCGCAAAGGGTTAAAGCTGGCTGCATGGAGCTGCAGAGCCAGGGCCAGGCCTGTTCCTGCTACCACCACTTCCAGCTCCTGTTGCCACGCACCTCTGGCTGCACTCTCATCACGTTTTGGTCACTTTTGGTGCCCATTCAGGTCAGGTTTGTACAGAAATTTGGATGAGGAGAGCAGGGGGTCAGTAGCCAACCCAGCAAACGACACCATCGTCAACACTGACCTAATCAAACCTCCCCTGCGATGGCTGATACATTTCAGATGATTTTGGTAAAGAAGGAGCCACCGTGGTGATTACAAACAATTCATTTATTAAAGGTTAACAAAGGCACAAATACAGCCCTGTCCCTGGAGTCCAACTTCTGTCCTCACCCTGCCAGAACCCTGAACACTTGGATTTCAGGCCCCTGGAGTCCAGCCTCTCTCCTCCACCAGTGGGACCATGAACACTTGGATTTCGGATCCCCCGGGGTCCAACCTCTCTCCTGCACTGCCAGGACCCTGAACACTTGGATTTCAGACTCCCCGGGGTCCAACCTCTCTCCTGCACTGCCAGGACCCTGAACACTTGGCTTTCGCTCCGGGATTTGGGATGGCAGCAGTGGATTCCTGCTGCCATCTAGCGAGACAAGGTTCGCTCCAGCCTCTTCTCAGGCAACACAATAAAACTCAACAGCTTCAGGAGGATACAAGAGAACCGGGAAGTTTTCCCCTGTAACTTTTCCTCCTCTTTAGAACTAGAACTTGGATTTGGGAGAACGAATCCCTGCTCCTCACTCAGCTGCAAGCTTCTCCAGCTCGTCCATGTCGTAGGGATCCAGCTGCTTGATCGTGGTCTCTGTAAGAAGGAAAGTGCAATTGCTGGGAGGTGAGTGCAGAGCTCACTCCCCTGAGCTGCTGTCCACACCACCTGAGTTCCCCATGCCAGCTGAGAAGCTCCAGCAGCATTTCCCTCTGCAAGGAAATCAACTGGGAGGAAGTGCAGGGGGAACTGGGTCAGCGGGGAAATCAGCTGGGAGAAAGAGGGAGGGGAACTGGATCAGGGCAGCAGCCAAGGCACGGCAGCAAGCGCAAGCAGCGGCCCCACGGCAGCAGCACGCAGAGCTCAGCCTCTGATGTTCCCCCAATTCCCTGCTCCCACCTCCACAGCCACGCAGGGCAGGGAAGGCTCGTACCCTCCAACTGCAACATCACAACATGAAAAGCACAAGTCAGACCGCTGGGAGGTCATCCTCACACTGGCTCCTTCTGGCCGTGGCTGTGGTTGGACTCATCCACGTGCCAGTTGTTCCAGCTGCTCACTGCTTCTACTGCACGGCAACAATCTTTGCTGGAATGTGTGGCTCGTGTCTTCTCTGCCTGGTGTCTGCCTCAGGCTCACTCACAAATGTCCAAGGACAAGCGGACATTTAAAGGAATCAAGCTGAGTGGCCCTGAGGCCAAAGCTGAGGAAGGGACACCATTTCCTGCCCATCAGAAGGTTTCTGTAACTTTGTTTCCTCTAAAAATCACAGGGAAAACAGGCCCTGGGATTCAAGAAGCCATCGGTGCAGCCCTGGCCTCTGGCAAATCCCATGAAAATCCTCTTGATGTTGACAAGTGACAATCAATTTCTACTCAGGAAAGATTTCCAGTTTCCACAGCTGCCATCTCTCACAGCCAGGGCTGAGCTGAGCCGGGGCACCAGGTCCCCTGGGAAAAGGGCTTGCAAGGAAAGGCAGAAAGAATGTCTGAAGGAGGGAAAAAAAGAAGGTGCTGAGGCATCCTGGGTACTGGTAACATCCCTTGAAAGTTGCACACAACCTCCAGGGCTGTTTCTTGGGAAATTTGCCTGCTGGGGAGCAAAAATCACCCTAAAAGCTACATCTGTCGCCTGCTCCCAGTGAGATGAGCCCTTGGGAGAGGAGCAGCCCAACAAGGTCCATTTGCAAGTAGGAAATGAGTTGGAGGGGATCACGGTCCCAACCCTGCCTCCCAGAGGTGGATCCACACGGATACTCACGGAAATACTCCTCTATCTTGTGCACGAGCTGCACGGTCTCTCTCTGCACCACGCTGAAGGCGATGCCGCGGTGCCCGAAGCGTCCCGCCCTCCCAATGCGGTGCAGGTAGGTCTCAAAATCCGGCTCGCCGTCCTGATCCATGGGGAGGCCAAAGTTCACCACGGTGGTGACCTGCTGCACATCAATCCCTGGAAGAGAGGGAAAGAATCCTCTTGGCATACCTTGTCCCACAGGATCCGCTGCTCAAGCCCACGTGGAAGAGCAGCAGGCCCGGCACATTCTGGGCCATCAGAGGGGTGCTGGGTTTCCCAGGATACCTCTGGCACAGACGTTGGTGGCAATGAGGACCTTCTCCTTGCCCTCGCGGAAGCGCTGGATGACGCTGGCCCGCTGCACCACCGTCAGCTCCGCTGTCAGGATGGCCACTTGGTGCCCGTCCCGGCTCATCTTCGCCGACAGCCAGTCTGCGAGCCTCCGCGTCTGGACACAAGGGGAGAGGCTGAGGCCAACAGTTTCCCTCCAGTGTCCCCTGCCCCTTTTCAGGGGGCTCATGGCAGTTTTCAATACTCCCCTGGGGTCTGCTCCTTTGTTTTGGGGGTCTTGGGAGGAGGCCACTGTGCCCACACTGTAAAATGACCCACTCCTGCTATTCCCAATGGGAGAGGGGCAGTGCAGGGCTCTCCCAGGCCTTACCTGGCAGAAGATCATGACCTGACCGATGGTGAAGCTGCCATAGAGGTTGCAGAGGGCCCTGTACTGCTCATCCGAGCTCTGGCACACCATGAAGTACTGCCTGATGTTGCTCAGGGTGAGCTCCTCCTCGCGCAGCTTGATCACGATGGGGTCTGGGATGATCCGCTCCGCAAAGGCCCGCACGGGTTCCTTGTAAGTGGCTGAGAACAGCAGCACTTGGCAGCTCTTGGGAAGAGCCCTGGGGCAGGGAAAAAGCTCTGTCAGCCCCAGAGAGCAGCTGCTGCCCAGGAGAAGGACAGAAACCCTAATTTAAGCTGATTTTGTGCTGCTTTCAGTGGAAAGGGAAGGGGGCTGACTAGATGGAGAAGGACTTTTTACAAGTCTGGGGTGACAGGAAAAGGGGGGGAATGGCTTCACACTGAAAGAAAATAGGTTTAAATATTAGGAGGAAGTTCTTCCCTGTGAGGATGGTGAGGCCCTGGCACAGATTGCCCAGAGAAGCTGTGGCTGCCCCATCCCTGGAAGTGTTCAAGGCCAGGCTGGAGGGAGCTCTGAACAACCTGGTCTAGTGGAAGGTGTCCCTGCCCTTGGGAAGGGGTGGGAACAAGATGGGCTTTAAGGTCCCTTCCAGCTGAGGTCATTCTATGATTCTGTGATTCAATCCAAGGCCTGTAACAGCTCAAAGGAAAGGTAAACGAGGTTAAATGTCTTCCTGTGTGTCCAGGAGATGCAGTTTTATGGAAAGATGGACCCATGGAGAAGCCTCTTTGGCACCATGAGGACACTCTCACAGCTCTTTGGTGACAGATTCCTTCAAAACCAAAGAAGAGAAGGGAAAGCAGGGAAGCAGGACACCAGCTCTCAGGAATCCTCACCTGTGGATACGGATGCTCTGACAGGAGAGGCCCTGCGTGTCGATCATGATGTCGGCCTCATCCAGCACGAACAAGGATATCTTCGCCAGGTCCAGGACACGTTGTTTGAAGCACCAGTCCAGTGTGGTGCCCGGGGTTCCGATGATGATCTGCTCCTCCAGCACTGTGCCCTTCAGAACTGGAAGGGGGGAAAAGGCATTTGGGTGCCTCCAGGCATGGAGCTCTCTGGTGCTCCGTGTTTTCCCCTGGCTTGCTCTGACTCTGGCTGCTCAGTGATGCCTTCAAAGGGTGATGATGACACTTCCCTACAGCCCTGGGGTGTGGGAACCAACCCACTCATAGGGAAACATCCTATGAGAAAAGGGAGTCTGGAAGCAGCCAGTGATGGTGGAAAAGCCTCCTCAGCAGGAGAGGGAGACAGACACTATTTTATTGCCCTTCATGGAGGTCTGGGCGATCCCTGGCAGCTCCAGGCTCTAAGAGGGGATCCCTGTGCCCCCTTCCCATTTCTGGAGCAGTGCCGGCAGCTGTGCCGGGCTGGACTCACCTCGGTTTCCCCGGACAGCGTAGTTCACCTTGATGTCAGTGCAGAATTTCCCAATGGCCCGCACCACCTGCCCGATCTGCAGAGCCAGCTCGTAGGTGGGAGCCAGGCAGAGGCACTGGCAGGAGAGCAGAGGAAGGAGCTGTCAGGCCTGGGATGGGATATGCTGGGCAGGGACAGCAAGAGGAGCACAGGAGCATCCCACAGCACTGAGGCGCAGGGGACGGGCCAGCCCAGCACGGTTCGAGGTTCAGGAGCTGGGCTGTGTTCACAGCTCCAGCCAAGGGGGCAGAAGGAAGCTGCTGCTGCTATTTTTGAGGAGGAAATTCCTCTCTCGGAAGCGTGGTCCAGCTCGTTCCCGTGCCTTAGTTCAGTCACGCTGTCCATACACACAAGAGGAGATCTTACATGGCTGGAAACAGCCAGCAAAGCTGGTTCTGCACCCAGAGACGGGACTGGGAGTATCTGACCACCAGAAACCAGCAGTGTCTGCAGCTGCTCTTCAAAACTTCAATTCCAGGATAACTGAAGCCTGGATTGATCTACTCTGGCAAGTCAAAGCACCTCCCTGTGGTGGGCACCGTGCTTTTGGTCCTACCTGCCACTGTGATGGGCCCTGGTGGTTTATCATCCCACTCCAGTGGGTAAAGTCACACAGGAACAGGGACAAAGCCCAGAGCTCTGTCCCCGGCAGTGTCCTGGGCGCTTTGGCCAACCCCTCCTGCAGCAGCTCTCCCTGTCCTGCGTTACCTGCGGGTATTTCTCGTTGGCACTGGCTCTGCTCAACATGGCCAAGACAAAAGCTGCTGTTTTCCCTGTCCCTGACTGGCTCTGGGCAATCAGATTTTGGGGCCTGCAAGGCAAAAGCAGCTTAGTGGAGTGCAGGGGTCGGGGTGTTCCTGCGTGGCACCACAGTGCCGGGATGCCGCGAGGAGCCGGGGCTCTGCTCTGTTCCTACTCACGGGTATGCCAGCATGAGCGGCAGAGCCTGCTCCTGGATTTTGGATGGTCTGTTGAAGCCCATCATATAAACCCCCTGCAGGAGCTCCTTCTTCCTGTGGAAACAAAGCATCCCAAGCGCCCGTGTGATGGAGGGTGGCGGCGCTGGAGCCTGGTGGGGCTGGGGGCTGTGGCAACTCACAGGGGCAGCTCCTCGAAGGTCTTGATGGAAAACAGTGGGGAGCTGGGGTCCCGCTGCAGGATCTCCACGTGCTGCTGGGACTCCACCAGAGACGTGTGGATCAACTTGTTCATCAGTGAGAGCTCCGCCAGCGGCACTGGGAAAGGCAGCAACTCCGTAAATAAAACAAATGGAATCACAGAATCGTTAGGGTTGGAAGGGATCTCTAGAAATCATCCAGACCAAACCCCCTGACACGGCAGGGTCAACTGGAGCAGGTGACACAGGAACGTGTTCCTGTAGGTCTGGAATGTCTCTAAAGAGGGAGAATCCAGGACCTCCCTGGGCAGCCTGTCCCAGCGCTCTGCCACTCTCCATGTCTAGAAGTTCCTCCTCGTGCTGAGGTGGAACTTCTTGTGTTTTAGTTTACAACAAAAGGCTTGTAATGAGAATCCTCTTCTCTCTCCACCGCCTTCACCGCAACCCCGGGGGCAGCGGCCGCCCCTCTCCCGGGAACCCGCAGGGGCCGGTCCGTGCTCGGCGGGGCTCCGAGCGCGGGCTGACACCGAGATCCGCCCCGGGACCCACACCGAGATCCGGGACCCACACCGAGATCTGCCCCGGGACCCACACCGAGATCCGCTCCGGGAC
>VZTG01010008.1:73075-97069 GCA_013397845.1 Melanocharis versteri | reverse complement strand
GCCGGATGGGGCGGGAACATCCGGCGGCGGCGGCGGCGGGAGCGGGTACGGCCGGGAGAGCCGGGGGAGCCGGGCGGAGCGCAGACCCCCGCGGTAGGGCGGGAGTCCTCGCGGTGCTGGGCACAGGCAGCTCATAGGGCGGGGAGGGTCCCCTGCCGCACATAGGGTGCCAACACTCGTCTCCATAAGGTTTAAGGGGTTCCTGGGAGACAGAGCCTGTCGGGAAGCCCTGGGACCATGGAGGAGGGAGAATCCCTTGCTGCAGACAGGGACCCCGCAGAGTTTGGGGGCTGTGTCTTCCCCCCTCCCCCCGTAGGATGCTGAGTCCTGGGACACCAAGAGGGGAGGAGGTGTCCGTCCCCAGGGTGATGGAGATGCAGGGATCCCACGGCGCTTTGGGGGTCCCTGGGGTGTAGGGGGACAGGGACTCCATAGGGCAGTGAGGGTCTCCAGTTGCAGAGGGATCCAACGTGGTGCCAGCACTGGTCCCCCTAAGGTTTTGGGGGTCCCTGGAGAGTTGGATGACAGGGACCCTGTAGAGCAGGAAAGGTCCATTGCTGCAGACAGGGACCCCACACGGTTTGAGAGGGGAGGGAAGGGGCCCTTGGGTGCTGAAGGAGCAGGGAAGCTGTAGGGTTGGGGTATTGTCCCCCATAGGGTTTGGGGAGGGTTTCAAGGGTTCTGGGGGGCAAAGACCCCTTCACAGATGGATGAGGATCCACAGGGTGCTGGAGAGCCAGGGACCACCAACCTGGAAGGTCCCTGGGATGCCAGAACCCCTGCACTGTGGGGTGACAGCCAGGTCCCCAAGCTTGTGTGTCTCCCATCTGGGATCACCTCCAGGGGAGGCTCAGGGGAAGCTGGACACAGGACTCCAGGCTGCAGCTGTCACATGCTTTCCATCATCCCGCTCCCTCTTCCAGTCATCCCACTGAGCTTTTGGGGACCCTTTCCTGCACCAGAATTGCTGCCTCTTCAGTCCACTCCCGTATCTGGGAAAAAATTAACGCTAATAATAGTAATAACACTACTAGTAGTGCTAATAATACCTTGCTTCCATCCTAAAGCTCCTTTATTTTAAAGATGAGGTAAAATAAGGCAAAGGCAGCAGAGTTAGGTGATGCAGAGATAAGTCTGGATAATGGATGTTGCCTGCAGTGTTTTTAATGAACCCACAGAACAATAAGAAACCTTTGCAGATGCTTTATTAAAAAAAAATGGTATTGCCGAGACATTGCAAAGAAAACCTCCTCCACACCAAAACTGAACCTGCTTGAAGCGCACCGGGGGATTTTCCAGACTATAGAGGATGTTGAGGAGGAGAAAGCAGCGGGGCTGGGGCTCTAGGAGGAGGTGTTCCGGCGGGGCATGAGGCAGTGGGCCAGGTCCCAGCGCACGCCCCAGCGCAGGGAATCGCGCTTCTTCATCGTGGGCACCACGTACGTGTTGGGGATGGGGCGCTTCGGCGCCCGGCGCGGCAGCCCCGGCTGGAGCATCTGCCTCCGCACAGCCCAGCGCAAGCTCTGATGTGGATCCTCCCCGGGAAAGCTGAATCTCTCCCAGTCTTGTTTGTATCCGTAAAATTTGGCCACTCGGTCAGTTCTCTTCAGTTTTTCAGCCTGTGGAGCAATGTAGGACGTGGGCGGAGCCCCTGGAATGGAGTACTCAGATATAGTGTCGCTCCCAAAATCCCCGAGGAGAGAGCAGGGGCTGTCCTCAAGGAGCCAGTCATCATCATCGTAGTGCAGGTAGTCGTCCAAGGAGCCGCTGGTGGTCTCTATTTCCCCTTCGGAGATGGTGTCATCCATTATAGTCCTGGAATGCCCCTGGCTCCACGGCCTGGCACTATCTGGCTGGATGTTCGGTGACTCATCGGAGACCTCCACCCTTCCATCGGGTCTGTGCCTCAGCACCTTCCTCTTCATCACCAACCTCCTGGTTTCCCTCTCCGGCTGTGCTCCAAAAAGGATGGATGCCTCGGCATAGGGATCATCGTGGGAACATGACGGCCCTGCGCTGCCTCCCTGCCAGGCGCTCAGCTGGCTCCGATCGGCTGCCAGCTGCTCCTCACCCTCTGCTCCTAGCACCTTCTCCATGGTTCCCACCAAACTGGGTGGATTCTGCAGAAAAAGAAACCAGAGTTAATTTACTGCAGCACATTCAGGCTGGCTAAAGATGTCAAAGGGGCTCTGACACTCAAGTTTTTGGGTTCAGGGGGTGTTGTTTTAGGTTGGGGGTGTCCTCAGTGCGCTGCTAAACCTCCTGCTGCCAGCAGAAGGCTCTTCCGTACAGTAACACAAACACAACCCCTAAATCCCTGCTGGAAAACTACACTACAATTAATTATGTGATAAATGAAGTCCTGATGGAAAAACACAGGGCAGGTTCCATGCACTGGGTGAGAGAGAGATTAATGGTCTTTCCTTGTACCTGTGCTTCTAAACCCACAATATTTAGTCATAATTTAATCAAGAGACATCCAAGAGGGTGTTTTACTTCCAGAGGAGGGAAGGGCTCAGTGCAGTGTGTTTAGATGCTCATTTATGAGTCGGGCGGTAGTAAACCTCCAGCCCTGTGACAAAAAGGGATCCAGACACGGATTCCACTCTCAGCACGGGTTTAGGATCTCTTTAGGGGGATTTGAAAAGCCGCAAGCGTTGCCGGTGCCGCTGGGAGCGGTGGGAGCAGATGGCGGGGCGGGATGAGTGGCAGCCGTCAACACGCTCTCTGCAGCGGGGATGCAGGTGTGAAAGCGAGAAGGGCTCCGTGACGGCTCGCTGGGAACGTGCTGCTGCTGATGGAGCAGATCCCATCAGCTGGGGGAAGAGGAGTGATTGAAGAGTCCCAAAAAAGAGACTTGAGTGAGATGAAGCTGCCTGAGCCAAGCCCCAGTGGCCCTGCCCTGCCTGTGCTCCCCAGGGAACACCAAGGGGCTCAGACAATAAATACTGACTCTGTTGGTAACAGTTATTTTGCAGAACAAGCCTAGAGATCTAAGAAAAACCACATAAAAATGCAAATCCACCATTTTTTTTCTTTCCCTGCAGACCCCAAGGATCCACCAGCAACAAACTGACACTCCAAGGTGGTGGCTATGGCTGAGGAGAGCATGGCTACTGACCATGAGCAGCTCCTGAGGAGGGTGCAGGAGCTGGAAGTGGAGGTGAAGCGGCTGCAGGAGAAGCTCCGGGAGGACAAGGAGGGTGCTGGAAGGAGAGAGGCTCCTCCAGCCCCTGGGAAAGCCAGGAAACGCCAACAACGGCCCTTCGATTTCGGCGCCCACGGCCGCAGACACGTGGCACTGCGCATCGCCTACCTGGGCTGGGGCTACCAGGGCTTTGCCAGCCAGGAGAACACGCCCAACACCATCGAGGAGAAGCTCTTTGAAGCCCTGAAGAAAACACGTTTGGTGGACGACAGACAGACGTCCAACTACCACCGCTGCGGGCGCACGGACAAGGGTGTCAGTGCCTTTGGGCAGGTCAGCATCTCCATGGGAGCTCCTGTGGGTTTTTCTGGGTGGGATGGAGATCTGATGGGATTACTGTCCCATGGCACAGCTTGGATTTATTCTTTAAAAGCCATCAGCTCCTACCCCTGAAAGAGAAGCTCGCAATGGCTTCCTGCATGTGGAATGATGATTTCAGACCTCTGAAGCCTTTTTAGTGCCATTTCCCCCCCATATTAGTTGAAGTTGTTTTCCAGGGCCCTGTTTTAGGAGGATAAAATGTGTTTTAGCCTGCAGATTCCCTAATAGCTTGGTGATGCCCTGCCCTTGGCAGGGCCCTCTCAGCTGATTTAACTTGCCAACCCTACAAAAACCCAAAATTCCCAGGAACTGGCTCACTTCCTGCAGCATCAGGCAGCTGAATTCCTGCACAGAAGGGTCTGAGGGGAGCTGCAGCCAGCGGAAGGGAGCGTGGGAGTGGGAGCTGGAGGGAGGGAAGCAAGCTGGCCTGCTCGGTGGGCACGGAGCCATCCGGCTGGCTGAGACACTGGGGAGAGCACAACCTTGGTGGCTTCACCGTAGGGCTGGGTCTCCTTCCTTCCCTCCCAGCACAGAAAGCAAAGCTGGCGTAGGTTTAGCTGCAAATGGCTGCTCTGCTCTCCTTCACAGGATGAGCCACATGGAATCAGGGCATTTGGTGCCTTCTCTTGCGCCACTTCAGCACACAGCACCCACGGTGGGAATGAACTTGTTCCCACACCAAGCCTCCTGGCCAGCCAGGCTGTTACTGCCTTCAAGTCATCACCTCCAGCTTGGAAAAAAAAAGCACATTACAACCCAGTGACTAAAGATGAAGCCATTCTGAGACCGTGCTACGTAGGCAGCCTGCAACTTTCCCTGTGTTATTAATGGAATCCATGGCATCTGTTCGGGTCCTCAGAGGCACTCGCAGCTCTGCCATGGCAGGATTGCCTGATTGAAGCCACCTTCATCTGTAGGAGATCCTGGATTTCTTTCCCAGAGGTGTAGGAAGACTTGGCTCCACGTGCTGCTGCGCCCATCCATCCGTGCTCTAATCCTGGCTTTCCTCATTTCTGCAGGTGATCTCCCTGGATCTGCGCTCCAGCCTGCCGGAGGGGCAGCAGCTCAACGGCCACGCGGCTGAGGGGCAGCAGGAGGAGCTGCGCTACACCCACATCCTGAACAGGGTGCTGCCGCCCGACATCCGGGTGCTGGCCTGGGCCCCCGTGGAGCCAGAGTTCAGCGCCCGCTTCAGCTGCCTGAGCCGGACCTACCGCTACTTCTTCCCCTGCGCCCAGCTGGACGTGGCCCTCATGGACACCGCGGCCCAGCGCTACGTGGGCACCCACGACTTCCGCAACCTCTGCAAGATGGACGTGGCCAACGGGGTGCTCAACTTCCAGAGGACGATCCTCAGCGCCAGAGTGACCTGGGTGGACAGGGGAGGAGAAGCTGGGCCACGGGATCCCTTCCGGCTGTGCCAGTTTGAGGTGACGGGACAGGCATTCCTGTACCACCAGGTCCGCTGCATGATGGCCGTGCTCTTCCTCATTGGCCAGGGCATGGAGAGCCCGGATGTCATTGACGAGCTGCTGAACGTGGAGAAGAACCCACGGAAACCACAGTACAGGTAGGGATTAGTCTGGAAAACCCAAAGGGCTGCTCTTCAGAGCAACAGCTGTGCCTGGAGTGCCGCTGGCAAGCCATGTCCCTGCCAGCACGCAAAGCGGTCTCATGCACAGAAACAGGCTGCCAGTGGAATGTATCCACCAGGAGCTCTGTTTTCTTGCTCTTGAGCACAGCTTTGATAGCTGTAGTCCTTGGTGTTTGGTGAAAATTAAGTCACCTTTTACTCGGAAAGGAAGCTGTGTGAAGGCCAGGGCTGGTTTTGGCAGATCCATTGTTCTTGAGCCTTTTTGTGGTCCCACCTCCTGTCCTTGTCCCCAGCATGGCGGTCGAGTTCCCCCTGGTCCTGTACGACTGCGAGTTCCCAGACCTGCAGTGGCTCTACGACCCGGAGGTGCAGGGCTTCAACGTGACACACCTGCAGCAGCTCTGGGCCAGCCACGCCGTCAAAACCCACGTGCTCCGGGACATGCTGGCAGGGCTGGATGCTGCTCCCGTGGCCACCAGAAAAGGTAGAGGGAGTTTGGGGGGAATACCTTCGAATGCACGCTGACAGAGGGCAGGGTTAGATGGGATATTGGGAATAAATTCTTCCCTGTGAGGGTGGGGAGGCCCTGGCAGAGGTTGCCCAGAGCAGCTGTGGCTGCCCCTGGATCCCTGGAAGTGTTGGAAGCCAGGCTGGACAGGGCTTGGAGCAGCCTGGAATAGTGGAAGGTGTCTCTGCCCATGGCAGGGCGTGGAACGAGATAAGCTTTAAGGTCCATTCCAACACAACCATTATGGGATTCCACAGATTACAGGGGATTAACTGGTTTAAAAAGGAAAATGAAAGGAAGGGGTAATTAAATGTTTTTTTTCCGTGATGTCACAGGTCCAGGGAGCAGCCTGGTGCCCTGGGGAGAGCTGCAGCCCCCACTCCACAGCCAGATCAGCGGCTTCGTGGAAGGGGTCCAAGCCCGCACCTACAAGCCGCTGCTGGCCCGGCCCAGGTGCGAGGGGCTGGAGGCCCGGATCGAGCACTTCGTGCGGAGGGGCCGCATCGACCGGCCGCAGGGCCCGGGGGACGGGCCCGGGGAGCCCCCCGAGGGCAAGCGGGGCAGCAGCGGAGCCCCCGAGCAGCTGCCCAAGAGGATCTGTGTGGACTCCGAGTGACGGGGCACCTCGGCACGGGCGCAGCTGACGCTTCACCCCTTTTTTGTTTTTCATTACTGCGTTGAAAAAAAGCGCGTTTTTTCAGTGCTGTTTTTTATAAATCTCAAGAAATCCGGTGTAACGGTATTGAGTGCTGGCTGGGGGGGAATGGGAGGGGGCTGAGCGCCCTCAGCGCGCAGTGAGGCAGCCCGGGGGGATGGCTGAGGCTGCTGTGGGCTGGGACCCCCCGCCCGTCCCGCTCCCCGGTACCTCCGGCCCGGCCGCGCTGCTCCCGCTGCTCCGTTGTGACCCGCAACCGCCGCCGCGGTTTAAACACCCCCGCGCGGCGCCATTGGCCAGCGCGGCTGTCGCTCAGCTGGCGGCACCTTCCCATTGGACAGGCGCTCCGCGGTACCGCACCCGCGGCGCCGCCATTGGCTGGCCGAGGGACGCGGAGAAGGAGGCAGAAGATGGCGGCGGGNAGCGAGAGGTGAGCGGAGTGTGGGCCGCTAGGCCCGGGGTCCCCGGACTACAACTCCCGGCGTGCACAGCGCGGGCGGTCACGGGGAGCGGGACTCGTGGGTGAGAGGGATCGGGTGGGATGGAACGAGGAAAAACATCCAGTTCCACCCCTGCCATGGGCACGGACACCTTCTCCTAGACCAGGTTATTCCAAGCCCCGTCCAGCCTGGCCTTGGACACCTCTAGGGATGAGGCAGCCACGGCTTCTCTGGGCAACCTGTGCCAGGGCCTCACCATCCTCAAAGGGAAGAATTTCTTCCCAGTATTCCATCTAACTCTGTCTTCTGTCGGTGCGAAACCATTCCCCCTTATCCTGTCACTCCGCGCCCTTGTCCGAAGTCCCTCTCCAGCTTTCCTGGAGCCCCTTTAGGCACTGGAAGCTCTAAGCTAAGCTCTCCCTGGAGCCTTCTCTTCTCCAGGTGAACACCCTCAGCTCTCCCAGCCTGGCTCCAGAGCAGAGGGGCTCCGGCCCTTGGAGCATCTCCATGGCCTCCTCTGGCCTGGCTCCAGCAGCTCCAGGTGCTTCCTGTGCTGGGCCCCCCGAGCTGGAGCAGCTCTGCAGGTGGGGTCTCACCTGAGCGGGGCAGAGGGGCAGAATCCCCCCTCCCCTGCTGCCCACGCTGGGGATCAGCCCAGCACAGGGGGCTCTGGGCCAGGGCCTGTCCAGCTCTCACCCACAGCACCCCAAGTGCTTCTCCCAGAGCTGCTCTCCATCCCTTCATCCCCAGCCTGGGTTGATCCTGGGGGTTGCTCTGACCCAGGTGCAGCACCTGCCCTTGGCCTTGTTGGACCTCATGAGATTCCCCAAGGGCAGTGGTTGAGGTTTTCCTGATCCCTCTGGATTCCACGCCGTCCCTCAGTCATGGAGCAGGAGCACATGGAAGGCGAGCACGTTGCTGCAGGTCACAGTGCAGGTTTGTGTGAAAGGCAGGAGCTGTTTGAACCCCACCACTGGTGTCTCGTTCTCTCCTCAGATCCCCAAGGACCCCGTGCAGCGATGGCTCCGGGAACTCGCTGCACTGAGCCAGCAGCTGCAGCAGGTTCACCCCAATGTCCTGGCCAAGATCCTTAAGCAGAGAACTTTGTACCAGAACGAGGAGATTGTGGTGATAGACAAACCCTACGGGCTCCCTGTGCATGGTGAGGGGGAGTGGGGAATGGAAATGGCTCCGTGGTGCTGACAGGGATTCTCTGTCTCTGTCCTTCCTGTGCTGGGGTCTCCCTTCCCTGGGAGGGTTCCAGGGGCTTGGTCACTGTCAGATCTCAGCCTTCCCCTCGCATTTTGGGGTGATTTAGGGTGCACGGGGAGTACAAGAGGTGAGACTTCTTGCTGCCCTGGGTCACACAGGCGGCCCCGGCATCAAGAACTGCATCGCTGATGTGCTGCCCATTTTGGCCAAGATGCTGGAGAACATGAAAGCTGAGCCGCTCCACCTCTGCCACCGGCTGGACAAGGAGACCACGGGTGTGATGGTGCTGGCACGGAGCAAGGAGGCAGCTGAGAAGATCCGTCTGCTCTTCAAAACCCGTCAGGTGGAGAAGATCTACTGGTAGGAAAGATTTGAGTGAAGAAGGGGCTGCGAAAGGGAGTTTAAAAAAAGGGTGAGGGGACAATCCCTGGGGTGTGGGGGCTTTGTGGAAGTAGGGGTTGTTGCTTATCTCCTCCCTTCAGCACCATTTTGTGGGACTGGGTCGTGGGAGAGAGGCTGAGGGGAGGGTCCCCATCCTGTAAGAGAAACACCCCACAGACCTCTGCTTTCCCTTTCCAGGGCAGTTGTCCTGGGGGACCCAGACCCTGTTGAGGGCGTTGTGGAGATCCCCATCGTGGAAAAGGAGGTGAAGAGCCACCAGTCCCACTACAAGGTGAGTCCTGTGTTCCTTCAGCCGCCATTCTGGCCAGGCAACCCCAGCATCCCCTCCTGCCTCCCCCAACCCCCCCTCTCACCACCCTTCAGATGACGCTGGCTCCCAACTACCGCCTGTGCCCGGAGGATGGGAAGGTGATGAAGATCCGCAAGAACCGGAATGCTGAGAGCGCGGTGACTCGGTACCGCCGGCTGGCCACCGCCTCCGCCTGCTCGCTGCTGGAGCTCCAGCCCATCACCGGTGAGTGAGGCCTGCCCGGCTGTCCCGGGGCTGAGCTGCTCTCTGTGCAGTCAGCAGCAACTCTGCAAGGGGGAACTTGTCGTTAGATATGACTGGAATCCTTTTTGGGACAAAGCTCTGGGAATAAGCCCCGCTGGGGCGATGCTTTGCTGCCGAGCTGTTTGCTGGCTGCCAGCGGTTCCGGCACGACGTTGTCCAGCACTGAGGGTGGTGAGTGCCCAGGCCTGGCACAGCTGGATGTCACCTTTCTCTTCTTCTCCTCAGGGGTGAAGCATCAGATCCGGGTTCACCTGGCCTATGGCTTGGGGTGCCCCATCCTGGGGGATCACAAATACTCGCACTGGAGCAAACTGGCGCCTCAGGTAAGGCAGGTCTTGCACTGGGGGGCAGCTGAAGCTGGATACAGCCCCTTGTGTCCCCCAGCTCCTCGTGTGCTGGGGATTTCAAGTCCCAGCTGAAGAGCTGCAGTTTTGAAGGGAACATTTTCTGTCCTTGCTGCAGAAGCTTCCTGAGCTCACCCTGAGGAGGCTGAAGCTGGTGCAGAGCAAGGCTCGGCACCTGCCCCTGCACCTGCACGCCCACCGGCTCTGCCTGCCCCTGGGCCAGCCCTTAGACTTTGTCTGCAAGCCACCCCTCTTCTTCCAAAAAACCCTGAGAAAGCTAGAGCTGGACATCCCTAAGGACTGATGAAGCAGGACTGGAATGGTGCCGTGTATCTCCACATCTCCAGCACATGGCAGCAGCTGTGCCCGCCTTGGAGCCGGTGGTGGGGTGAAGCCTGCAGTCTCTGTGCTGGTGCTGATGTTGCTGGATTCAGAGTGGGGGCCTACATGTGCTTCTGGCCCAGGAAAGCAGCTGGACCCACTGAAGAGCCTCTAGACGAACAAAGCTGGGTGGAAGTTGGGCTTTGCCTGATCTGTGTTTTGGACTTGTCTCTGTGCAATAAAAGCTCCAGTTCCTTCGAGGGAAGGCGTTATGTCTCTGCTCTGGCCAGGTGGGACTCAGTCCCTGTGTAGGTTTGAACAGACCTGGGTGCAGCCTCTCCCAGATTTTGGAACTGTCACTCGTCTCTCCAGAGCTGTTTAGCTCGGATTTGGAGAGTCCCTTCATTGGAAAATCCATTGAAAGTGCAATTTGGCAGTGGCTCTGGTTTTTTTTTGCCGTACTGAGAGACTGCACAGGGAGTTCCTTGGCTTGGCTGGGCTGAGCAGCTCTGAGACTGCCCCTGCTCTGTGCTGCCAGCAGCGTTGGTGTGGGCTTCTCAGCCCTGTGCTGCTGGGAGAAACTGTTCTGTCCCACTGCCCCTTCAGTTACCCTATCCCTTATTTCTAGAACGCCTTGTTGGGATCCCTTGCCCTTGGGAGCTTTCCTTGGAGCCAGATTCCTCCCCCTGTGCCCTGAGAGGGAGGCAAGAGGAGGGATTGATGATCTGGGGAATTGCAGCTGATGTTCTGCTTCAAAATTGCCTTCAAAATTGTCTCTGGACCTGTCCTAGGAGCTTGGGGCTGGGCAGCAGAATGTTCTCTGGCCCCTCTGGCTGGTTGGGTGCTGGGAAAGGGCTTTTTGTACCCCGTGGGGCCACTGTATACCTGGCTGGGGCTTCTTGTTGGGGCAGGGCCCTGTCCCCTGGCTCCCTGCTGAAAATAGCTCGGGACCCCCATGCCCTTGGGCCGCAGTGCCAGGAATCTGTTGGCTGATGAGAGAGGGACATAAAACCACGGGGAGCCAGGAGCGGCTGCGGCCGGGCAGGAACGCTGCCCTGCAGGAATGCTGTCAGGGAGGAAAGCTGCCTTCCCAGCCTGCTGCCTTCCCAGCTCACTGCTGCGGCTGCTGGGGTGGGTTTTTCTATTTCTGTTTGTGAAAAGGCTTCCCCTGTAATTACGAGGCAATTTAACGCCCTGTCTGAGCTGTCGTTCACAGCTGCCGGACACAGCACTGGGGCAGGCTCTCAGCAGGGACTCCTCAGCCCGGCAAAGTCGCTCCTCGAGCCACTCACACCCCAGGCAGCCTCGCCAGTGTCTCCTCTTCCTCGCTGCAAAATGTCCCTCTCGCACACGGCCGCTGAGTACATGCTCTCTGATGCTCTGCTCCCGGATCCCAGCAGTTCCCGAGCCAAGGGCTTGCGGCTGGAGCTGCCGAGCGATCGCCTGCTGAAGTTTGTCACCGTGGGGCTGCCCCTCTGCCTCGTCTCACTGGCTTTTGCCCGGGAGTTCTCTGCTGGTGAGTTGTGGCTTTTCCAATGTGTTCTTCGGGTCGTGGGCAATCAGCAGCGGTGGTTTGGTTGTCGTGGCAAACCCCTTGTAATCTTGACGGTGTCATGATCCAAAGCAGAACAGCCTGGAAGTCCTGTTTTAGGAGCTGTTCTGCCTTGTGGGTGTTTATTGATTGTTTTTAATGGATCATAATTCACTGGGAGAGGCTGGGAACAGCCGTGCTAACCCCAGGAGCAGCACTGAGTCAATGCCCAGCATCAGCTGCTTGTGCCCAGCACCTTTGGGTGCCACAGGCTTACTTCCAAGGAAGAGGAGGAGGAGAGATGCATTGTGACCTCAGGCTAAATCTGGCCTCGGCCAACATCCAGCTGCTGTCCCTGAGGATTTGGTTTTACTCCAGTTTCTGGCTGGTCAGTCTATAATTCCCTACACTGTTTACACACCACTACACACAAAGGGTTTGTGTTTGGGAAGAGATGGAAAAGTCCTCGCTAGAAACACAGCAGCTCCAAAATGACCATGAAAAAGGCTTTTTTAATTCAAAGCAATGCCTGAGATGTAATTACCCTCCTGCAAGGCATTGGCTTGTGGCTGTGGAGTGTTCCTCCACCCTCCATGGCTGAGGTTTGCTCTCCTCCTCCTCACCCCAGGCTCTCAGATCAGCTGCTTCTCTCCCACCAACTTCACGGGGCAGCAGTCTGCCTACACTGACACGGCTTGCTGGGACTCCCTTATCCACCACGGCTTCGACGCCGAGGGACGTGCCATCACCAAGTCCCTCTGGGCTCTCAAGGTAGGGTCAGAGTCACGTCTGGGTGCCCCTGCATCCCGTCTGGATGTCCACAGCGAGAGCGACTCCACATCCTCAACGACCGTTCATCTTCTTTGCGCAGGTGTTCCCCTACTCGCTGCTGGTGGTGGCGGTGCTGATGTACCTGCCGTACCTGCTGTGGCGTTACGCTGCTGCTCCCGCGCTGCACTGCGACCTCCTCTTCATCATCGACGAGCTGGATAAATCCTACAACCGCTCCGTGCGCCTGGTGCAGCACATGAAGAAGGTCCAGCAGGCCAGTGCCGAGCCAGAGCGATTCTGGGAGGAGTACGAGAGGTGAGGCCAGGCCAGGTCAGGCTGGCCCTTGGAGTCCCTCCACTCCATGTGGCGTTGTGGCTGCATCCAGGATGGGCTTGGGTGAAATGGTGCAGTCTGGGGGGTGGCTCTCACTCCTCCTGTGTCCCTCCACCCCCAGGGCCCGCCGGGAGAGGTATTTTGAGTTCCCATTGCTGGAGCGGTACCTGACCTGCAAGCAGCACGCCCATGCCCTGGTGTTGGTCTACATCCTGCGGAACCTGCTGCTGCTCCTGTTCCTGGCTGCCACCTGCCTCTACCTGGTCTTTCTCCACCTTAACATCTTCTTCCAGGATGAGTTCAGCTGCTCCATTAAAATGGGGCTGCTCCAGGAGGAGCCGCACATTCCCCCACTCATCCCTTGCAAGCTGGTCTTCTTCTCCGTGTTCCAGATCATCAGCCTCTCAGTTGGCAGCGTCTACGTCCTCCTCATCCCTGTTGTCATCTACAATGCCCTGCAGCTCTGCCAGTGGGACAAGGGGCTGCTCTCTGTCTACGAAATGCTGCCTGCCTTCGACCTGCTCAGTCGCAGGATGCTCACCTGCCCCCTCAACGACCTCAACGTCATCCTTCTCTTCCTCCGTGCCAACATCTCCAAGCTGACCTCCTTCAGCCGCCTCAACGCCGTCAGTGCCCTGAGGGAAGCCACTGCCAACAAGGAGGACATCGATACTGTCATCGATTTCATGACGCTGCTGGCTGGGCTGGAGACCACCAAGCCCAAACACCAAGCTTGCACCCCCCAGGCCGAAGGCAGTACAGCCCTCTCCAACGGTGTGGCCTTAGGTAGGCTTTTTGGGTGGAGACAACTTCTTCCCTCTTCTCTTGGCTCCCACACCACCAGATCCCACCCTGGAAATGTGGCCGGACCACCCAAAATCCTTTGCCAAGACCTTAAAGTGTTTGGGGCATAGTTGGGGGTCACCGTGAGGGCTGACAAATCCTGAAAGGGCTTCTGGCATCCAGAGTGTGATGCTACTGCAATCCAAGGTGTGGGCAGGGGTTGCTATAGGAACAGCAAGCCAAGAGATTGCTGCTTAAATCCAAGCTCTGGGCAAACTGCAGGGCTGGGAGGGTCCCTGTTCTTGGCAGCTCATCCTGCTGGGAGTGGCATTGGGAGTTTTAAATCCTGGGGGGCTGATGCCAAGGATGCCATGCCCGCACCCTTCTCCCGTTCGCATGGCACTGCTGGGCACAGTGGGGCTGTGTGCGGAGATGGAGATGGGTTCCAAGATACAGCCGCGTTCCCAGGGCCTGCACTGCTCCCTCTCCCATGTGCTTTGGGTTTTGGGGAGATGGACGCCTCCTGTGGGGTCTCACAAGGACCCCTGGCCCCCATGGCAAGTGGTTTGCAGGCCGTGTGAGACAGCCCAGCCCCACAGGTAGGAGCTGAGGGGCCTGGGCTTCATTCCTGGCCCTGAATACACAGTCTGAACTGTGATTTAAAAAATCCACAGACTGAGCTGGGTTCCGCATCCTTGTTACCATGGCAACCCAGGGCCATCACAGCTGGCTCCTGGGCCAGCTACCCAGAGCTGGAAAAAGCCCAGATCCTAGTCTGCCATTGCCCAGCTAATTAACTGCCTGCTCTTCCCCCCTTGTCTAGAACCAAAGCCTGGAGTGGAAACGATGGGAAAAGCCTCACGGGACTCGCTCGGCTCTGCCTGACCCAGAAGCACGCAGCAGGCAGGGATCCTGTGATCCCAGGATCCACTTTTCTCACACAGCTGTACTGCGGCAGCCGGGCTGAACCCACCTGCGCTTCCTGCACCTGGCCTTTCCCTTCTTTTGTACATTTGTCCAGCAAAAAAGAGTTGAGCAATCCATGTTTTGTGCAGAACCTCTTGGGTCTCTTATTCTAAGCGCTGGGTGCCAGGCTGTGCCTCTTCCACACAAATTTCCCTGCTGTTACTGCAAGAAGTGGGGAACGGAGGATTAGGAATGCTCCTCTGAAGCAAAAAAAGGATCCAGAAATAAAACGAGGTGGTTTATTAACTGTTTATTAAGAGAAGGAGGTGGAAGGCACTCGCGGCCCTCCACAGCTCCCTGTCCCAGCCCAGCCTTAGTGTTTGGCTGTTGATTTTTGGCAGAGCTCCTCTCCACCCTGCAGCTGGAAGCTGACCCCTGGATCCTGTGAGCACCCTACCCTGGGGATCAGCAATGTGTGCCCAGAGAAATGGGGTGTCTGGGGGACTGGGACCAGCTCCATCGGCAAGGGAGCAGCAGTGAGGGGTTCAGCTCCCATTGCTGTGTCCTGCTGCTTCTCCTTACATAATTCTTCATATATTTAATTATAAATTGGCTTTTTCCCCCTCCCCCCACCCCATAGCCTTGGCTTGCATCCAAAGAGGAGCTGAAAAGTTGTTTAATTAATAAGGTAGTAATGAAGCCTCTGCTTCCCTGGCTCGGGAAGGGACAGTGCCAGGAGCCATGTGTGCTTTGCCAGAGGCCTGAGCTCACTCATCTCCCTAATTTAGGGGGAACCTGGAGCTCGGGAGGAGCAGCAGCTCCCTCCCTCCGGCAGCATTCCCTGCAGGGAGGGTGTCCAGCAGGAAGGGGGGTGCAGGCAGCCCCTGGGGGTTGTAGAGGGGGCAGGCCTGGTACTCACAGGGCCACTCAGCCCAGGCATAGCGCAGGCCCAGCACCAGCATCCTGCAGCCACTCAGGGCCAGCGTCACCGTGCGGGACCCCACCGCTACCACTGGTGCTGGCAGCCACTGGCACGGGGATGCCTGGCTGGAGCAGCACACCTGGGAGGGGAGAAACCCCCATCAGTGTTGCCTTCCCTTTCCCAGCTCTTCGGGGAGGATTCCCCACCCCTCACCTCAAATGCCTGTGCATCCCTGTGACGGCAGACGAGCTCCTGGCTGTAGGTGACATTCAGCAGCCCCCTGGTCACCTCCAGGATAGCCCGGGTGGGATACGGTCCCTGGAACACGAGGTCCTTGTCCCCGTATGCCACAGCCCTGGCACCCAGCAGCAGCCGGTGCGCCACGTTCTGCTTGTCCCGGGGGTGGATACTGCCCAGGAATAGGAGGAAGATGGGGCTGGTACCCAAAAACTCCATCCCTACACCCTCACCCCAGCCCAGGACTCACCTGCCATAGGGAGAGTGCTCATCGCCCAGATCCATGGCTACGGCCATGAAAGTGCTGGACATCCTGGCATTGGGAACAACCCCCAGGTTGGCTGTTTGGTGCCAGCGGAGCCGGGCGAAGCTGTCGTCCGCACTCCGACGGCGGTAGGTGGACAGCTGCAAGGCACAGGGGAAAGGGGGGAGTGGCTCAGCTCCCCAAACTGGCCACTGCGGTCCCTGCCTGGCATTTCCAGCACTCGGTAGGATACATCCATGTGTTTACAGCATCCTCTCCCTGCTGCCGGCTCGGAAGTGGCCTCCCGTGTGGGAGAGGGTGGGTAAAGCCTCCCTGGGCAGCCCCCCAGGAGGGCAGGGGTCCTGCCTCTCATCCCCCCACACCTGCACGAAGCCAAAGGGGAGAAGTGGCTCCGTCTGTCCAGCTGATCCAGCGTGGAACGCCCGGCGCCAGTCGGCGATGAGTGCGGGGAAGGTGCAGTTGTACTGGTCGGTGTGCAGGAAGGCATTGGCCTCACCTGTCCCCCAAAAACAGGGGCTGGTGAGAGCTCAGTGGGACAGTGGGGGCTGCTCCACCCCAGGGGATAGAAATGGGGGCTCACCCTGGTACCAAGCGATGCCCCGCAGGGTCATGTTGAGCAGCGGGTGGATCATGGCGTTCCAGAGCACGGAGGGCATTTGTGGGCCAGAGAGATGCTGATGTGGGGAGGTGCTGGAAGACAAAGCTAGGTTTAACGGGGGTGCAAAGCACAAGGCAGGCTTCAGGTTAAAGCAAGCACCATGCCAAAGGGAGCTCTGGGGTCCCTCCCTTCCCCCTTAACCCACCCAGATGTGCCTTACGCTCTTGGCATGGGAGGGGATTTTATCCAGAGAGGGCACAATGATGCACAGATGGGGCAGTGAGGCTCTGGGAGAGGAGGTGGGGTGGGAAGGGATGAGGATACTCCTCAAAAGCAGCGTGGTATGGGGCAGGAGGTGTTTCCACAGCACCTTCTCTCACCTCCCTGTGTCCTCCGGGAGCCCACATGCCTGCAGAGCCCGGCGGGAGGACCAGGCCTCGATGGGGGTCCCCCCCCAGGCCGCCTCCACCAGCCCGATGGGGGACCCCAGAGCCTCATACAGGGAGCGCCCCAACAACCAGCACACGGCCGAGAAGTAGGTGAAATTCCCGTGGCCCAGGTTTTCTGCTCAAGAAACAGCAGGCTGCAAAAGGAAAAAGTGGGGGAAAAAGCCATTTCCAAGCTCTCTTTTGGAGGCATGTTGCACTCACCAGCCGTTGGGATGGACCACGGCAAGTCGATCCGCTCCAGGTCCTCCAGCTCCACATCGGAGCGGGCAGGAGCCACAGCAAAGATACGGACGTAGGGATAGCGAGCAGCGGCAGCGAGCTCCTGGCTGGCATTGGCCACCTGAAGAAGGGCCAGGAGCATGCGAGGTGCTTCCCTGCTGGATCCCTACCTGGTCCTGCCTGATCCGTGCTGTAGGGCCTTACCTGCAGGACCGTCATTGCCATGTTGCTCTGCCCGCTGCAAAGCCACACATCCCCAAAGTAGATGTCCCGCAGTGTCACGTTCTCCAAGCCCTGCTCTGCTGTCAGTGTGTAGGGACCGCCCCGATCCATCGGGTCCAGGACAGTTGTCCATGTCCCAGAAGGTCCTGGAGGAAGAGGATGATGCTTATCTTCCACCACCCTTATGAAAGCCTCAAGACCTTCACCAGGATGTTGGACGAGCAGCCAACAACCAGTGGGGAAGGACAGGCAACAGGGAGAAGCTTCCCCACCACAGAGACAGGTCGGGGAAATGGATGTTGGAAGCTCTCTGCCATCAGAGGGACCTTCCTCCTGCAGGACTTTAGGGGTTAAAAAAGAAAACCTGGAAAACAAATGTGTGTCAGAGCAGAAGCTGCTGGGAGGAACTGGGATTACAGGAGCAGCTTGGTGTGTGTGACACCGAGATGTCTCTGGCTAATTTTAGAGGCGCCAAATCGAAGCGTAAAGATATTCTGCTGGAGCTAGCTTAGCATGGATTTTCTGGCTGGATCCTGCAGATCTCCTGGATCGCTGCTCTCCCACAAGACACCTCCAGGCTCTTCATCTCATGGAGGTGCCCCTGGGCAGCACTTTTACCCTCCAAAGTTGATGAGCTCCCTCCCAACTCTTCAAGCAGGGAAGTAGCTGGGATTTGAGGTGCCCCTGAGCCCTCCCAGCCCCCAGGAAGGCTCTCCTTGCACAGACAACATCCTTCAGGGCTTAGAGATCCCACAGCACCCTCCAAGGGGGCATAGATCGAAAAAGAAGCTGGGAGTGCTCTGGAGATTCCTCAGAGCTGGTTTAGGCAGGGAGAGAAGCTGAACTCCCCTTCTCCCCTCCACAGCCTCATCGCTCGGCTCCAGCCTGTGCGGTGCCACCCACTCCAGCAGCAGCTCGGCTCCCGCTGGGCGCCCACGGGATCCGCTGCTGGGAACCAAAGTGAGCAAAGGCTGGCGCTGCTGGGGAGGGGAATGGCTGAACCCCCCCAGGCCTCCTGGAGAGGGAAAAGCACGAGCTGGAGATGTCACCATCACCTCTGCAGCCCCAGGGCAGCAGTGTGACAAACCCAGGCGTGGGGACAAACCCTGTCTCACCCCACCATCAGCTCCAGTTTGGGCTCAGACAAGCTCTCTGGCCACCAAAACCATCGGCCCCGGTTTCTGTGAAGGTCTGGGACTGACCTTTAACCTGTGCTGTTTTCTCCATGACGATGAGGCCACTGGCCTCAGAGAGAGTCACGGTGACCACGGCCCCCAGGTCCCCGTGGCCCCACACCACAGCCCCTGATGGCTTCTTCTGCAGCACCATGTGGTCACCATAGTAGGAGGCAAAGCCGAACGCTCCCCCTGGAATCAGCAAACAGTGCAAACATCAGCTCCGAGAGGAAAATACCTCAGCATGGCCTCTGACCCCCTCTTAAATACAGATTATTTGAGATCCCACTTAATTCACAGCTTCCTGGTCAGCCTTAAGGGGGTTAAAATCACCACAGAGCTGAGGAGGAAGCAGAATTTAAAGTCCACAAGAGGGAATTCCCCTCCCAAAGCACAGGGAACATGTTATATCTTGTATTACACGGATTTGGATACAGATTTTGGTAAAAATTCCTCTAATAACAGCATGGGAGCGTCTCTCCCAGCCCAGCCTTGCTAATAAATGCTCTGATGTATTTTTCCCTTGGAAAAAAGTTTGTCAAGGGGTGGGATGGAAAACGTCGGGTGTGCAGCATTGGCTGCAGTGGGGATGGAAGCAGAAGGCTCAGCCCTGGCACCCCCAAAAGCCCCATTTTTGCAGTGTGAAAAGAAAATTATGTTTGAAAAGGGGGTCAGGAGCAACGTTTGAGGGGTGATCTGGGCAGAGATCCCCAGTGACCAAATGAGAGCTCACGGAGCCTCATCTCCTCCGCAGCTCATCCTAGGCTGGGTTTAAGGAAGGAAAGCAGAGGAACAACGTCCTCGGCCCCTCAGGAGTCAGCTGCATCGCTGGTCCCACTGCCTCCTGCCACGAGGCTCCGGGAGTTATATAAAAAACAAGTCGGAGGAGAAAAAAAAAATTAAAACTGAGACGCCAGGGAAGAGTGGAGGCTATAAAAAGCAGCTGGGAGGAGGGAAGGGAAGAAGAAGGGAGGAGGGAAGGGAGGAGAGCCCACGAGACACCACTGAGGAGCCGCATGCGGCTCCCACCTTACGTAAAGCATCGTCCCACGGCAGCAGTGCTGGGCCAAGGGCGTTGGGGAGGGGCTGGGGGTGTGAAGGGTGTCGGAGAGGGGCTGGGGGTGTGAAGGGTATCAAAGTGGGACTCAGAGGATGCGAAGGGCATTGGAGTGGGGCTTGGGGGGACGCCACGGGTGTCGAAGTGGGACTCAGGGGGTGCAGAGGGCATCAAACTGGTGTCTGGGAGTGCAGAAGGCATAGAAGCAGAGCTTGGGGGTGCAAAGAGTGTGATAGAGGGGTGGGGGGCGATAAGGGCATCAAAACTGGGCTAAGGGGGATGCCAAAGGCATCAAAGCGGGGCTGGGAGGGCACCAAGGGCCCCAGAGTGGGGCTCGGAGTAGTGCCAATGTCATCAAAGAGGGTCTGGGGGTCCAAAGGGTGTCAAAGTCGGGCTGGGGAAAGGTTTACGGGGGGTGCCAAGAGGGGCACCCGAAAAAGCGGGGCTGGGGAGGTGCCAATGCACGTACGAGGCTCGGAGTGTGCAAAGGGCACCAAATCAGGGCTTGGGAGGGCTGAGGGAATTCCATGGGCATCGGAGCCGGGCAGCTGGGATGCCAAGGGCTCCGGCGGTGCCAAGTGCCCCGAAGCGGGTCTCGGGGGGGTCTCGGGGCAGGCCCGGTCCCGGGCCGGGCTGCAGAGGGTGCCCGCGGGGCTGGGGGGTCGGAGGTTGCCCCTGCCCAGCCCTTTCCCTGCCGCCGCCGGAGCCAGAGCCAGAGCCAGCAGCGCCAGCAGCGCCCACGCCGCCATCCTGGGGGGCACAACGGGCTGCGACGGCGCTGGGACCGCCGCTACGGCCCGGTACCCCCCGANCGAGTCCCGGCGCTGCCCGGTGGCACCGGGCGCTGTGGGCTGTGGTGAATCCCGGGCTGTTCCGCTGCAGGGGGGTCCCGGAGAGGCGGCCATGTCCATCGCCTCCTCCAACACCAGCATGAGGGTGCCCGCCGGCTTCCGGAACCTGCTGGAGGGGCTGGCACGGGAAGTGCTGCGGGAGCAGCCCACCAACGTGGTGGCCTTCGCAGCTCAGCACTTCCAAAAGCTGCTGGAGCAGAGAGAGGGTGAGTGGCCTTGCCCAGCACCCACCCCCGCACTGCCATCCCCTGCCCCACGCCCAGCCTGCTCCATCTGCCCATCAGCTGGGCGTCAGGCCTGCCCCACGTGTGCATTGCCCGGGGTGCCAGTCCTGCCCCACCATCGACAGCATCAGGCCTCTCCTGTGTGCCCGTCACCCAGGGCCTCAAACCTGCCCCTCGTGCCCATTGCCCCTGCCCTCGTGCCTGTCCCAAACGTCCACCACCCGCGGCCATCAGGCCTTCCGTTTGTGCCATCACCCAGGACGTTGTGCCTGTGCCGTGTGCCCGCCGCCCGTGGTACCAGGTGCCCATTGCATGTGGCATCAAGCCTCCTCCTTCCCCAGCTGGTGGCGTTGACCCGGTGGCGTGGGGAGCCATGCTGGAGGATGACCGTCTCACCTGGCCCCCTTCCCAGGTAGGCTGCCCTCCTCTCCAGGCCCCTCCAGAGACTCTGAGGTGCCAGGAGCTGCACTGGGTCCCTAACCCTAACCCTGTCCCTGCCACCCTTGTGCCACATCATCTAAATTTTCTTCTTTCCTCTGGGACCCGAAGGAGGCCAAGGACACGGAGGGGCAGCAGGCAGCACCAGGGGGAGCAGGCAGCACGCACAGCTCCGGATCGCCGTGATTCCGCCCCAAAATGCGTGGAGAGGAGCCGAAGGGGAGCACGTCCCCATAACCCACATGAACTGGGACACCTCTCTGGAGATGCAACCGCAGCACTTGCCCCAAATCCCCCATTTCCTACCATCCAACCCCAAAACCAAAAAAAACCCCGTTGGTCCTCCCCTGGCTCCTGCCCTTTTCCTGCGGGTGGGTGCTGCACTCCCATCCTGTCCCTGTGGTGCTGTTTTAATGAGGAATTTTATTAATGAGGTCCCTGCCGTTATTAGCGCCAATCACCTGAGATTTCTCCCCGAAAAATCCTGGGTTTGGGGCTGAGCTGAGCACGGGATGATATTTTTAGCCTCTATATTTAGGCCCCTGCATCCCTGGAGGTTGGAAGAAACTTCATAACATCCCAGCGTGAAGGAATGATGTGACATTGCTCCTCTCCTACCCCCCTCCATAAGCTGAGATTCCTCCGCAGAATTTTGGGGTGCACGCAAGGGCCCCCCAGTCCAATTCCTACCTGTGAAATCCATATTTTCCCACCCAGCATGGTTTCGAAATCCCCCCCAAAAAGTGACGGGGATTGCATCGAAGCCGGCTGCTCTATTTCTGGAGGGGACTGAACCCCCCCATCCGTGCTCACCCCGTTTTTCCCCCCTCTTTCCTGTTTTCCATCGCCATATGTGGTGCTCGCCCACGGCACGGGGCATGACAGCGGCTCCCCCGGGAAAAACAGGAAGGAGGGATGGGGGAAAAAAGCTGGCGGGGACCCCGTGCCGGGGCTGATGCCAACCAGCTACGCCTTGACCCCCCCTCCAGCACCGCCTCGCCGGCTGCCGGCTCCTGCTTCGGCAGCCGGCAACACTGCCCGCCCAGGGCATCATTCCAGCATCCAATTCCCTTTTCTTTTAAGGTTTTTTCCCCTTTTTTAAAAGGATTTTTTAACGCCTCGGTGCCACCATCTCAAGCCACGACGGCGGGATGTTCCCGGCACGTCTCGCCAGCTGCACTTCCCGTCCTCCCCTTTCGAAATCTGAGTTGTTTTCTTGGAATTTGAATTTCGGAGGTGCTGGAGCACCTGAAAAAGCATCATCCAGATGAAGGGGTCCAGGGAGGAAAAATGCAGAGCCTGGAACAGGCTCAAAACCCGCCATTAATGATTAGAAATGTTCTGGCATTTCGCGTCCCTCCTCCGCAGCCGCAGCCTGCGGGAGACGGCGGCGCTCGGCGGCTCTGCCAGGACCCGGGTGCCATGGATGGAGCAGATTTTGGGGACTAATTGGGGGACTAATCCTGATTTTGGGGCTAACTTCTCAGATCCATGACGGATGAATCACCCCAAGAACCTTCCCCACTTAACTCGCCCAAAACACTCGGTCTTCTCTCATTGGAGCAGGCAGCGATGGATCTGGAGGGTCTAAAAATCAGGGAAAAGGATCTCTTCCCATGAAAATTCCCAGCAGAGCTGCCAAGGCTTCTCCTGGAAGCTGGAGCGGGGTTTTCTGGAGCAGAGCTGTTCCCATCCCCCCCCACCCTGGCGTGCTGGTGGGAAGAAGTGATGGTGAAAAAGTGGCTCCAGAGGGGAGAGCTGGGTGCCAGTGGCTGGCAGGGGAATTTGAGGGATGCTTGGGAGCATTTCCCAAGGAGGAATTTGGGTGCCTGGCTGCTGCTGGGGCAGGGGTGACCCCCATCAACCTCCAAGTGTGGGTGAAGCAGTTGAGGGAGGTGGCAGTGGTGGGATGTGCCTGGGATGGGGAGCGGGGCATGTGGGTGTCAGGGGACAAGAGGTGCCACCACCTGCACCCAGCGGGAGTGACCTTGGAGAAAGAGATGGAGATGGGATGGGAATGGGAACCAGGATGGTGATAGGGGAAGGGGACAGGGCCGAGGATGAGGGTGATGATGGGGATGGGGCCAGGGAGAGGGACAGAGGTGATGGGGTTGGAGCTGGGAATGGGGGCAGGGATTGGCATTATGAAGAGGATGGGGATGAGAACGGGGATGAGGATCGTGACAGGGATGGTGATAGAGATGGGGACAGGGACAGTGGTAGGGATGGAGAAGGTGATGGAGGTGATGAGGATGAGGTCAGGGATGGGGACAGGGTTGGTGGCAGCAGTGGGGACAGTGCCCGTTCCAGTGCCAGAAATGGTGATGTCAGTGGGGCAGGGATGCTAACAGGGATGATGATGATGATGATGATGGTGGTGGTGGTGGCAGAGGAAGGTCAGTGCCACCAGGCCCCCAAGCAGGACAACCCCTGTGAGCAAACTTGGCCAGGGAGAGCCGGTGGGGCCTGGCTGGGCAGGTGGGTCGGGGGGTGCCGGTGCCCGCCTTGGGGGGGCCACGCTGTGTTTTGGGGGCTGGCTGGAGCAGCATCGGCGCGGAGCCCACGGGCGACTTATGCAGTTGCTTAGCAACTCCCAAACCCGGATTAGAGGCGAGCGAGGCAGGCGATGGGGGAGCTGTGGGCTGCAGCCCCCCGCATTGCCCTGGGGGTCCCTCCTCTTTCCTGGGGTGCCCCAGCTCACCCTGCCTGCCCCAGCACCTCGGCACGGTGCAGGGGCGGCAGCAGGGTCTGCAGGGAGCACCGAGGGCCGTGAGAGTGGCTGGCACTGCAGGTCTGGCTGGAGAACACCCCAAATGTGGGGGGTCAGGTGCTCCTATGAGTGGGGAAGGAACCCCCAGACCCCACAAGTGGAGCCCACTCCTCTGCTTGGAGCCTGCAGCTGGGCACATCATCCCTGGGCTTCTGCGGGTGCTTGGTGGGACGCAGTGTCCCATCCTGCCCACCCTTCCTCACCATCTTCATCCTTGCCATCCTCATCCTCACCCTCCTTCAGGACCAAGCCCTAAGTAGGTCAAGAAGGTCTTTTCCCCCTGTGAAAACCAACCCGGGGGACGAAACCTGCTTCCAGCATCCCTGGGGGTCGTGCACCCCCCAAAAATGAACCCATCCCCCCCCATTTGCTATAGCGTTGCCCCCCAGAAAACCCTCCACGCCGAAGGCAAGCCTCATCACATCTTGGCTCACATCCTCTGCATGTGATGTTGTGTTCCACGAAACTCCAAGGCGAGCTGCAGGCTCCTTTAAGTGTTAGGAGGGAGTTGGAGGCTGCGAAATAAAATTGGAGGAGGGAAAATCAAAAAAAAAAAAAATTAAAAAAAAAAAAAAAAAGAGGAGAAAGGGAGGAAAAAAAAAAGAAGGCACCCCTCCTTCCCCCCCAAAAGCCTGGCAGGGGTGTCGGGCTGATAGGCTCGCCCGGAGGAAAGCGCATTACGTAG